>OX336338.1:4424470-4946970 GCA_946902875.1 Nematopogon swammerdamellus | reverse complement strand
AGAGAATTCATAGATCAGTACCCTAATCACGAGATTTAACCTACACCGCGTACTACGCTACGTCGCGCCGTGTTCTCCGCATCATTTTTGTATGGAGAAACAAAGTTCGCAAATCTATCACTAGAGGCGCTGCTCCGTTTCTCCATACAAAATGATGCGGAGAACACGGCGTATCGTAGTACGCGGTGTAGGGTAAATCTCGTGATTAGGGTAATGGTTACCTGGCGTATGTGTTGCTCTCGCGCCGCAAGCTGCCGCGACAACTCCTCCAGTCGGCGCTCATCCTCGCGGTCGCCTCCGGACTTCGCCTGCTGGCTCAGATTCTGGTATTCCCTGATTTCGTACAAAGGCACAATTTAGGAATACGACACGACAATTCAAATTCTTAGGCCCGGACTTCATGCATCCGTTTCTCCCCGGAGTTGACTAAAATAGGCCACACCCACCGGTGCGAGCGACAGAGTGAGAAACGGATGTATGAAGTTCTCACTCTGTCGCTCGCACCGGTGGGTGTGGCCTATTTTAGTCAACTCCGGGGAGAAACGGATGCATGAAGTCCGGGCCTTAGCGTACGGTACAGTTTCAAAGTTCATAGTAATAAAAAAGTGAAGATAAGAAAATGATAAAAAAATCATCGTCTTTTTTCTTGCTTTAACTTCTAGCGCACACCTAGGCCACCTCAGCCACAGCTAGTTGCGGCCACAAATCGCGGCCTCTGGTGGTCAAGTTGGCGAATCCCTAAAACTACTTACAGAAGGACGTCATCGACGACGTTACCCGAGGCAGCAAGATCCTTTGCGTGCGACACGAAGTCGCGTCGAATCGCGGTTTTAAATGTTGCTGATTGGCATCGCGTCGCATCGCGGTTTTACGCGTTGCTAATTGGAATCGCGTTGCATTGGGTTGCATCGCGGTTTTATGCGTTGCTAAATAATTGGCATCGCGACGTATCGCGGTTTTACGAGTTGCTAATAATTGTCATCGCGTCGTATCGCGGTTTTACGCGTTGCTAATAATTGGCATCGCGTGTCATCGCGATCTTACGCGTTGCTAATTATTGACATCGCGTCGCATCGCAATTTTGAGTTTCGGCCCTTAATTATATTTTTTATTTCCCCTGACATGGTCGGCTGCTTACATGACCTACTACACCCGTGATGTCGACCCATCACGCCTTGGTGAACTAAGTGCCATGTCGGGGCTTCCCTTTAGCCGTGTATGCTACACTGAACTGGACGGAAACACGACCTGTTTAGATAGCCGCTTCTACCGACCTTCCATTCAGTGCGGTGGTATCAATCCGGGCGGGCTTAAGACTACCACCGAGTAAGATAAAGGGACCTACAGTTTTACATTCATTTCCCATTAAGAGAAATATGTATATTTCTAGAAATAATATTTCATAAGTATAAAGACGATAAGGGGAATAGTGGTAGTAGTGAATCATTTGTTGAGTCACAGTATATAGTAGAAAAAAAATTAAAATGAAATGAAGGTGTCCAATCAAAAACACACGCTCTACTGACACATTCTCATTGTACAGAAGTCATTGTAATTATAGCGAGCCCAGCTGATTCATATATCGAAGGTGTAAGACATAATATTGATTTGTTCTGCAGTGTCGACATTGTTAACACTAGTTTATGTCAATAAAAAAAAAACCAAAGGTAATTTGACTCACTTTCTCAAGAATTTTCTAAATCGCAATGGTTTTCTTTTAGTATTTTTTTTCTTTTATAACAATTAAATATTTTGTTTTCTTACTTTTCCAAATTTAAACAAATGTACACATTTCATATGTTTCTATATATATACGATATTATCTATAAGTTTGTTGATATTATTAATTGTAGGATTGAAATTAAATTGTAGAAACTTTACTGGTTTAGGCGTTAGGCTAGAGTTAATTTTCTATGTATTAATATTGTAACTGTTTGTTTATCTAAAAGTTTAAAATGAAAATAAAAATAAAATAAATAAGCCAAGCCTCGTATTAGTAGTTAAGAGTCAGAAACCTGTAAATGCTGGCATACTCCGCGAGGCTCTGCTTCATCTCCTGTCGTGAAAATGGCTTCGGCGGCACACCGCATTCTGTATCACCTCGCGCCGCTAGACTGTATCATTCAAGTAACAGGTATGGTTCAAGTATATAAACTTTCAGTATATTCTATTGGTAAAATTTTTAGCCGACTTAAAAAAAAGGAGTAGGTTCTCAATTCGACTGTATTTTTAATGTTTAGGGTCCCGTCGCAAAATGCGAAATAAGGGATTATGGGATCGCTCTTGTGTCTGTCTGTCCGTCTGTCTGTCGGTCACACGCAGATATCTCCGGACCTACTGAACCGATTTCGATGAAACTGACGCCTAATTACGTGTAATATTTGTCGCGAGATATATTATAGATAAGTTTGTCTAATAGTCCTGTGGAAAGTACAGGGTACCCTAAAATGTAAACCAAAAATATTTTTTGTTTTTTTAAATAGACCATGTGTCATGCCTTTCTATAGGTATTGTTAAGCCAATTTCAAAAATATATAACTTTGCTGTAAACAATAAGTTTACTTTATTTCGTTTAAAAGTTGACAAAAAACTGAACTTTTGTCGCCGAACTTTGACCTATTAAGGGTTGTTTGAAAATTCTGAAAAAAATAAGCAATATAGGTACTCTTATTTAGTTGTGCACAAAACTATTCATTTTCCTATAAATGTCATAAATTTGGAGATAAAGTAAAATCTGAACAGCCAAAATTTCAATTTTTCGCGTGACTTTTTGGTCACAGCTCAAGCCACCGATAACGTAGCGTTGTGATTGATAGCTTAAAATCATTCTGAGAAGTAAGGAAATGTAAAAGTGAAAACCGTATGTAAATCGATAAAGTGGTTTTCGAGTTATAAGAACATTTCATATAATATATATACGTACGTTACACGGTCGGTCTGTCGGTGGCTTTGAAGACGGGGGTTGAGGTAGGTGGGGGGGGGGGGGGGGGGGATGTCCGCGGGGAGAGGGTAAGGGAGCATAATTTAATCTCTATCTTTTTTTCTCTATCTAAAACTACTAAGTCCAGAAAGCTGAAATTTTGAAATGGGGGTGAAGTGAAGGGAAGTATCGGGTTTTTTAAAGGTAGGAACTTGAAAATCATAATTATAGTTACTCCTCATAAACAAATAATGACGTGTTTCAGGATTTTTGGATTTCCCATTTAAAGGGGTGGGGATTTGGGGTGACAGTGGCCTTGCCTTGCCTTGCCCTTAGTTCTTTGCCCGTAGTTCTTTCGTTACTTAGTTACTTACTTTCATCGAGAAGGCTTTTCCTCTTCCTGAACGCAGCTCGGCCTTCGGCCTCACCCATAGTTTCTACTTACTTTCACCGAGAAGGTTTATAGTCTTCCTAAACGCAGCTCGGCCTTCGGCCTCGCCCTCAGATACTTACTTTCTTCGAGAAAGTTTATCGTCTTCCTGAACGCAGCTCGGCCCTCGGCCCCGCCCACAGTTGCTTACTTTCTTCGAGAAGGTTTATGATCTTCCTGAATGTAACTTGGCCTTCGGCCTCGCCCTTAATTACTTACTTTCTTAGATAAGGTTTATCGTCTTCCTGAACGCAGCTCGGCCTTCGGCCTCGACCTTTGTTACTTACTTTCTTCGAAAAGGTTTATAGTCTTCCTGAACGCAGCTCGGCCTTCGGCCTCACCCTCAGTTGCTTACTTTCTTCGAGAAGGTTTATGATCTTCCTGAATGTAGCTCGGCCTTCGGCCTCGCCCTTAATTACTTACTTTCTTAGATACGGTTTATCGTCTTCCTGAACGCAGCTCGGCCTTCGGCCTTACTTACTGTCTTCTTTTAAATACGAATTTCACGCGAGCGGAGCCGCGGGCTCAGCTAGTATGTACATAGAGGGATGAAACTATAGTTTCAAGTGGAATCCGAACCACAGCCAGCCGAACCACGGTCGTACGGCTACCCATCCAAAGCCTGACCGCACCCAGGTAGAAAATATAATTAGATGAAAGCGAAGCAGTGCGGTTACGGGACCCTCGGCACGTGAACAAGGTTCACTTGACCACTTTTTTTTTTGTTTGTTACCTCAGAACTTTCGACTGGGTGAACCGATTTTGATGATTCTTTTTTTATTTGAAACCTGGTGCTTCCCGTGTGGTCGCATTTCAATTTGGTCAAGATCGGATTGGAAAGCGAGGCGGAATCGCGAGGCCGAAGGCCGAGCGATTCCGCCGAGTACATTAATAGCAAAAAAATACTAAAAAACTGTGAAATAAAAAACTATTTAAAAAAATATAAAAACCGCCTTCAAAAATATATGAAATAAAAAAAATCTAACCCTAGAGTTGAAGGCGGTGCTAAAGCAAGCAAAAATGATGCATGAAAGAAAACATGAGTGGATGATATCCTTTGTGATTTGTGTAGCCTTCTTTAGCACCGCCTTCAACTCTAGGGTTAGATTTTTTTTTATTTCGTAAATGTTTGAAGGCCGTTTTTATATTTTTATAAATAGTTTTCGACGATGCGATATAGATGGAATTTAAAGAATACATCAGAAACACCATATTGGCTCGAACAGCTGTAAACCTGAAAGATATGTCGAAATATTTTGAATTTATATCTTCTCCTAGTCTTTTCTGCAATGTTTTTTTAGTATAAATGCTAATATATTTTTAAAATTATTGGAGAAATCGAAGCATCCACTACAGAACGGCATCACTTACTTGAAAGCGTTCTGATAGAAGTAGTTGGGCCTGCTCATGGCTCGCAGGAAGCGAGGTACCATGCCCTCGCCTTCTCTGTACAAATTGAGCACTTTGCTGTACGACATGTACTTGTAAGAAGGCAAACGCAGCAGCCGACGGCCCAGCTTGATCAAATTGATGTCGTGAGTTTCTAAGGAACTCTCCTGAGATGTTCCCTGTGTGAACGATAAGATAACTTAGATATTTGTCAAATTCTTATCCGCCAATCATTTTGGTGAAAAAAAACGGCCAAGTGCGAGTCGCGTACCGAGGCTTCCGTACAACCACGTAATTGGTCGGTTTTTATGTTATACTTTGGAGTTTGCACTATAATCATTAGTCTCACTATGTAAGTTAGATGTTTGTATGTATAACCATTTTTACGATAGAGATAACAAACAAAATTACTTACCTGTACTTACTTTACTTTACCTTACTTACTGTACTTACCTTATTTACTGTACCGTGTGGGGCCGGTACTTTAAAAGAATAGCCCCACTGCATCGCTCCCCGTGTATGTCGTAAAAGGCGACTAAGGGATATGACTGCCTTCTTATATTACTAGGTGGTAGGGTTTAACCCGCCCGGGTTGGTACCACAGCACTGAATGAAAGGTCGGTCGAAACGGCTATGTAAATAGTTTGTGTTTTCCGTCCAGTTCAGTGTAGCCGGCACGACCGAAGGGCACTCGACTGTGGTGCGACTCACGTGGCACCAAATTCATCCGGCGTTATGGGCTGACATCACGGATGTTGTAGGTGATGTAGCCGTGTCAGTTACAATAAAAAAAAAAAAAAAACGTATAAAAACACGTTTCTTGTATGGGGACCTTTTTTATGGATAGCGTGACATGTGGCCTCGTTTTACCTACGAGTAGGTGTCTAACGATGCCCATGGACATTCTGTGATGCACGGGGATTGCGAATGCCATGCCAGCCTGACAGGAGCGCTTTCACGCACCTTTTGAAAAACCCCAGGCTGTATTTGGGAGGAAATAGATGTGTAGGGAGTGAATACATTTTTTTACTTGTGTTTTTTTTATTATGTGTTAGTATATCCGCCCATACATTCTGTGAAAATTTCAACCGGTTATCTATTACGGTTCAAAAGAAACGGTGTCCTTTAAATGTAGGACAGACAGACGGACAGACGGACGGACGGCGTAGGTTTAGTATAATAATAGGCTTCCATACGGGTACGGAGATCTAAAAACCAATTACAATTACAGAAATGCAACATTTAAATGTATCCTATTTATTATCACGAACACAGGAAGTAGATGTGTACACATACTGTATTGTAAACGTGACTAAGACTGATTTTGATAATTCTTTGCCTGCAGAACTACCCAAAACGAACATTCGAGCAAACGTAAATACTAAAGGTGATAACTAATTATTTCTAAATTATCATCCATTTTTATTTTATTTATTCCTTTTTACCCATTTTAGAACTCTGTTTAAATATATGAGTTTTCAATTGGTATAAAATTTTATTTTTATTAACATTTTTTTTTGCTTTTCATTTATTTATTACTATATAATATACCTACAAAAATACAACATATTTCGGCCCTTTATGGGCCATCGTCAGTTGATTATAATCAACTGACGATGGCCCATAAAGGGCCAAAATATTTTGTGTTTTTGTATATTATATAGTAATTTTCAATTGGTAATCGTTCTTGTAAAAATCGTTGTTGTTTTAAGCTAATTTCTATATTTTATTTTTATTTTTTCTATGTTTTTATCGTTGCTTTGTTATTTACTAGTAGTATTGTATATCTATAGTTTTTCAATGTTGGTGTTTTGTGTTTCATTAATGATTTCCGAGTGGTGTAGGTCTTGTTTTGTTTAATTTATAATATAACCATGCCAGGTGTCCATTTTTTTTGGAATGCAAATAAAATGCTGCTTTTAATATTATGTGAAATGTGCTTGTAAAATTGGTATTCTGTTTTGGTTACCATAATAATAAAAAATAAAAAAAATTTACAAATAACTAACCAATGGAGCACTTTTCACTTGACGTGTCGGTCCCCATGTCGGTGTGTGCCTCAAGCCCATGTGATGAGCTATGGTCAAAGGGATGTTGGATATCGGCTGCTGCATCTTCATACCATTGAGCACCTACAAAGGCAACACGTTACGATAGAGTGCCTATAAGTATGCCAGGAAAGTATATTAAAAATGAAATTATTTACATAAAAACGCTGTGTGACAAGTCAGGCATCCGGTGGGATGGATCATAGAAAGGATCAATAACAAAATCTGAGCCATCTTACAAGGGTCCCATTTTCGAAATGGTGTGACCGTACAATAAAACGTAATAATCTCTTAGTGTTTTTTACATTTGTCTGCGGATCAAAGGCTAGTTAAAAAATATACCCACTTATCTCGCTGACTGTTCATGAGAAATTATGTACCTGAGAAATTTTGCTTGAAAAATATTATCACAATACACATCCATCCTTGTCAGCCTCGGTAGCTCAGTGGTGCGATCGGTCGACTGCCGACCGACAATCGACCGATCATAAGCACACCTGGCACACTATCACAGTCAACTGTCGCTATTGAATGTTAAGCAACGCTGGGTGCGGTCAGTATTTGGATGGGTGACCGCTGACCGTTGGAGGCTGACCGAGGTTCGGATTCCTTTTAAAACTGTAGGTCCCTTCCCTCCTAATCTTACTTGGTGGTAGGGTTTAACCCGCCCGGGTTGGTACCACCGCACTGAATGAAACGTCGGTCGAAACGGCTATGTAAATAGTTTGTGTTTTCCGACCAGTTCAGTGTAGCCGCCACGATCAAAGGGGGAAGCACTGACATGGCACCTAGTTCACCCTGTGTTATTGGCTGATGACATCACGGATGTTGTAGGTGATGTAGCCAACCGTGTCAGTTTCCATAAAAAAAAACCTGGGCGCGGTCAGTGGATGGATGGGTGACCGCTCGACCGTTGGAGGCGGACCGTGGTTCGGATTCCACGTAAAACTGTAGGTCCCTTCCCTTCTTATCTTACTAGGTGGTAGGGTTTAACTTGTACGGGTTGTTACCACCGTACTGAATGAAAGGTCGGTTGAAACGGCTATTTAAATAGTTCGTGTTTTCCGTTCAGTTCAGTGTAGCCGGCACGACCGAAAGGAAGCACTGACATGGCACATAGTTCACCAAGGTGTTATATGGGCTGACACAATAACGTTGAATAGGTTGGACGGCGGACTGTCCAATGCTCCGCGGGTAGCGGAGGGGACGGCGCGCGCTCTGAATGGATGGTATCGCGCTCTGAATGGGTGGTATCGCGCTCTGATTGGGTGGTAACGAATGTTATTTGTACGTTTTTACAAATATCGCGTTACGCTGGCGGGCGGGGAAGGTCCGACGTCCTTACCCATTCAACGTTCTTCGGCTGACATCGCGGATGTCGTAGGTGATGTAAGATCAGTAGGTGTCAGTTTTCATAAAAAAAAAATCCAACCTGTTGTATATTCACGCCGATATTGTGAGAGGGCGTTATGCTCTTCGATACGATGAAGGGTATGCTGGTGTGGTTAGAGATGACATAGGGATTGCGCGTGCCCCTCTGCTTCATCCGGGATGCTACTGTTGGCAGCTCGTACCCTCTAGACTTGTTTCGACGCCGTACGCGGACCCGAGATGTCTGTGGGTGAAGTCGCGACACATCCAGTATAGCCAGCAATCCAGGGAAGTTTCCGATATGGCACCTACCTTCTCGGAGGTGATATTGGCTGGTCGGAGCATGCGCTTTGGCCCCTCCGACTCAGACACCCATACCGGATTACATAAAACAAAGTGGTCAAGTGAACCTTGTTCAAGTGCCGAGGGTCCCGTAACCGCACTGCTTCGCTTTCATCTAATTATATTTTCTACCTGGGTGCGGTCAGGCTTTGGATGGGTAGCCGTACGACCGTGGTTCGGCTGGCTGTGGTTCGGATTCCACTTGAAACTATAGTTTCATCCCTCTATGTACATACTAGCTGAGCCCGCGGCTCCGCTCGCGTGAAATTCGTATTTAAAAGAAGACAGTAAGTAAGGCCGAAGGCCGAGCTGCGTTCAGGAAGACGATAAACCTTATCTAAGAAAGTAAGTAATTAAGGGCGAGGCCGAAGGCCGAGCTACATTCAGGAAGATCATAAACCTTCTCGAAGAAAGTAAGCAACTGAGGGCGAGGCCGAAGGCCGAGCTGCGTTCAGGAAGACGATAAACTTTCTCGAAGAAAGTAAGTAACTGAGGGCGAGGCCGACGGCCGAGCTGCGTTTAGGAAGACTATAAACCTTCTCGGTGAAAGTAAGTAGAAAATATGGGTGAGGCCGAAGGCCGAGCTGCGTTCAGGAAGAGGAAAAACCTTCTCGATGAAAGTAAGTAACTAAGTACCGAAAGAACTACGGGCAAAGAACTAAGGGCAAGGCCACTGTCACCCCAAATCCGCACCCCTTTAAATGTGAAATCCAAAAACCCTGAAACACTTAATTATTTATTTATTATGAGTAGCTAGAATTATGATTTTCAAGTTCCTACCTTTAAAAAAACCGATACTTCCTTACAATTTTTAACCCCCCGTTTCCCCCCCTTAAAATGTGAAAATCCAAAAATCCTGAAACACGTCATTATTTGTTTATGAGGAGTAACTATAATTATGATTTTCAAGTTCCTACCTTTAAAAAACCCGATACTTCTATATAAACTTTCACCCCCATTTCAAAATTTCAGCTTTCTAGACTTAGTAGTTTTAGATAGAGAAAAGAAGATAGAGATTAAAATATGCTCCCTTCCCCTCTCCCCGCGGACATCTCTCCGTCTTCAAAGCCACCGACCGACCGACCGACCGTGTAACGTACGTATATATATATGACATGTTCTTATAACTCGAAAATCACTTTATCGATTTACATACGGTTTTCACTGTTACATTTCCTTACTTCTCAGGATGATTTTAAGCTATCAATCACAACGCTACGTTATCGGTGGCTTGAGCTGTGACCAAAAAGTCACGCGAAAAATTGAAATTTTGGCTGTTCAGATTTAACTTTATCTCCAAATTTATGACATTTTGAGGAAAATTAATAGTTTTGTGCACAACTAAATAAGAGTACCTATATTGCTTATTTTTTCAGAATTTTCAAACAACCCTTAATAGGTCAAAGTCCGGCGACAATAGTGCAGTTTTTTGTCAACTTTTAAACGAAATATTTGTTAAAGTAAACTTATTGTTTATAGCAAAGTTATATATTTTTTAAATTATAAATAAATTGGCTTAACAATACCTATAGCATGGCATGACATATGGTTTATTTAAAAAAACAAAAAAATATTTTTGGTTTACATTTTAGGGTACCCTGTACTTTCCACAGGACTATTAGACAAATTCATCTATAATATATCTAGCGGCAAAAATTACATGTGATTAGGCGTCAGTTTAATCGAAATCGGTTCAGTAGGTCCGGAGATATCTGCGTGTGACCGATAGACAGACGGACAGACAGACACAAGAGCGATCCCATAAGGGTCCTTTTTTTGCATTTTGCGACGGGACCCTAAAAATGGATGTAATATTGCCGACATATTAATATTATATTGGTCGGTATTCCACAGAACATTGTCGCAACAACGAGCATTTCTTTGGTAGACATCGATGGAATAATAAAAGAATAGCCCCAGTAAATGTCTCCCCATGCACTTAGATATTTTAGATATTTAGGATTATTAGGCAAGCAGATATTTAGGATAATCTAAATAAAAACGTCAAGGAAGTGTTTTTCGGTCTCACTGGAATACAAAATTACAGAATAATTGACAATGAACACTTGAAATTAGAACTAACATTTTTACTGGCCGAGTTGTGAAGTGGGTGGTTGTCCATGCCGGTACTTGTCTTCGAATTCCTTTCCAGAACTTCGTGTTTGCTTTGCTTCGTGTTTTTCGTTGCTGAAACTACAGGTGATTCTATTAATTTCTAAACCGCTTGTTATTCATGCCCTACGTTGGCATTTATTTTATTGACAAGGTGAAATAATTTTGTAACTATCAACCTTTGAGTCCCTTTGACTCAAAATAGTCCTACTCCCCTTGGCTCCCAGGCCCTTTTGGCGGCGCTCAAAAACGCAAAATTTTGGCGCGCGCGCTCCCACACAAATTCGAATATCCCGCCTCAATCGATCGATCCATCAATACTCGTTATTCTGTCTTGTTTGTACTGAAATTACGCGTTCAGTGATACCAAACTCTTCAGGATTCACTTATTTTGAAGCACAGACCGATTTTTTGAACTCCAGGCAAAAAAAAACACACTCGAATTTTTTTTTTAATTTTTCTGACCAAAACTGTACAATTTCGTCTTACATATGGTATACCGAAATAAGCGCATTGAAACGAACTATCAAATACCGAAATACGTTTACGGGTACAATCTTTGTCTATTCCAGGGTCAGTGGAAATGTCAGCTGCCAAAAGTGACATTTTATTTTCTGTCAACTTCATTATTTTTTTTCTGTGTGAAGGTTATTGTGTGCCCAGTCGTGTCTGAGAATAGTTATTAGTAAGTTTTAACCAAGAAATGATACCAGTATTGAGTGTTTTGTTAGAAAATTGGTAGAATTAGATACTGAATTAAAACTAGCGGCGCGCAATAAGTGGAGCGCGCGCTCCACTTGGGAGCCAAGGGTAGCCGACGAAAACGGGAGCGCGCGCTCCACTTGAGACTCGAAGGGTTCGTCGATTGGGGTGATTACGTAACCGGTGAAAAACAACTTGAGGATTCCGGCAGTTCCCAGTAGTCTTACCGAGTAGTCTTACCAGTAGTACTACTGAGAATTTTCAACCCAGTGGTCTTACTATAAAAATCACTGAGAATTGTGTTCCCAGTAGACCTACCGTAAAACTCGATCTTTGAAATTTGTTTGTAAATTTTGAAAAATAGACAAAAATTATAAATAATATATTATATATACAGGATTAAGAAACATTAACAAACATGAAGTCACCAAAGTACCAGGGCAGCAGAAATTGAAAGGAAGTTTCCATAATTTTATATAAGTTAATCGCTATTATAATAATAATAGCGATTAACTTATACGGAAACCTATTCGAAAACGCGTATTCATGGTATTCAATAATAGGTGCCAGGATTTATTCATTCATTCAAGGCCAGGGAGAGAATCCTGGCCTCGCGTTGGTTGAACTAATCGGGTGTACTAGTGAGACTGACCCTTTTCGAATAGGTTTCCGTATAAGTTAATCGCTATTATTATTATAATAGCGATTAACTTTTATAAAATTATGGAAACCACCTTTAAATTTCTGCTGCCCTGGTACTTTAGAACCGTTCCCAGTAGTCTTAACAAGTAGTCTTTCGGGTTTCCACTTTAATTACGGTGACTGTATTCTGACCAATAAGGTTTGGACCAGAGCGGTATCATTTAAAAGATTTTGTAAAATAATAATTTCAGATTATGTATAGGTATGTTTAATTTTGTACCAAATCTGACCATTTGAAATTCTGACGAACCAAATTTTAATAATTTTATTTAGTTTTGTATGAAAAAAAAAGTTTACTCTCTTTACTATCGGTAAGTCCACTGGGAATAAAATTCCAAGTAGTACAACTGGTAAGACTACTTGGTAAGACTACTGGGAACGGCCGAAAATTCCCAGTAGTACAACCTGGTAAGACTACTTGGTAAGACTACTGGAAACTGCCGGAGGATTCTTGGTTTCAAATTGTTTAAAACAATTGCTGGTGTGCCCCATTACGAGTATATATAATGCTTACTTCCTTTATTTAAGAAAAAAACAATTTTTTTAACATTTTAAAGTACTGAAATCAGATCAGAATACAGATAGTAACAGTTGATAATACTCGTAAGTATTGAAATTTGGTGACAAACTTTAGACGAAGAGATATTCTTTAAAACAGTTATACACGGTGTTGCAGTTGCCCCCGTAATATTTTTAACTGACATAAGGGGTTATTCTATATGTGAAACTAAACAACTTCTGTGGCGAAGACATTTTTTTTTTAAACAAAAACAAAAATGTTTTTCCATACTTTTAAATGGATACTCTCAAAATGTATGGAGAAAAAAAATTTTTTTTCTTGAAATTAAAAAGTGGTACAACAAAAGTTGTTCTATTTCAAGTACAGAATCACCCCCTTTCGGATTTTACGGTTGGGGTTGCAACACCGTGTATAAGGTCTTTCAATAGTTGGTAACGATACGCTAAGGGCTAAGGGGTGTATGTGTATCAGATACTGATCACGTTCCCATACCAATATTTTTTTTTCGATATAAAAGACGTACTTATTAAGGTGAAATACGCGCACTTCACGTAGGTATTAAATTTGAGGAGTAGGTTTTTTATATTGTAAAAAAAAAATTGGTATGGGAACGTGATCAGTATCTGATACACATACACCCCTTAGCGTATCGTTACCTACTAATGAAAGACCTTATATAGTTTTGAAATTTGATGACAACAAATTTGAATTAGGTATTCCAATTGTATTGAAATATGATCCCAATTAAATGAATAAAGAAATGTGTTTTACCTGGCTCGACTTCTACTGCCTCCACGCGTTCCGACATGTCGTAGCGATTATTAACTGCCGTTTCAGGGTTTCGGGTCTGCGCAACCCGATGGCTGCGATTGGATTTTTGGGGTCGCACAGTGTTATTCTTCTTGAACAGCTCGACGACTGGCCGCTCCTCTTTATATGGCTGTCGAGGCTGTTGATAGGTAGCTGGAATAAAGAAAGTCGGTCAAGTGTGAGTTTTCGTACAATATTCGTCTGTATTTTATCTTTTGGTGGCGCCATCAATTATTCAGTAGCGTGAATATGTACTAATCGATTCCTTAGCAAAGTTCTTTTATAGGGACCCCCCATAATTTTTACTTTTTGTTTTTTTTTATTGCTGACATTCAGACGGCGGCGTAGGCTTCTGTATGGATACTGAACCCTAAACATTATTTGAGGTCACCATATTTTTTTCACACAGTCATTATCTCTCAGTGTGAGAAGTGCGTTTCTATCATGAGCAAGAGTTACTTCATGGTCCCGATTTCATGTAAGACTATAATATATTTTATTTTATTTTTTATAAAAAAAAATATTTTTTCAACTAATACGATAATGTCCTCTATCTTACTTTACTAAAATCCTTCCGGACTAATGCCACCGCATTGAATTAAAGAGTGGTCGAAAAGACTATGAAAATCGTTCGCATTTTCCGCCCAGTTCAGAGTAGTCACTACCAAAGGCATTGACATTACACATAGTAAAGAAATCAAACAATTTACCTTCTTCCTGCTGTTGCTCAGTTGGTTCGAAATTCTGTAACAATGTCGAGTTCCAGGGCGGGCGTTTCTGTTGCTTTCTATCTCTGATGAATAACATTAAGCAGGATTTAAATTAATATCCATATACTTAAGTAAGAATATCCTGGAAAATCCCCACTAAGAAAAAAGCGGTCAAGTGCGAGCAGAACTTGCGTGGAGAGGGTTCCGTAGCATTCCGTTTTCCGTGAGAACTTTAAGACTTTTTTTCGTTTAGGGTTTCATGTAAACTATATGAGAGGCCCTATATTCCTTTTTTTTTATGAAGCACTGACATGGCACTTGAAATCACGGATGTTGTAGGGAAATAATGGCTAGATTTAAAACCGCAATTAGTGCCTGTCGCCGCCTTAATGGCCAAAACTGGCCACAAGGCAGAGGATGTCGAAGCATTTGCGCTTACCAACTGACTATAAATGTTGGCATGCGATCGCTATGTGCGCACTGCCGTACCTAGGTTGATTCGGCGACACCGTGTTCGTCTTCATAGGTCAGTTTAGCCAAGGTTTCTCTGAGGTATGATATTATGACATTAGGAAAATCATAAAACGTTCAGAATTATATAGAAATAAGAATGCTAAGAATTTACAGAACTCTCCGGCGGACCGTGTCGTCTCTTTCCATCGTCGCTGAAGGATCAGTTCGAAGTTGCTGGATTGTTGGAGATGCTGGTAAAGTAAAAGAAATAAATCTGTTAGAAACGACGTGAAAATTCCAACATTTAAGGGCGTGATTTGCGCCTCGCAAATCGCTATTATCTGTTGGCACATCCGCCATTATAACAAAATCTGTCAAGTCAAGTGCGAGTTTTACTCGCGCACGGAGGTTTCCGTATCTATCCGCTATCAATAATATCCGCCTATCCGCTCAGGTGGCATGGTCTTCGAATTTTAATTTCGAAGATATGTAGGACGATCGGAGAGAAGCCTCAATGAGGTCGATGGCAATTGACGGTGGGAAAATGACAGCACCAAATGAGGTCGTTGGCAATTGAGCAGCTATCTTTTGTCTTTCAATAATACAATGTATAAAAGCCTGTGGCGACATCTATTATTCAGTATCGTGACTAATCGATCTTTCGTACGTTTGTTGTATGGGATTAATTTTTAACATTTTCTTTTTTTTTATTTGTTGTTATCCGCCATAGTAACACATATTCTGTGAAAATTTCAACGGGCTAACTATTAAGGTTCAAGGGATACAGCCCTCGGACAGACGGACGGACGGACAGACAGACAGACAAACGACGTTGGCATAGTAATAGGCTGTCGTGTGGATAAAAAATATTACAATATATAAATTACCTAACTTAACATAAAACATGTTCCTACAGAAATAAATATCTTGAGTAGAAAAAAAGGCGATAAAAATAGATAATATTACACTATGTCAATACGTTTTGAAGTCATCATTCGATTACGATAGTATTAGGAGGCAGCTATTTCGTCCGAGGAGGCCGAAGTGTACTTCAGCACGCTCATAGAATTTCTTTTTAAATCTTTTTTTATTTCTAATTTTCTCACAAATCAAGTAATGATATATCCTCAGCTAGGAAGAAAGGTGACATAACTAAAAAATCACATTTTTACAGGAAAGCGTTTTAAAGATTTTAATTAAAAACAAAAACAAATAATTCAGGTAAATAGTTGAGGTAGTGAAGTGAGAAAATTATGTACCTATGCTTTACAGCAAAACTAATATAATTTTCAATATAAACACTTTGAAGGGAAAGTATTTGGTTTTATGCAATGAAAAAACCATAATAAATAATTTTTAGTTGTGACACCGTTGTTCTTGCCAGCTGACGATATAATTATGTGACTTAATTTTCACCTAGTTCCATTCTACTGGTGCGTTTGCCGCGACGTCGCGGCTCCACAGATTCTCCGTTGCTTAACTGCAAAATATGTAAGAAATTGGTTGGGAATTTTTTAATTAGTCTTTCGGTGACCTCCTAAACCAGGGATGGCCAAAGCGTCGACCGCGGTCGACCGGTCGACCGCGAAGGCTTTTCAGGTAGCCCGCCCGCAGAATATACAAAACTTACGCCCCACACATTTTTCATTCATTGGGTTCGAAATTGGAAAATACGGGCGACTAAATTATGGTCTACAATGGTAGAATCTACAACAGAAATACAGTTTACTTACTTATAGTGACAGTTAGTGACACTGATATGTCAAATATGTCAATATCAATATGTTTGCACGTGGTTTGCACCATCGTGGTTTGCACATATCCATATGTTCGTACGAACCTCAGTTTGAAAAACTTGTAGGAAATTTGCAATGCCACGTGTCAAATAAATTGTAAGTTAACATAAGATTAATGTAAGACAAGTTTCTCACATAACGATTTTACATTTTAATTACAATTTATTGATTCATAAATAATGTATTTTTTTTATATTCTTCAGTAGACCGCTTAGGAATTTTAATTTGTTGGGGAGATCTTGGTAAAAAGTTTGGCCACCCCTGTCCTAAACAAACAATAGAATGCACGCAAGACTCTAGACTCTATCGTTGTCAGCCTCGGTAGCTCAGTGGTGCGGTATGTCGACTGTCAGTCGTGATCATAAACATACCTAGGCGCGGTTAGTGCTTGGATGGGTAACCGCTCGACCGTTGGACGCTGACCGTGGTTCAGATTCCACGTAAAACTGTAGCTCCCCTTCTCTTCGTACCTTACTAGGTGGTAGGGTTTATCCCGGCCGGGTTGATACCACCGCACTGAATTAAAAGTCGATCGAAACGGCTATGTAAACAGTTCGTGATTTCCGTCCAGTTCAGTGTAGCCGGCACGACCGTAGGGAAGCACTGAGATAGCACATAGTTCTCCCTCCACGGTGTAATGGGCTGACATCAGGGATATTGTAGGTGATGTAAGCCAATAGTGTCAGTTTCGATTTAAAAAAATGCCTTTAGAGCGCGTTCGAACCTTTATTCTTAACTTTTGCCCGCGGCTTCGCTCGCGGTAGACTCGGGTTAATACCTCTGCTCTGCTCAAACGCAACGCAACCGCACTGCTAACGCCATCTATTACGACCATTCGACACTAAATTCCGTTCACAGATACTTTCTTTGATACTGCTCAACCCTAAGGTTATTTAGGGTGACGGCATATAGCCTATAGTGAGCCTCAATAACTACTTTTCACATTGGTGCAAATTGAATATAAATATGTTAAGTGGTTCCGGAATTTACCTCAAACATACATAGATACATACTCGTACATACAGACAGACGTTCCCCGTTCCCCGTTATAAGAAGTAGTAATAATAATAATTTAATTTTTATATCAATTTTGTGTATTTTTATTACTTTTTTGTATAATATAGGTATGTAAAATTAATATAAAATTTTAATAATGTGAAATAAAGGAAATAATACAATAATATAGTATATAAATTATAGTATAGTATATTATATAGTATAGTATAGTAGAGAAAGAGAAAACAAGAGGTAGAGAAAACAGTTGCAATACCACATAGTTGAATTCCTGCGGTGTGCTCTGTAGCATTTTGATGTACTCCTCCGTGTAAGTCTGGTCGTAGCCACGTGAAAACGTGCGCCGTTGCTCGTCCGTGCGGTCAACATAAGATCGTGCAGGATTCTTAGGCCGTATTGCTTCGGGTGCCCTACGGACTCGGTTCTGCGCCAGCAATGCCTCTGGAAAGTCCAATCATTTAAACAATCTCATCAACGGATATTATATGATTCTTCTCTTGAAGAATTTGTACCGTGTGGGGCCGGTACTTTGAAAGAATAGCACCACTGCATCTCCCCCCGTGTATGTCGTAAAAGGCGACTAAGGGATATGACTCCCTTCTTATATTACTAAACGGTAGGGTTCAACCCGCCCGGGTTGGTACCACCGCACTGAATGAAAGGTCGGTCGAAACGGCTATGTAAATAGTTTGTGTTTTCCGTCCAGTTCAGTGTAGCCGGCACGACCGAAAGGAAGCACTGACGTGGCACCAAGTTCACCCGGCGTTATGGGCTGACATCACGGATGTTGTAGGTGATGTAGCCAACCGTGTCAGTTTCCATAAAAAAAAAAAAAAAAAAAAGAAGAAATAAATTCACAAAATTATTTACAAAAACAATTTAACCAATGTATAAATAAATATCTCACTAATATCTCACTTCTCACTAATATCATAAATGCGAAAGTATATTTCGTTCAGGAAGAAGCTAAACCATCTCGAATAAAGCTAATTAATATTAAGATTGAGTTAATTTAATTTAAATTTTATTATAAAGTTCACGCTTCTGACGGCAAATATACCGTGCATCCTAGAACCTCGCGGTTACTCCCGGCTGGATGGCAAGAGTAATGAGAGGGCAAGTAATGCCGCAAGTGCTCTAAGAACATTTGAAAATGCCCGTTTCGATAGTTATTTTAATGTTTGCTAGGTAGGTTTTAATTCTTTAGTTATTAATATTACTTTTTTATTTTTATGAAATAAATAGATTGAGTAAACGATATTATATTCTATCGAAGAAAGGAAGTCCTTAAGGGCGAGGCCCGAAGGCGGAAGAGGGTTTTTGGTTTACCTGAACGCAGCTCGGCCTTCGGCCTCGCACTTAGTTCCTTCCTTTCTTCCAGAAGGTATAACGTCTTCCTGAACGCAGCTCGGCCTTCGGCCTCGCCCTTACTTACTTCCTTTATTTGAGATGCTGCAAGCAGCTCGGCCTTCGGCCTCGCCCTTAGTTAGTTACTTTCTTTGAGAAGGTTTATCGATTACCTGAACGAAGCTCGGCCTTCGGCCTCGCCCTTAGTTACTTACATTCTTCTTTGGAATACGAATTTCACGCGAGCGAAGCCGCGGGCAACAGCTAGTAATTCATAAAAGTGTTCCAGTTAAAAAAAAATAGATATTTTATTGGAAAATTACAGTTTTATTTGATCACATTGTGTATGAGCATGTTGGAATGTGTATGAAAAATGATGACTTAATACTTTTCTTAGGCTTGGCGTGAACGGAGATGTAAGCTCCTGGATCGCGCTCCTCTTCGTCATTGTTCAAGTGTTGATTCTGATGATGCTCCTGTTCCGGAAGATGCTGCGGCTGCGCTCCGATCTTTGTGGCGCTGCGATACGAACCGGGAATTTCAATAATGTACCACACAAAAAAAAAATACCGGCCAAGTTCGAGTCGAACTCGCGCACCGAGGGTTCCCGCTCGCCATGACATGGTCAGCGCCACTCACGCCATCTATGGCGTATTTTATGAAATGATTCATATTATTTAAAATTCATGATTAGATAAAATCCTTCATACTCTTTTCGGTAGATGGCGTGCATACACTTTTAGTTTCTTATATGGGGACCCCGTGGATGTTTTACTTTTTCTTATTGTTGTTATATCGGCCATAATAACATATATTATGTGAAAATTTCAACGGGCTCAAGAGATACAGCCCTCGGACAGACGGACATACAGACAGACAGACAGACAGACGATGTAGGCTTAGTAATAGGGTCCCGTTCGAAGAATGCGGAACCCTAAAAAATGCTAAGGTAGCACACAAATCACAGGTATAGTCAAGTCACTGCACACAACTGCTGATATTCAAATCATTGTTAAAAGCCCTAAAAAAGACTACTCTGCTTACCCCGATTGTCGGGATTTAGCGTGTGTGATATGTATGTATGTATGTATGGATTGAAGCAAAACACCGATTACTATGCTTACGACGATTACCGTCGGGATAAAGCGTGTGCGTCGTATACGTCAACATTTCGACAGTTACAAGCATGCGTAGAGCAGAGCATACCTCCGTTTGTGTAGTTTCCTCTTCTGCTTTCTCATCGCTTTCACCAAGTCCAGCTGTTCCTTTAGGTCGTCGCAACGAGTTTCGGCCACCTCGAAGTGATCCTCCACTTCTGGGATCGACGCTAGTGGGATTAAATTAACAGCTTGTTAATTTACTAGACTACCATGTGAACTACGTGTGAAGTGAGAGTGGAAGAGGGGGCAGAGGTGTGTCAGGATCGTGGCACTTGGAGATCTGACGTCACTGCCTACTCCGCTGGGAAACAGGCGTGACGCTAAGTATGTATATGCGTAGTACCGGTAACCGACGTGCATGTATGAAGAACATTATGAGAGTGGAAGAGGCGGCAGAGGTGTGTGATTATCGCGGCACGTGGAGATCCGATGTCTCGGCCTACTCCACTGGGAAACAGGCGGGACGCTAAGTATGTATATGCGTAGTACCGGTAACCGACGTGCATGTATGAAGAACATTATGAGAGTGGAAGAGGCGGATATTTCACAACGAAATATCTCTGAGTACCGATATTGAGAGATTCGTGACTTTGGCATTGCAAAGATTTGATAAAAATTAATGAAACTACATCAAAAGGTCATTTTCGCCAATATTGCTCATTCATTGTTTTGGCATATGCCAAAACAGCGAATGTGCAATTGTTTCCAGTTCACACAAGTTTCATTCACCATGTCATGCAAATTATCATATGTCAACATTCGAGACTATTTTCAATATCAAATAAATGGTATGTCAGTGTAACTCAGTTATGTTTTAATTTCCCATTATTGAATGATTTTTTATTGTTTGTGTACATAAAACACAGCATTTCTTGTGAACAAAGTGTTTATTAAATAAACCCGGACAAAGTTATAATGTTTTTTTTTGTCTCCTGAAAAGTTGTTAAAGTTGACATACGACCTATTGCCAGAAAAACGACGAAATGTTGTTCTTGAAATTTTAGTTAAATAGATACCTGTATAAAATATTTCTAATGTTGTGTATATTAATAAGGTATCAATTATTACGATTGCCAATGGGCTTTGGATATAATAATAATAAGAAAAACAAGGCTGATTAAATTTTTATTTTCACAAAATATAAAAAAGTAATACTAATTAAAGTATAATAAAAGTAATGCTACTAAGGAATTAAAACTACCTAACAAACATTAAAATAACTATCAAAAGGGGCATTTTCAAATGTTCCTAGAACACTTGCGGCATTACCTCGATGGATGGCAAGGCTTACCCTTTGAATGAAGTAGGCCCTTGATTGTGGGACGCCATGCCAGTTGCGTCCACCAGCAGTGGGCCAAGCCTCTAGCCAGAGATTAAAAAAAAATCAGGATTTTTAGAAATACCTCGAATATTGAGTTTCCTTTCTGAGAAGGTAGTTTCGATTATGTTTCCGATTAAACTGCTGGAGCTTCTGTGACGCTTGTCTGAAATATACATAGGGCATGTCGTTTTATAGCATTTAATTTTGCTTAGATAACGTGGACAGACGACGAGGCATTTAGTTTATTTCACTTTTTTTTTTTTGCTAAATGTCTTTGTAAGGAATTTTGGCCAATGTCAAGTTAGTGAAGATTTATGGCCGTGTGCGGTGAATGAAAGAAAAAAAGTCCTGACTAAACTCAGCAAAAATACAAACACGACATAACAAAATAAAAAAAAACATAAACACAAATCTACATCAACAATAATTAAAGAGTAAATGTTTGTAAGTACTGTGTGGGGCCGGTACTTGAAAAGAATAGCCCAACTGCATTTCTCCCCATGCATGTCGTAAAAGGCGACTAAGGGATAAGGACAAGATGCCGTGCTAAAGGGCGGCAGGCTCGCCACCTCTCACCATGGCACGGTCTTACCACCGACCGAGTCATGCAGCAGGTGGGTCTTCGTGCCTACTTACTGCTTGATCGTATTAATCTTGTTCGAATACTTTGCGAAATGTGATGGTCGGTGTTGTGCTGTAATTTACCAGTGTTCTTGCAGCACAACACCGATTACTCTGCTTACCCCGATTGTCGGGATTCAGCGTGAGTGATATGTATGTATGTAAATGTTTGTAAGTTTGTAAGTTTGGATGTAGGAAGTAATCTCTGAAAATACTCATGCGATTTTAAAAATTATTTGACCAATATTTAGAATGGACCCTGGGATGGGCAAAGTCTATACGAGCGAAACCGCGGGCAAAGGCTAGTCTTCAATATTTAAGAAACGGAAAATTTCATAAATTGAATGTAAAATGAAGGATGGTCACAAACTAATTGAATTTTTTTTTTCGAATTAATTGTACTAAAATATATTATTATTTATTACATAGGGATATGGGAGTGTTAGAAGATATTACATATTAACTGGTAGGGGAATTTTCATAGGCAATGTTAAGAGAAGATCGTACAGAGGAGGAGTTTTGTTCCAAGAAAATTAAAACGTACATGTTCAACTTTTTGACTTATCTGCGTTATGTCACATCGCCGACATCGCGGTCTAATGGTATGACTAGACGCTATAGAATTTTTTTTTGAAAAGTAACAAAGAACGACAGGCATGATTCAGAACGAATAAGAACTATTCTATTCTGATTTGAGAAGCATCATGCATGACTTACAGACGCGGTCTGTGTGCTGATTGTGAATTTATGCGGTGAACGGTAATTAATTGATCTTACCTCTAAGTATTTGATAATTTACATTCATATTGATTGACTTTTTAATTTCATAACTTCTCGTAAGAGCCTAATGAGAATTTTTTAGGAAATAAAATGAAATAAAGTTTTAAAAAATTGCTACTGTAAAGCGCAAAATAGTAATAAACGTTAATGTCAAAATGACAAAATGTCTTCATCTTTTCGAAAGGGCTTTCAAATTTTCTTAAATAAAGTGAATAGAATATTGCATTTATCGGTAATATTTTTAACTTTTTACCCGACTGTCAACAACATGGAGGGTGATGTTTTAAACTTTAATGTATGCATGTATGTTGGTCGGTGGTAAAATTTATGTATTCCCTCGTAACTCCAAAACGGCTGAATGGATTTTGATGAGTGAGGAATGAGTCCAACGATTTCTCATAATACCACGAGTAATAAATAACATTACTTTGAAAAAATTTAAATATATTATAATATACTAAATATTGTGACAAAAAAAAACCTCTGTGCGCGAGTCCGACTCGCACTTGGTCGGGTTTTTTTATTATATTTTTGTTTTTGTTTTATTCAGACTAACACGGCTGGCTACATCACCTATACAACATCCGTGATGTCAACCCATAAAACCTTGGTGAATTAGGTGCCATGCACATTTTTACAACGTTTACTAGTACCTCATGTATGGGAAGCGAACTACAGTTTTACGTGGAATCCGAACCACGGACAGGCTCCAACGGTCGAACGGTCACCCACCGAAGTTATGACCAGGTGCGCCTAGGATGACGAGCGGCAGTCGAACGATCGCACCATTTAACTACCGAGTCTTAAATTTTATCTATATGTTTATAGATAAAATAGCATTCTTCTGAAGTAGGTACCACGGAAACAGAGCGACTGCACGCCCTCGGGCAATCAAGACGGAAATAATTACGGAACCCTCCTGTGTATGAACAATTTCTACATAATTATTTAATTCTTATTTTTGTTTTTAATATAGGTACCTAGGTGTTTTTTTTATGGGGGCACGACAAATGGCGCGCGCCCGACTAACGCAGAGAGGTGTAGTCCGACGGTGTTTTGGATGGTTCCGAAAAATTTAAAAACCCGGTGCGTCCTCTCATTTCTACATAATTATTTAATTCTTATTTTTGTTTTTAATATAGGTACCTAGGTGTTTTTTTATGGGGGCACGACAAATGGCGCGCGCCAGACTAACGCAAAGAGGTGTAGTCCGACGGTGTTTTGGATAGTTCCGAAAAATTTAAAAACCCGGTGCGTCCTCTCATTTCTACATAATTATTTAATTCTTATTTTTGTTTTTAATATAGGTACCTAGGTGTTTTTTTATGGGGGCACGACAAATGGCGCGCGCCCGACTAACGCAGAGAGGTGTAGTCCGACGGTGTTTTGGATGGTTCCGAAAAATTTAAAAACCCGGTGCGTCCTCTCATTTCTACATAATTATTTAATTCTTATTTTTGTTTTTAATATAGGTACCTAGGTGTTTTTTTATGGGGGCACGACAAATGGCGCGCGCCAGACTAACGCAAAGAGGTGTAGTCCGACGGTGTTTTGGATAGTTCCGAAAAATTTAAAAACCCGGTGCGTCCTCTCATTTCTACATAATTATTTAATTCTTATTTTTGTTTTTAATATAGGTACCTAGGTGTTTTTTTATGGGGGCACGACAAATGGCGCGCGCCAGACTAACGCAAAGAGGTGTAGTCCGACGGTGTTTTGGATGGTTCCGAAAAATTTAAAAACCCGGTGCGTCCTCTCATTTCTACATAATTATTTAATTCTTATTTTTGTTTTTAATATAGGTACCTAGGTGTTTTTTTATGGAGGCACGACAAATGGCGCGCGCCAGACTAACGCAGAGAGGTGTAGTCCGACATGTTTTGGATGGTTCCGAAAAATTTAAAAACCCGGTGCGTCCTCTCATTTCTACATAATTATTTAATTCTTATTTTTGTTTTTAATATAGGTACCTAGGTGTTTTTTATGGGGGCACGACAAATGGCGCGCGCCCGACTAACGCAGAGAGGTGTAGTCCGACGGTGTTTTGGATGGTTCCGAAAAATTTAAAAACCCGGTGCGTCCTCTCATTTCTACATAATTATTTAATTCTTATTTTTGTTTTTAATATAGGTACCTAGGTGTTTTTTTATGGGGGCACGACAAATGGCGCGCGCCAGACTAACGCAAAGAGGTGTAGTCCGACGGTGTTTTGGATAGTTCCGAAAAATTTAAAAACCCGGTGCGTCCTCTCATTTCTACATAATTATTTAATTCTTATTTTTGTTTTTAATATAGGTACCTAGGTGTTTTTTTATGGGGGCACGACAAATGGCGCGCGCCAGACTAACGCAAAGAGGTGTAGTCCGACGGTGTTTTGGATGGTTCCGAAAAATTTAAAAACCCGGTGCGTCCTCTCATTTCTACATAATTATTTAATTCTTATTTTTGTTTTTAATATAGGTACCTAGGTGTTTTTTTATGGAGGCACGACAAATGGCGCGCGCCAGACTAACGCAGAGAGGTGTAGTCCGACATGTTTTGGATGGTTCCGAAAAATTTAAAAACCCGGTGCGTCCTCTCATTTCTACATAATTATTTAATTCTTATTTTTGTTTTTAATATAGGTACCTAGGTGTTTTTTATGGGGGCACGACAAATGGCGCGCGCCCGACTAACGCAGAGAGGTGTAGTCCGACGGTGTTTTGGATGGTTCCGAAAAATTTAAAAACCCGGTGCGTCCTCTCATTTCTACATAATTATTTAATTCTTATTTTTGTTTTTAATATAGGTACCTAGGTGTTTTTTTTATGGGGGCACGACAAATGGCGCGCGCCCGACTAACGCAGAGAGGTGTAGTCCGACGGTGTTTTGGATGGTTCCGAAAAATTTAAAAACCCGGTGCGTCCTCTCATTTCTACATAATTATTTAATTCTTATTTTTGTTTTTAATATAGGTACCTAGGTGTTTTTTTTATGGGGGCACGACAAATGGCGCGCGCCCGACTAACGCAGAGAGGTGTAGTCCGACGGTGTTTTGGATGGTTCCGAAAAATTTAAAAACCCGGTGCGTCCTCTCATTTCTACATAATTATTTAATTCTTATTTTTGTTTTTAATATAGGTACCTAGGTGTTTTTTTATGGGGGCACGACAAATGGCGCGCGCCAGACTAACGCAAAGAGGTGTAGTCCGACGGTGTTTTGGATAGTTCCGAAAAATTTAAAAACCCGGTGCGTCCTCTCATTTCTACATAATTATTTAATTCTTATTTTTGTTTTTAATATAGGTACCTAGGTGTTTTTTTATGGAGGCACGACAAATGGCGCGCGCCAGACTAACGCAGAGAGGTGTAGTCCGACATGTTTTGGATGGTTCCGAAAAATTTAAAAACCCGGTGCGTCCTCTCATTTCTACATAATTATTTAATTCTTATTTTTGTTTTTAATATAGGTACCTAGGTGTTTTTTATGGGGGCACGACAAATGGCGCGCGCCCGACTAACGCAGAGAGGTGTAGTCCGACGGTGTTTTGGATGGTTCCGAAAAATTTAAAAACCCGGTGCGTCCTCTCATTTCTACATAATTATTTAATTCTTATTTTTGTTTTTAATATAGGTACCTAGGTGTTTTTTTATGGGGGCACGACAAATGGCGCGCGCCAGACTAACGCAAAGAGGTGTAGTCCGACGGTGTTTTGGATAGTTCCGAAAAATTTAAAAACCCGGTGCGTCCTCTCATTTCTACATAATTATTTAATTCTTATTTTTGTTTTTAATATAGGTACCTAGGTGTTTTTTTATGGGGGCACGACAAATGGCGCGCGCCAGACTAACGCAAAGAGGTGTAGTCCGACGGTGTTTTGGATGGTTCCGAAAAATTTAAAAACCCGGTGCGTCCTCTCATTTCTACATAATTATTTAATTCTTATTTTTGTTTTTAATATAGGTACCTAGGTGTTTTTTTATGGAGGCACGACAAATGGCGCGCGCCAGACTAACGCAGAGAGGTGTAGTCCGACATGTTTTGGATGGTTCCGAAAAATTTAAAAACCCGGTGCGTCCTCTCATTTCTACATAATTATTTAATTCTTATTTTTGTTTTTAATATAGGTACCTAGGTGTTTTTTATGGGGGCACGACAAATGGCGCGCGCCCGACTAACGCAGAGAGGTGTAGTCCGACGGTGTTTTGGATGGTTCCGAAAAATTTAAAAACCCGGTGCGTCCTCTCATTTCTACATAATTATTTAATTCTTATTTTTGTTTTTAATATAGGTACCTAGGTGTTTTTTTTATGGGGGCACGACAAATGGCGCGCGCCCGACTAACGCAGAGAGGTGTAGTCCGACGGTGTTTTGGATGGTTCCGAAAAATTTAAAAACCCGGTGCGTCCTCTCATTTCTACATAATTATTTAATTCTTATTTTTGTTTTTAATATAGGTACCTAGGTGTTTTTTTTATGGGGGCACGACAAATGGCGCGCGCCCGACTAACGCAGAGAGGTGTAGTCCGACGGTGTTTTGGATGGTTCCGAAAAATTTAAAAACCCGGTGCGTCCTCTCATTTCTACATAATTATTTAATTCTTATTTTTGTTTTTAATATAGGTACCTAGGTGTTTTTTTATGGGGGCACGACAAATGGCGCGCGCCAGACTAACGCAAAGAGGTGTAGTCCGACGGTGTTTTGGATAGTTCCGAAAAATTTAAAAACCCGGTGCGTCCTCTCATTTCTACATAATTATTTAATTCTTATTTTTGTTTTTAATATAGGTACCTAGGTGTTTTTTTATGGAGGCACGACAAATGGCGCGCGCCAGACTAACGCAGAGAGGTGTAGTCCGACATGTTTTGGATGGTTCCGAAAAATTTAAAAACCCGGTGCGTCCTCTCATTTCTACATAATTATTTAATTCTTATTTTTGTTTTTAATATAGGTACCTAGGTGTTTTTTATGGGGGCACGACAAATGGCGCGCGCCCGACTAACGCAGAGAGGTGTAGTCCGACGGTGTTTTGGATGGTTCCGAAAAATTTAAAAACCCGGTGCGTCCTCTCATTTCTACATAATTATTTAATTCTTATTTTTGTTTTTAATATAGGTACCTAGGTGTTTTTTTTATGGGGGCACGACAAATGGCGCGCGCCCGACTAACGCAGAGAGGTGTAGTCCGACGGTGTTTTGGATGGTTCCGAAAAATTTAAAAACCCGGTGCGTCCTCTCATTTCTACATAATTATTTAATTCTTATTTTTGTTTTTAATATAGGTACCTAGGTGTTTTTTTTATGGGGGCACGACAAATGGCGCGCGCCCGACTAACGCAGAGAGGTGTAGTCCGACGGTGTTTTGGATGGTTCCGAAAAATTTAAAAACCCGGTGCGTCCTCTCATTTCTACATAATTATTTAATTCTTATTTTTGTTTTTAATATAGGTACCTAGGTGTTTTTTTATGGGGGCACGACAAATGGCGCGCGCCAGACTAACGCAAAGAGGTGTAGTCCGACGGTGTTTTGGATAGTTCCGAAAAATTTAAAAACCCGGTGCGTCCTCTCATTTCTACATAATTATTTAATTCTTATTTTTGTTTTTAATATAGGTACCTAGGTGTTTTTTTATGGGGGCACGACAAATGGCGCGCGCCAGACTAACGCAAAGAGGTGTAGTCCGACGGTGTTTTGGATGGTTCCGAAAAATTTAAAAACCCGGTGCGTCCTCTCATTTCTACATAATTATTTAATTCTTATTTTTGTTTTTAATATAGGTACCTAGGTGTTTTTTTATGGAGGCACGACAAATGGCGCGCGCCAGACTAACGCAGAGAGGTGTAGTCCGACATGTTTTGGATGGTTCCGAAAAATTTAAAAACCCGGTGCGTCCTCTCATTTCTACATAATTATTTAATTCTTATTTTTGTTTTTAATATAGGTACCTAGGTGTTTTTTATGGGGGCACGACAAATGGCGCGCGCCCGACTAACGCAGAGAGGTGTAGTCCGACGGTGTTTTGGATGGTTCCGAAAAATTTAAAAACCCGGTGCGTCCTCTCATTTCTACATAATTATTTAATTCTTATTTTTGTTTTTAATATAGGTACCTAGGTGTTTTTTTATGGGGGCACGACAAATGGCGCGCGCCAGACTAACGCAAAGAGGTGTAGTCCGACGGTGTTTTGGATAGTTCCGAAAAATTTAAAAACCCGGTGCGTCCTCTCATTTCTACATAATTATTTAATTCTTATTTTTGTTTTTAATATAGGTACCTAGGTGTTTTTTTATGGGGGCACGACAAATGGCGCGCGCCAGACTAACGCAAAGAGGTGTAGTCCGACGGTGTTTTGGATGGTTCCGAAAAATTTAAAAACCCGGTGCGTCCTCTCATTTCTACATAATTATTTAATTCTTATTTTTGTTTTTAATATAGGTACCTAGGTGTTTTTTTATGGAGGCACGACAAATGGCGCGCGCCAGACTAACGCAGAGAGGTGTAGTCCGACATGTTTTGGATGGTTCCGAAAAATTTAAAAACCCGGTGCGTCCTCTCATTTCTACATAATTATTTAATTCTTATTTTTGTTTTTAATATAGGTACCTAGGTGTTTTTTATGGGGGCACGACAAATGGCGCGCGCCCGACTAACGCAGAGAGGTGTAGTCCGACGGTGTTTTGGATGGTTCCGAAAAATTTAAAAACCCGGTGCGTCCTCTCATTTCTACATAATTATTTAATTCTTATTTTTGTTTTTAATATAGGTACCTAGGTGTTTTTTTTATGGGGGCACGACAAATGGCGCGCGCCCGACTAACGCAGAGAGGTGTAGTCCGACGGTGTTTTGGATGGTTCCGAAAAATTTAAAAACCCGGTGCGTCCTCTCATTTCTACATAATTATTTAATTCTTATTTTTGTTTTTAATATAGGTACCTAGGTGTTTTTTTTATGGGGGCACGACAAATGGCGCGCGCCCGACTAACGCAGAGAGGTGTAGTCCGACGGTGTTTTGGATGGTTCCGAAAAATTTAAAAACCCGGTGCGTCCTCTCATTTCTACATAATTATTTAATTCTTATTTTTGTTTTTAATATAGGTACCTAGGTGTTTTTTTATGGGGGCACGACAAATGGCGCGCGCCAGACTAACGCAAAGAGGTGTAGTCCGACGGTGTTTTGGATAGTTCCGAAAAATTTAAAAACCCGGTGCGTCCTCTCATTTCTACATAATTATTTAATTCTTATTTTTGTTTTTAATATAGGTACCTAGGTGTTTTTTTATGGGGGCACGACAAATGGCGCGCGCCAGACTAACGCAAAGAGGTGTAGTCCGACGGTGTTTTGGATGGTTCCGAAAAATTTAAAAACCCGGTGCGTCCTCTCATTTCTACATAATTATTTAATTCTTATTTTTGTTTTTAATATAGGTACCTAGGTGTTTTTTTATGGAGGCACGACAAATGGCGCGCGCCAGACTAACGCAGAGAGGTGTAGTCCGACATGTTTTGGATGGTTCCGAAAAATTTAAAAACCCGGTGCGTCCTCTCATTTCTACATAATTATTTAATTCTTATTTTTGTTTTTAATATAGGTACCTAGGTGTTTTTTATGGGGGCACGACAAATGGCGCGCGCCCGACTAACGCAGAGAGGTGTAGTCCGACGGTGTTTTGGATGGTTCCGAAAAATTTAAAAACCCGGTGCGTCCTCTCATTTCTACATAATTATTTAATTCTTATTTTTGTTTTTAATATAGGTACCTAGGTGTTTTTTTATGGGGGCACGACAAATGGCGCGCGCCAGACTAACGCAGAGAGGTGTAGTCCGACGGTGTTTTGGATAGTTCCGAAAAATTTAAAAACCCGGTGCGTCCTCTCATTTCTACATAATTATTTAATTCTTATTTTTGTTTTTAATATAGGTACCTAGGTGTTTTTTATGGGGGCACGACAAATGGCGCGCGCCAGACAAACGCAGAGAGGTGTAGTCCGACGGTGTTTTGGATGGTTCCGAAAAATTTAAAAACCCGGTGCGTCCTCTCATTTCTACATAATTATTTAATTCTTATTTTTGTTTTTAATATAGGTACCTAGGTGTTTTTTTATGGGGGCACGACAAATGGCGCGCGCCAGACTAACGCAAAGAGGTGTAGTCCGACGGTGTTTTGGATGGTTCCGAAAAATTTAAAAACCCGGTGCGTCCTCTCATTTCTACATAATTATTTAATTCTTATTTTTGTTTTTAATATAGGTACCTAGGTGTTTTTTTATGGAGGCACGACAAATGGCGCGCGCCAGACTAACGCAGAGAGGTGTAGTCCGACATGTTTTGGATGGTTCCGAAAAATTTAAAAACCCGGTGCGTCCTCTCATTTCTACATAATTATTTAATTCTTATTTTTGTTTTTAATATAGGTACCTAGGTGTTTTTTTATGGAGGCACGACAAATGGCGCGCGCCAGACTAACGCAGAGAGGTGTAGTCCGACATGTTTTGGATGGTTCCGAAAAATTTAAAAACCCGGTGCGTCCTCTCATTTCTACATAATTATTTAATTCTTATTTTTGTTTTTAATATAGGTACCTAGGTGTTTTTTATGGGGGCACGACAAATGGCGCGCGCCAGACTAACGCAGAGAGGTGTAGTCCGACGGTGTTTTGGATGGTTCCGAAAAATTTAAAAACCCGGTGCGTCCTCTCATTTCTACATAATTATGTAATTCTTATTTTTGTTTTTAATATAGGTACCTAGGTGTTTTTTTTTATGGGGGCACGACACATGGCGCGCGCCAGACTAACGCAGAGAGGTGTAGTCCGACATGTTTTGGATGGTTCCGAAAAATTTAAAAACCCGGTGCGTCCTCTCATTTCTACATAATTATTTAATTCTTATTTTTGTTTTTAATATAGGTACCTAGGTGTTTTTTATGGGGGCACGACAAATGGCGCGCGCCAGACTAACGCAGAGAGGTGTAGTCCGACATGTTTTGGATGGTTCCGAAAAATTTAAAAACCCGGTGCGTCCTCTCATTTCTACATAATTATTTAATTCTTATTTTTGTTTTTAATATAGGTACCTAGGTGTTTTTTATGGGGGCACGACAAATGGCGCGCGCCAGACTAACGCAGAGAGGTGTAGTCCGACGGTGTTTTGGATGGTTCCGAAAAATTTAAAAACCCGGTGCGTCCTCTCATTTCTACATAATTATTTAATTCTTATTTTTGTTTTTAATATAGGTACCTAGGTGTTTTTTTATGGAGGCACGACAAATGGCGCGCGCCAGACTAACGCAGAGAGGTGTAGTCCGACATGTTTTGGATGGTTCCGAAAAATTTAAAAACCCGGTGCGTCCTCTCATTTCTACATAATTATTTAATTCTTATTTTTGTTTTTAATATAGGTACCTAGGTGTTTTTTATGGGGGCACGACAAATGGCGCGCGCCAGACTAACGCAGAGAGGTGTAGTCCGACATGTTTTGGATGGTTCCGAAAAATTTAAAAACCCGGTGCGTCCTCTCATTTCTACATAATTATTTAATTCTTATTTTTGTTTTTAATATAGGTACCTAGGTGTTTTTTATGGGGGCACGACAAATGGCGCGCGCCAGACTAACGCAGAGAGGTGTAGTCCGACGGTGTTTTGGATGGTTCCGAAAAATTTCAAAACCCGGTGCGTCCTCTCATTTCTACATAATTATTTAATTCTTATTTTTGTTTTTAATATAGGTACCTAGGTGTTTTTTTTATGGCGGCACGACAAATGGCGCGCGCCCGACTAACGCAGAGAGGTGTAGTCCGACGGTGTTTTGGATGGTTCCGAAAAATTTTAAAACCCGGTGCGTCCTCTCATTTCTACATAATTATTTAATTCTTATTTTTGTTTTTAATATAGGTACCTAGGTGTTTTTTTATGGGGGCACGACAAATGGCGCGCGCCCGACTAACGCAGAGGTGTTAGTCCGACGGTGTTTACCTGAATGGTTCCGAAAAATTAAAAAACCCGGTGTGTCCTCTCGGTTATGTTATGACGGTCGTTGTCGTTCAAAGGTTGAAAGTTGCCCAGCGAGCAATGAAGCGTGTCATGCTGGGAATATCGCTCAGAGGTTACTCACGTGATTATCTTTCTCCATTCAAATCAAAATCGTCTTACGGGGCTTAAGTTTTCCGAACCCTAAGTGAAGCAACCCGCTTGACCGATTTTTATAATTCTTTTGTCTTGTAATAAGGACAGTCTAAAGAATCTACGTACCTGCTTATTTTTTTGTTTCTAGATGAATTGATTTTTCAAACGAAAAACAAAATTAAGTTGTTGATGTCATGAAGATCTCACCGAGACGTGAAGTTTGAGTACCAACACGATGGGTCTAGCACCAGTGGTTCTCGAGTTATGACTTGAATTGTTTTGAATTGAATCGTTACTTTGAATATAAAAATAAAAAATAAAAAAGACAGATACGTAGATTGATGTCCTACAACAAAAAACTAATATTTAATTAAAATATTTAACAACAACAAACAAAAAAGAGTTTGAATTATTGGTCGAGCGAGGTCTCGAACTCGATGTTAGAGCCAGAAGAGCACATTATTGTGTACCGATCCTATGCTATAATAGAACGGAAGTTAGTTTTCTTTAGGGCTCCTCTACACGTTGACTAATGATGTTGCCAAAGCGCTTTTTTTGTGGCTGTGCCGAGTGACCAATGGTCCAGTCGACAGAGCCAAAAACAGCTCTCCTCGCGAAACCACGTTCAGTTAGGTGCCATGCCAGCAGATTTGCGAACTGTTGCTAGGTTGTCTAACCTGTTAATTTGACGTTTAAAGACACCCAACCCAGGTTAAAAGATTCGGGAAACACACTCGCCGGAAGATAGTTCCACAACCTAGCGGTGCCAAAAAGAAACGATTTAGGTACCTAGTTAGAGAACCGATGGGTTCTCAAAAGCCCAATGTCAACAACAAAAGGGTGCTGAGTCTCTCTGCTACTGCGAGGTGTAAAAATGAATGTTTGATAAAAGAAACAGTTCTTTGTATTGTATACATATCTCGTCCACCTCACTTCAACAAAGCATTAGAGCGAGATAACAAAAAATACTTGCGCTTTCGTAATTCATTTATTTTATTTTATGCGACAATATTCTATATAACAGAATTAATTACATATAAGTTTACGAGAAGGAAATGCTAGTTTTTGATTATTTATTATACATTGGCAACGTTTTGCTTGACAAGCTTTATTTATTTACCACACAGCACGAAACACAGATAATATTTTTTTTTGAATCCTTTCGTAATCCTTTCTACAGAAAACTTGTGCAAAGAAAGTCAAATACTGCCTCTTCAAATACGGTCACCTTATTAGTAGCTTTCGAAATGACAGTGCAGTAGTGGTTAGATTGTCTTTGGGTTAACTGACTGACAGACTGACTATATTCTCTTTGACAGACTGTTTGCGTTTGCGTGCGTGCGTACTGCGTTGCGACTGTTTGTTTGAAAGAATTTTGTCCACTTCAGCACAATATTTTTTCCTACAACTTGCATTTTTCATTTCGCCTTTCGACGCTTTCTGTCGATTCGATCACCAGAATAACCACGTGCCTCCGTTGTCTTGCTGCCTTGCCCTTCGCGCGACTTCAAGTAAGTAAAGCGTCATTATCACAACGAGTTATGGACTTTGACGAAGCAATTACTTTGTTTATTTGCAATTTTATTGATCGTTATGTCAATGAAAGCATTTGCATTGTTTCGAACTACTTAAGATGGAGGCATTTGGCGAACGCGCTGTTATGTCTACAAATTCTAACCTATCAGCAATAATAATAATTTAAAAAACGATCTTATTATTTTGAGACTTATGTAGGTACTTATTTGATATTTCCACATTGCCACTATAGGTGTGGCACTGTGGTGCGGTGGAATGCACTCCCACCTGCATCCTTTCACTTATGTACAGTCTGGGGTCCCTCAAACATAATGCGAAGGTGCACCTAGCCGGCCGACATGGTATTCGCAGCCCCCGTAAATACCCGAATGCCCGTGGGCGCCGTCGGACTACGTTCGGGTAAGTGGCCCTTCGGTGGCTTATGTGGGTTAATCGGGGATGTGGTCGTTAATGGGATGTGGCAGTTCGAGGAAGTGGCCGTTATAGGGAAACGGACGTTCGAGGGAAATGGACGTTTGGTTCCGGATTCGAATTGGTCTTTCGACCTTCTTTAGCAGCAATAAAGTATTTCTATCTATTTATCTATCTAATCCAGCCACACTCAAAGTGTGCTCCGCGGAGCCCTAGGGCTCTGCGGAGCCTCCGTGGGGGCTCCGCGAGAATACGAGAAAAAAAATATCAAAAATACATTTCTCCTCTCTGGCTCGATTCAGCTCGGCTGCGCAGACGAACCTAACTCAACTCTCTTCTATCAAACCTGTTATCAACCAATTGACGAAAAATAAGAAACAGTTTCATACCTCCCATTAGATAGATATTGAATTATTGTTTTTCTCTTTTATTATAATATTATTTAAGTAACTGTTACATATTAAGTACCTAATAATAAAGAATGCACAAAAACTATTGTTTGGTAATTTTAGGGCTCCGTCAAAAATCTCGCTTTCCAAAATGGTTCCGTCACCAAAAAAGTTTGAGAACCTCTGATCTAATCTAATGCGTATGCACAAACATTTTATTGCAGAATGGACATGACGGGGTATCAGCAACTCTTGGCCCTGATAATGGTGGTGACGGGCTCCATCAACACTCTGAGCACGAAATGGGCGGACCAGATGCAATCCGTTGGCTCCGATGGAAAAATCCGCACCTTTGATCACCCTTATTTGCAGGTAATTAGATTTAATGTATGTTTTCCTTTGTTTGCGTATGTAAACCCCGCTTGAAGTGTTCTACTGGATGTCACAGTTGGAGTGGATTTAGTGACCACCATGAGATTTTTTTTCTAAGATTGGTATTTTTCTAAATAATTGCCATTAAAAGGTCCGTGTCCGACATTTGACCAGGTTTTGGCGACACATTCGTAAATCATAATATGAAACCATACCTTAAAACCTCTATTATTTCGAAAAATAAAAGTACAATAAAAACCGGTCAAGTGTGAGTCGAACTCGCGCACCGAGGGTTCCGTATCGCCATGTCATGGTTAGCGTCACTCACTCCATCTATGGCGTGTTATGGAATGCTTCATATTAGTTAAATGTCTTGATTAGTTAAAATGCTTCATGCTCTATTCGGTAGATGGCGCACAGATACACTTTTTGGTTTCTTCTATGGGAACCCCCATGAATTTTATACTTTTTCTTATTTTTATTATTTGTTGTTATATCCGCAATAATAACACATATTCTGTGAAAATTTCAACGGGCTACCTAATACGGTTCAAGAGATACAGCCCTCGGACAGACGGACGGACGGACGGACAGACAGACAGATAGACGGCGTAGGCTTAGTAATAGGGTTCCGTACCGGATACGGAGCCCTAAAAATGCTCATTAAATGAGGAATCCTGTGATGGTTCGGCAAATTTGGTCGAACTGGAACATCCTGTATATATTTTGATGTCTACAGTGCACCGGATTTAAGATGACTGCTTGTAGATTGTGAACCTTTTATATATGTTGCCGGCATAGTTTATTGTTCGCTAAAGCCATTAAACACAATACAGAGAAAATATTTTTTGGCTAATGAAGGAATCATTGCAATGTTTTTAACCTCCTATAGCCAGTTCACAATCCAGTCTGCAGTATGGCACCTTCTCTTAAATGATTTTTTTTTATGGAAACTGACACGGTTGGCTGCATCACCTACAACATCCGTGATGTCAGCCCATAACACCAGGGGAACTTGGTGCCACATCAGCTTGCTCCCCTTCGGTCGTGCCGGCTACACTGAACTGGACGGAAAACACCAACTATTTACATAGCCGTTTCGACTGACCTTTCATTCAGTACGGTGGCACCAACCCGGGTGGGTTAAACCCTACCATCTAGTAATATAAGAAGGGAGTCATATCCCTTAGTCGCCACGCGCAAAAGGCCTGCATTGGAGCGGACTTAGGCGCGGAGAATGAGTCCGAACAACAACATCCCTTAGTCGCCTTTTACGACATACACGGGGAGAGATGCAGTGGGGCTATTCTTTTAAAGTACCGGCCCCACACGGTACATGATATTGGCTGGTCGGAGCATGTGCTTTGGCCCCTTTGATTTAGCCGCCCGTACCGGATTGCATAAAAGTATGTCTGTTTACCGCAGGCGGCCGCGATGTTCCTCGGTGAGATGATGTGCCTGCTCACCTTCAAGCTGCTGTACTGGCGGTCTCGGAGGAGAGGCCTCACCACCCTCACCACCGGCAACCAGGTCTTCAACCCCTTCATCCTCATGCCCGCTGCTATGTGTGATCTGGTTAGTATTTTTTTTGTTGGAGCTTAATTTTTTTATTTTTTTGTTATGGAAACTGACACGCTTGGCTACATCACCTTGGCGCCGATTCCGTGGGTGCTCGGGGGCTCCAGCACCCACGAGCGAAGAGTAGTGGGTGCGGAGCACCCACGACGATAGATATAAAAACTGATAAGTATAATCGGATTTGAGCTACGATAAAAGAGCTTTATTTCCTTCCTACAAGCCTTTTAGCGGCCGCACATACACATTCGCACGAGTAGCACGCCGAATAACGAACGTTATAGTACTCCTGTATTATTGTATACCATGCATTCAAAAGAATATATGTAGATAGGAGCACTACATGCGTAGGTACATTGGTGCGAATGTTTTGCGAATCCATGCTGCCAGGTGCCGGTAGAATTCGAGAAAAATTGGAGAAGCGTAGCAGACGTCCAGCAGTGGACGGCAACACGCTGATGATGATGATGATTGTTCAATCTAGGATTTTATACTTATCTTTATTTTTCTCTTTTATATCGTTGTAAAACAAGTGGCTAAAGTAAAAAAAAAATATTGCATGAGCACCCACGAGGATTTCTAAAAGTCGGCGCCCCTGTCCGTGATGTCAGCCCACAACACCGGGTGAACTAGGTGCCGTGTCAGTGCTTCCCTTCATTTCATGTCGGGACTGTACTGGACGGAAAACACGAACTATTTAAATAGCCGTTTCGACCGACGTTTCATTCCATTCACTGCGGTGGTACCTCAATGGGCGACCGCTCGACTGTTGGAGGCAGACCGTGGTTCGGATTCCACGTAAAACCGTAGGTCCCTTCCTTTCTTACCTTACTAGGTGGTAGGATTCAACCCGGCCGGGTTGGTTCGTACATGTTTCCGTAGTAGCAGCGAATGGTGGTCCACGGCCGCCAAATCACTACTCGTTTACTCTAACGGTCGGTCGTCATTTCTGCGGCAGATGTGTGTGGATGTCATAAAGGAAGTTCTTGAACTAAGCTCGCGATGGTCCTCTTGCTCCGAATTCCACAGCGAAGATATTAGTTCTGAATCCGTTTGTCTATGTCCCGAGCCGCTATGTCGGAACACGTGCTGAATAAATCTAGATTTCATTTGATCATCAATAATACATACATACCACACACTCTGTATCCCGACAATCAGGCTAAGCAGAGTAATCGGTGTTGTGCTGCAAGAACATAATTATCAAGCAGCAAGTAAGGCACAAAGACCCACCTGCTGCACGACTCGGTGGAAGGACCGTGCCAAGGTGAGAGGTGGGTAGCCTTTCGCCCTTTAGCACGGCATCTCGTCCTTATCGCTTAGTCGCCTTTTACGACATGCACGGGGAGAGATGCAGTGGGCTAAAGTACCAGCCTCACACGGCTCATCCATAATTTCTCCACATAATCGGGTGGGCACATCGGCTTCACACATTTCGTCTACAGACAGGTATTCATATTATGTAGTGTGTAGGTGTGTAATTGAAAATGTTGTCCAGATCGGAACATCGGTGGGTTACGTGGGCTTAACGCTTACGTACGCGAGCAGCTTCCAAATGTTCCGAGGGTCCGTCATCGTGTTTGTGGCTGTACTCTCCATGACGTTCCTCAAGAAGAAGATTCGCCCTCGCGAGTGGATTGGAATTGGTGAGTAAATTGAACAAAGAAAGACAATTTGAATTTTAGGTTCGTGTGCCCCGTACGCCATTTGATTGCTGCAGCTAGCTGCCTCAATCAGACCCACGCACTCCGTCTGAAAGATGGAGTTGCTAGAGCCCAGCGTTACAGTTTTTACGTTTCCGTATCCCGTACGGAAGCCTATTACTAAGCCTACGCCGTCTGTCTGTCTGTCTTCGTCCGTCCGTCCGTCTGTCTGAGAGCTGTATCTCTTGAACCGTCATAGGTAACCTGTTGAAATTTTCACAGAATATGTGTTATTATGGCAGATATAAAACAATAATAATAAAAAATAGAAAAAGTAAAAATAAACGGGGGTTCCCACACAAGAAACATGTTTTTTTTTTCAATGTTATTTTTGTGGTTCAGAAACCTCCGTGCGCGAATCGGACTCGCACTTGGCCGGTTTTTTTCTTTATAACCAGTTCAGCTGAAATACAGCCGGCACCTGTTCCATTCTTGGTTTTAGCACCATCTGTGTACACCCTTACCTCTCCCAGGCCAGGGGGGCGTTTTGGGGTTTCAAACCCCACCCCCACTGAAACAAAAAAAACTTGCTTGGTAAATGTAATTTTTTTTAAACTACAATATTATTCATTATTCACTTTTTGCACACTAACTAGGCATGCAATGGTTCGACGACCTAGAAAATGTTCTAGGCTCGTTTCAGTATTAGAATTTCCAAAGAGTTTGTATTACGTCGCTGCGCTCCTTTATAGAGAGAATGTGAGCGTTGGTGAGGTGAAGCTTCGTTGGTGAGCGCCACGAACCGCGTTCGGGTCCGATCGGCAGTCATCGGCCGTGCTCCGTCGCGCGATGCAGAGGGATCAATTTCTTAGTTTTATTCCTAAAATTCAGCCAAAATGGTCAACTGTTGCGTTTTAATTTGCAAATCTGACTCAAAGAAGGAGACTAGAATCGTGAATGGTCTAAAATTCCACAGGGAATTGGTATTTTGGTGATATTTTAACCGGGAGCGACGGCGGTGGCGGATTTCCTATGGAACGTGCTAAGTCTAAATCATATTTTTTCCCGAATATTTATATAATAAATAATCCATGTGATTACGTATTTAATTTAAGTAGTACTAGCTTTTGCCTGCGGCTTCGCTCGCGTGAAATTCGAATTTAAAAAGAAGAAAGTAATTAAGCCCGCCCCCGTTCCTTTTCGGTTTGTATGACAGCCACATCATAGCGTAACCGGAACTGAATTTTATTTAGCCTATCCTATGTCTCGTATAGGTAAATGTGCTTGTACTAAGTTTCATCGAATTCGGATGATCGGTTTAAGAGCTATGGTGGAATATACATAGTGACATACATACAGAAAATAGTTCTAAAAATCGTCAATTTAGTTTTAGTATCATACATAGAGTCTACAAACGCAATATCTCATAAAACAAAGTACCTTACTCCATGGCCATCCCTTACAGATTTATTATTAGTAGGTATTGATGACAAAGTTCCAAAATAGGAGGCAGATATGATCTTTCGTGTATTTTTTTTTAAACCAAGTAAAAGTCAATACTCTATGGAAGGACTTTAGAGCTCGGTTACTTTATTAAACGACGTATGTTCACGTAGGTATCTTATGAAGCATTTTATTTTTTTCAAAAAATGGCCGCCATTTCGAAACGAATGGAATGAGCTTAACGTAAATCGCGCATACTTCGTTCTTAAGCAACCCTGAGCGCGGTCAGTACTGGATGAGTGACCGCTCGACCGTTAGAGCTGACCGTGGTTCGGAACGTTAACCTGTAGGCCCCTTCTCTTCATACCTTACTAGGTGGTAGGGTTTATCCCGGCCGGGTTGATACCACTGCTCTGACGAAACGTCTATGGCTATGTAAATAGTTCGTGTTTTCCGACCAGTTCAGTGTAGCCGATATGAAATGAAGGGAAGCACCGACATGGCACCTAGCTCACCTGGTGTTATGGGCTGACATCACGGATGTTGTAGGTGATGTAGGTAGCCAACTGTGTCAGATTCCATAAAAAAAGCGCCCAAATATGGACTATTTAGTATGTATACTGGTTTCCGTGTAATTTTCTTTAGTGAAAGATGGCAATTAGGTAATTTTCAATTAGGTACCTTTGGTTTTAAGGTTTCCCAAAAATCCTGAAAAAAATAAACTGTGGGAGGCCGCAATAAAAAGAAAAGGAAACACTTACAGCCGTATTTGTTCTCGACATTTTAAAGAAGACTACTTTAATATTGCACCAGATGGATATAGAAAACTCAAAGATCAAGCAATACCAATAGTCCACTCAACGAATGGCCCAAAAGGAGGTGCAGAGTGCGTGAGCAGGGTCAAAAGCGATTTCTTCAGAAACCTGTTCAGGGAGTAAACATACTAAAAGTCTTGGCGTCTACGAGGTGAGCCTGCTGAGCAAATAAGGTCCTGCTTTTGGGTTTTTCGCTACGATCTCGAAAACAGTGCCCCGTAGAGAAAATTTTAGTTATACCGAATGAAAGGTCATAAAATTGTCTACAACTTTTATTCTATTCACTTTTTTCGAATTCCGAACCGTTTTCGAGCTACAAGCTTAGGAAAAGTGAAAATTTTCAAAAATTTATTTTTACCTCATATTTCTCATCAAACATTCCGTCATATCGTCTAAGCTATTCACCTGAGAAAGATATTGTCAAACAAAACGTTATAGATAATTTAATTCCCTTTAAAAGTGTGTATACATATGCTAATTTATCTCCAGCCGGTCAACAGTTGCACCAATTTTAAGATTTTTTGTAAAATTTCATCATTTTCAGAAAACGTTGTTTTGGTCATTCCTGAGCCACAACTATCGTTTGTTACACCTATGTACCATCTAATAATATGTTACACTTGAAAGCGGGTTAAATGCAGTAAATGGAATTCATGTCACTGGAAGAAATGGAAAATTATATTTTATAGATGATAAATAAAATTTTGTTATATATAAGGTAAGTAATTTTATTTTGTTTTAATAAATCATTGTTTTACTTCCAAGAAGTTTCATCCTCTTTGGACGTGAGGGCACTGGTAAGGGTTCTTCCTCCATGGCATCTTCATCCTCAGTGGTGGGTGGTTCTTGATGAAGGGCCTTTGCGTGCTGTTTAGCTGCGCTCTCAGTTGGTGGGCGCGAACTAATTTCAGGCTATATACTAGCCACTGACCTCATAAACGACTGGACGGTACTGGTTGAGAGAGGTCTGTCTTGCTGGTGCCCACTCCTTCCACCCAAGACATCCTGCTACTGAAACCCGGCCGAAGAAAAACAAAAAAATAGTACTGTCCACCCAAGAGATGCAGCAGCGTAGATTTGAACACATCCTGTTCTTACATTCATCTACCGGCTGCGACACAACATCTGCAACTTTCAGGAGAAGTAAAGTGGGCTTCTTAAAATTGTACTTGAAGTCGGAACTCATCAAGGAAGCGGCAGTGATCTTTTGCAACCCCGCCTCCACTCACGGCGAGGTTGAACAGGCTGGGAAGATGTGCTTCCTCAAATGGTATGGGGCACCAGCAAGACAGACCTCCCTCAACCAGTACATCTTCCAGTCGTTTATGAGGTCAGTGGCCTGAAATTAGCTCGCTCCTACCGACTGAGAGCGCAGGTAAACAGGACGTAGAGGCCCTTGATCAAGAACCACCCACCACTGAGGATGAAGATGCCATGGACGAAGAACCCTTACCAGGGCTCTCACGTCCAAAGAGGATGAAAACTTCTTGGAAGTATAACAATGAATTATTAAAATAAAATAAAATTACTTACCTTATAACAAACTTTTATTTATCATCTATAAAATATAATTTTCCATTTTTTCAAGTGACATGAATTCCATTTACTGCATTGAACCCGCTTTCAAGTGTGACATATTATTAGATAATACATAGGTGTAACAAACGATAGTTGTGGCTCATGAATGATCAATACAACTTTTTCTGAAAATGATGAAATTTTATAAAATATCTTAAAATTGGTCCAACTGTTGACCGGCTGGAGATAAATTAGCATATGTATGTACACAATTGAAGGGAATTGAATTCTCTATAACTTCTTGTTTCACAATATCTTTCTCAGGTGAATAGTTTAGACGATACGAAGGAATTTTTGATGAGAAATATGAGGTAAAAATAAATTTTTCGGAAATTTTCACTTTTCCTAAGCGTGTAGCTCGAAAACCATTCGGAATTTGAAAAAAGTGAATACAATAGAAGTTGTAGATAATTTTATGAGCTTTCATTCCGTATGAGACAATTTTTCTCTATGGGGCACCATTTTCGAGATCGTAGCGAAAAACCCAAAACCAGGACCTTATTTGGGCCCCGCCCCCTCCGGCTCACCTCGTAGACGCCAGGACTTTTAGTATGTTTACTTCAAGCACCCCGAACAGGTTTCTGAAGAAATCGCATTTGACCCTGCTCACGCACTCTACTCCTCCTTTATTGCCTGAACTACAAGGTTATCAGAAAAAAAAATCCCCCTTTACAAAAGAGAAGAAAAAGAGTGCATGGAATTTTAAAGCCTTTATCTGTACATTTATAAGTCCTAAACGAGTGATATTCAATATAAACTTGAATTTTTGGAGCATTTCACGAACACCATCATCCTTTGCGTTTTCATAGTATAGTAATGTAGTAGTGATAGATAACTCATAATCTGCAACTTTTTGTGTGAGGTTTAGTTAAATTCCAAATAAAGACCTCAATCATGTTTTCGTTCGAATGTTGAATTTTAAAAATTCATAAATTTTGATTTAAAAAACTTTTGTTATGTTATGTTTTTTTTTTTCACTCATTTGTCGCAAATACGAATGTTTCATAATGGCAAGTACCTGAGCGATCGAGCTTTGCTCGGTGTCTACACCTATCTATGTAGATGAATAAACTTGAAAAAGTAACATTATCTAAATACAATTAAATTTCGTCGAAATCGTTAGAGCCGTTTCCGAGAAACAAATATATACATACAAGTTTAGCTCACTTAAAGTAATAGGATAAAGTAATAAAAGTAAGCACCTTAAGAATTCAATATATTAAGGTACCTACAACCTCACAATACAAATTAAATTTTGAAAAATAAGAGATACATTGCTTCTACGCTTGGACGCTTTCCGTTCGCGCATGCCCGAGTAGGAGCCGAACGTCGTTCCCCTGCCCGCACTACACCCCGCAGCGGGCTTCATTCTTTCTCGTAGCCGTGTGCCCATAGGGTCGCTCTATAAAGGAGCGCAGCGACGTAATACAAACTCTTTGAGAATTTCCTTTGATAAAATCGGCCTGACAGGAGTCTTTTAACGCCCCTTTTGAAAAACCCCAGGCTGTACCTACTTGGGAGGAAATAGAATCAAATCAAATACTATTATTCTATACAATTTCAAATGCACAACACACAAATGTTTTAGGTAGGTTTTTTTTTTTATTGAAACTGACACGATTGACTACATCACCACTGAACTACTACACTGTACTGGACGGAAAACACAAACTATTTACATACCTAGATGTTTCGACCAACCTTTCATTCAGTGCGGTGGTACCAACCCGGGCGGGTTAAACCCTACCACCTAGTAATATAAGCAGGGAGTCATATCCCTTAGTCGCCTTTTACGTCATCCACGGGGAGAGATGCAGTGGGGCTATTCTTTTAAAGTACCGGCCCCATGCGGTACAAATAGTACTGGCGATAGGTATTCATAACATGACTCAAAATTATGTTGAAATCATTCATCTACATATTAGTTGGTACAGATACAAAACATAAGGTCTAGCCTAGCGAACAGTGAGTCATTGCTTGTGAACTTTGAGATAAGGACTTATTTATAACTTTACCATTGTGCATTCATCGGATACTGTGCGTGCGTCATTTAATCTGCACTTACAACTGTGCCATAGTTTGAATGTACTTAGAACAACAGTATATCTTATTTTTATATGGAAACTGACACTGTCGCCTACATCACCTATTATATATTAGTATATAGGTATAGTATTTAAACTATTCATAACTTCATATTTAACCCTCCGTCGGGCGCAACTCCGCAACTACCGAGTTCAGGCGCAATGCGCCTGACAGGCACCTATTATAAAACCGTCACGAGCACTTAAACCCCTAAAGTCTAATGTTCTTACAATGATCAGTAATCTTCTGTAGGATGTATAAAGTGAAATTATTCGTAATTGCAGTAAAAATCTTCGTTTTTTGTACACTAAAAGTGAGTAAAAATAAAATACTAAAATTTACTAAATAAATAAACATATAACCGAATTTCTGACATGTTTTATTAGAAAAAAATTCAATTCTTCACAAAAATCAACAAAAATCCAAATGCAGGTAGAGTACAGTCATGTTCAATGAGATTCGCTGTCCAAATGTTGAGGAGTGGTGGTTTCGTACGTAAATACGCACCTTTGATGAACGGACGAGTTCGGGCGCAACCGGCCTGAGAGGCCACCAGTGCTCAGTCTCTCACACCAAGCAGCCAATGGGCGACAGGCGCGCCGCGTCACAAGCACGCACTTGAATTAGACGAGTATCTGGAACGCCCCCCTTCTGTGTGTTGTGACGGCGGAGGAAAGAACAAAAACAAATGCGCTGTGCCTGTCAGGCCTATTGCGCCCGACGGAGGGTTAAGTTTACCTATCTTTTGTATTCCCATACATCTGTCATACATATCATAATACTTACAATATCTCTTTCCGCCATTCACCTAGCAGTTATCATACCCCGAAGGTATTCTGTTAGAAAATGCCTAGAGGCATTAAGTGTTACCTTTTGCCCATGTTCTATTTGAGTGCAATAAATATATAGGTACAATCAGTGGCGGCTGGTGACCTATGGGACTGGGTGTGCGCTAGCTACTTAGTACTATACCCAAACGTGAATCTAATGGATACAGCGGTCTTGACTTATTTGCAAAAATTATGTACCCACCCAGCGACCTAATTGCTCGAAGAACCAAAGCGACACTTCACTGCGCGCGCAGTGGCCACGAGCGAGCCGCGCCTCGCGCGCACCCGCGCCCGCCCGGCCAGACAGCGTGCGGTACTGATATTAATGTTTGTGTCGCGTCGGTGTCGCGTCCTTGCCGCGCCGGGCAATGAAGAAAACTTCACAATATACATGTTAACTGACGAAAAGTCGTTCAAACTGCTAAAAAACGGATTTGCAAAACATCCCGGCGCGGCGGCGCGCCGATTGTCGGTCGACCGACGCGTCACGCGACGACGGGTCTCGCCCCCAACTGAGAAGACGCGGCGCGCCAAACAACGCCTGCCTAGCTCTTTGGGTGATTCCATTTTTTGACTTTAACTAAAATAGCGAAATATTTTCGTAACGCATTAATGTTTGTCGTAACATTCGAATATTTTATAAATTACCATTCGAATATGTATCAAATCGATATTCGAATAATTCAAATATTCAATTGCAAACTCGATCTGTTATATATAAGAAACACCCATATTCCAAAAATGGACTCGCCTGTCGAGTCGTGCAACAGCGTACATACATGTAGGTACTTAGCGCTTGTGTGTATCTTCGACCCAGAGTTTGGATCGCCCCCGCCGCGCCCGCGCGCTCCCGCCCGCACGTGCCCGCGGTCGGGTTCACGATCTCGGCTTACTTCGGCTCATCATCGGCTAGCTCGGTCGCGACGTGTCGCACGCGCGTCTATCCACAATATACTGTCTTTCTTTTTCCGTCGTGTGTCACACGCAGAATGCAACCTTGTTCCACACATAATCGTATGAAGAGTGTTTTGTTTCACGGCGTTAGACATTTTCTCATAGTATCAATACAAGAGACGTTCGCGGTGTTTTCTAATGCACTCGGCGGCGGCGAGCTCGGCAGCGATACGTAGTATGTAGTACGTATTACGTACAGCAAAATCGTGCCTTGTCTAGGAAATAGGAACGAATTCCGTTTGATATTTTTACTTCGATCGGTGATATTCATGGAAACGTTTAATATTTTAATTTGTTTATTTCTTTCGGGTGAAGGCGCTGTTTTGTCGTAGTGCGGCGCACGAGTGCACTTAAGGGCCAGCCGCCACTGGGTACAATACAATACAATACCTACTACATCTGTGTTGATGATACACAATTTGAATCATCATTCATCAGTCTGTAGAATTTTTATTTACAATAAGAAAAAAAAATCACTTGTAAAATGTATCACCTTACGAGAAATATTTTCAATCAATCGATACCATTTATTGATAAAAACTTACATGCCTACCTATTTAAATATGTCGGAAACTGACAACAATCCAAAGTTCCGAACGCAACTTATCTCCTTTTTTTTTTATGTTATCCGTTATGGATGTCTGAGTCGGAGGGGCCAAAGCGCATGCTCCGACCAGCCAATTTAACCTCCGAGAAGGTAGGTGCCATACCGGAGACTTCCCTGGATTGCTGGCTATACTGGACTAGAGGAGAACACAACCGAAGTTGAAAGTATCCTTATTGCAAAAAAAGAACGGACTGTAAAAATCCTCATTAGGGTCTAATTATATTTGAACAACATGTTGGCTATGTAATTAGGTTATGCAGAACGAACACCAACATCATTCTTATCTCTTATTGGTGATATGGTTCATTTGGTATTATTAACTGGACATTAATGATTTATGCGTACTTTGAACCTTTTGGAATTAAGAGATTGTTCTTGAATGACATTGACATGACATGACACTTAATAAAGTTTTTTTTTATGTAAACCAGCATGCGTGGCTCTGCCGAGAGACCAATGGTGCAGTCGACACAGCCAAAATCACCTCTCCTCGCGAAACCACGCTCAGTTAGGTGCCATGCCAGCAGACTTGCGGACTGTTGCTAGGCTGTCTAGCCCGTTAATACGACGCTTGAAGACGCCCAGGTTAAAGGATTCAGGAAATACACTCGCCGGAAGACAGTTCCACACTCTAGCGGTGCGACAAGGAAACGATTTAGAGAACCGATGGGTTCTCAAAAGCCCAATGTCAACAATAAAAAAAAAAGTTTTAAAAAACATAAAACCGACTTCCTAAAAAAAGTAAAACTAAAAAACTATTTAAAATAAAAATATAAAAACCGCCTTCAAAAATATATGAAATAAAAACCTAAAAAAAAAAAGAACCCTAGAGTTGAAGGCGGTGCTAAAAAGGCTACACAAATCACAAAGGATATTATCATCCACTCATGTTTTCTTTCATGCATCATTTTTGCTTGCTTTAGCACCGCCTTCAACTCTAGGGTTCTTTTTTTTTTTAGGTTTTTATTTCATATATTTTTGAAGGCGGTTTTTATATTTTTATTTTAAATAGTTTTTTAGTTTTACTTTTTTTAGGAAGTCGGTTTTATGTTTTTTAAAACTTTTTTTTTATTTCACAGTTTTTTTTAGTAATTTTTTGCTATTAATGTACTCGGCGGAATCGCTCGGCCTTCGGCCTCGCGATTCCGCCTCGCTTTCCAATCCGATCTTGACCCAATTAAAATAGGACCACGTCAGCTTCGATAGCTCAGTGGTGCAGACAGTCAACTGTCGCTATTGAATGTTAAGCAACGCTGGGTGCGGTCAGTACTTGGATGGGTGACCGCTGACCGTTGGAGGCTGACCGAGGTTCGGATTCCTCGTAAAACTGTAAGTCCCTTCCCTCCTAATCTTACTTGGTGGTAGGCTTTAACCTGCCCGGGTTGGTACCACCGCACTGAATTAAACGTCGGTCGAAACGGCTATGTAAATAGTTTGTGTTTTCCGACCAGTTCAGTGTAGTCAGCACGATCAAAGGGGGAAGCACTGACATGGCACTTAGTTTACCCGGTGTTATGGGCTGACATCACGGACGTTGTAGGTGATGTTGCAGAACTTAGTAGAATGGACAGACATAAACGTGTTACGGAACCCTACTTTTATTATAAAATAACCGTCGGAGGACCTTGGTTGAAAATTGTAAAATTTAGTAGAACGGATAGATATGCATTTGTTACGGAACCCTACATTCATTTTGAAATAAATGTTAAATTTAGTAGAAAAGACAGACATGCATTTGTTACGGAACCCTACATTCATTTTGCAGAACTTAGTAGAATGGACAGACATAAACGTGTTACCGAACCCTACTGAACAGTTGCACTCCGGGAGTGCCGGCAGATCCCGTGCCTCTCTAACTTAACCCTTAATGCAATGACTTAAGGTTTCATTTTAAAAATGACGCTGACGCGATGTCGCGAATTATACATTTTTTACCCACCTAAAAAAGTGCCAAGCGCCGCTAAAGAAGTTTTCACTTCAACAACCTCAGGGTTATCCCCTTTCAAATAAAAAAAAAAAAGAATTTTCAAAATCGGCCCACAATTGACGGAGTAATCGCGTAACAAACATCCAAAAAAAGAAAACATACCGTCGAATTGAGAATCTCTTAGGTCTAAAGTAAATTGCTCGTGAAGATAACAAATGCAACGAGCCCAAACACGATGGGTTTATCATGTGTAGTTTAGGAGTTCCTATGGCCACCTTCTGTCTCCATCATCAGACCAGCTCGATGGTACTCGTACCCAAAGAGTTTGAATTACGTCGCCGACGTAATACAAACTCTTTGCTCGTACCATAATAAATTAAGCGCACCTGGCCGGTCGGAAAAGATAAAAAATTTCAAATTTAGAATATTCATGAAACAAGGGTCCGAATATGTATCACTAGTATATCGATTCATGTATTTCAACAGGACAGAGAAAATTTCAAAATATTAGGTATTTAATACTTTTTAGTTCTTTTTTTTTTGTTTTTTGGAAATCGGTTTAACATTTTTTAAAACAGTTTTTATTTCATTCTTTTTAGTAATATTAATACATAAAAAAGAATAATCGAAATCGAATAATCGAAATAGATTGAAGTGGTACAGAATTATTCGCCATATGTGTCAGACTGCAAATTGCTGAATAAGTCCACATCACAAAAGTTTTGCTGAAGGTAACCACACACCATACTAATTTATCAAACTGAAAATTGCCGAAAACGACCACATCACAAGTTTTGCTGAAGGTAACCACACACCATAGTATTATGCTGATTTTTCGAAAACCACTGAACCAATTTCGATAAAATTGAAATGGGACCACCTCGGAAGTATGACCTAACTAACAAAAAAAGAATTTTCTAAATCGGCCCTCAATTGACGGAGAAATCGTGTTACAAACATACAAAAAAATCAAAAAAATAAAAAACATACAGACGAATTGAGAACCTCCTCCTTTTTTGGAAGTCGGTTAAAAAGAGTGCTGAGTCTCTCTGCAACGAGTCATGCGGAGAGAGGACGGGTGGCAGGGAATAAGGAATGCTAGTTCCGCAGAGCAGTTTCCGTGATAGTATCTGTAAAACAGATACTATCACATGTGTGGCACACAATGTGTGGCAAGGACGGGCTTGTTTGTTGTTGTTTTGGTTTGGGGTTGGCTCTAGGCCTGCAAACTAATCCCGCTTGGTGGGGACCTTCGCGCAAAACCCCGCAGTCACCAGCTACCCCATCCAGCCTATGTCTTCCATGAAAGCCACAAGTCGACCGGGGTGTCTGCAGGCCGCTTATCCCTTAGTCTCCTTTTACGACATGCACGGGGAGAGATGCAGTGGGACTATCATAAGGACGGGCTTATTACCTTAGATAATTTCCTCCAGTCAACCCGGTGTACCTAAATGTTAACCTACCTATCTACATGGAATCCGAACCATGGAGCAGTAGGTGCATGTATAGTTGAAGGACCTCGTTTGCAGGCTTAGCCAACCCCCTTTTTTTTTTTTTTTATGGAAACGGACACGGTTGGCTACATCACCTACAACATCCGTGATGTCAGCCCGTAACACCGGGTGAAATTGGTGCCACGTCAGTGCTTCCCTTCGGTCGTGCCGGCTACACTGAACTGGACGGAAAATACAAACTATTTACATAGCCGTTTCGACCGACCTTTCATTCAGTGCGGTGGTAGCAACCCGGGCGGGTTACACCCTACCACCTAGTAATATAAGAAGGGAATCATATCCCTTAGTCGCCTTTTACGACATACACGGGGAGAGATGCAGTGGGGCTATTCTTTTAAAGTACCGGCCCCACACGGTACCTACTAGTACCAATACAACAACGACATCAACCATGTCTTTTCGGCAGGTCTGGTGATTACCGGCTTGCTGGTGGTGGGCGCGTCAGACTTCCTCTTCTCGAGCACCAGCGCCACCAGCAAGGGCAGGAACAGCATCATCACCGGGGACCTGCTCATCGTTGCCGCTCAGATCATCACCGCCTGCCAGATGGTGTATGAAGAGAAATTCGTGGCAGGTAATAGGCAAATCTGTTTTTCTTTTCTCATCAGTGTAAACATATTATGTATCGTGCGTGACTCTGGATATTTCTCGGTGTTTGGTTGGATGTGCACAATAAAAGCCACCAACGACGTGTTTTAGTTAGAATTTTATTTAGTGCCCAGTCCTCCTCATGCTATCTCCTAGTAGGTTATCCTTGACACTCCACGCGCTGTGTGAATTGCGAATTATATTGGAAACAGTGACAGTGGCGAACAAGCCCTGATGTTTACACATATTTTTTAGGTTTCCGGATCCCGTACGGAAGCCTATTACTAAGCCTACGCCGTCTGTCTGTCTGTCTGTCTGTCCGTGCGTCTGTCCGTCCGTCCGTCCGTCCGTCCGTCCGTCTGTCTGTCCGAGGGCTGTATCTATTGAACCGTAATAGATAGCCCGTTGAAATTTTCACAGAATGTGTTATTATGGCCGATATAACAACAAATAATAAAAATAACAAAAAGTAAAAATTTCACAGGGGTTCCAATAGAAGAAACCAAAAGGCGCACGCGCCATCTACCGAATAGATTATGAAGCATTTTAACTAATCATGACATTTAACTAATATGATGCATTTCATAAAACGCCATCTATATGATGTGAGTGGCGCTGGTCATGACATAGCGATACGGAAACCTCGGTGCGCGAGTTCGACTCCCGCTTTTTTTAAGTCCATGCTCTCCTGAACAACATAATATTAAATAAAAATTATTATAAAAAAATTCCTTTCAGTTTTTTATTTATTTATTCTTGCTGATACGAGGGCTGCCGCCTCGACACATTCTTGCATATGTTGCAATCCCACCCTTGGCCCTGCCTCACACCTTACATAAATGATTCGCCTATGTGTGTATAGCTAAAGTACGTAGCTACACAATGCAATAAACGCGGACCACGACAGTGGGTCGTTTTTTTGGAATAACTTCAAGGAATTCCGATCGCTAGCTGGATTCGTTATGGGGCAAATTGAGCTACGCGACGACACAGCGTCGTGCTCCACTTTCAAAGTGTTAATCAGCTTAATGATGTACAATCAGCCACTCAGTGGATTCAGAGGACGCTGACATTTCACCACACTCTTATATACCTGTAATACTACAAATTAATGTACCTGTAATTACTAGGTGGTAGGGTTTAACCTGCCCGGGTTGGTACCACCGCACTGAATGAAAGGTCGGTCGAAACGGCTATGTAAATAGTTTGTGTTTTCCGTCCAGTTCAGTGTAGCCGGCACGACCGAAGGGAAGCACTGACGTGGCACCAAGTTCACCCGGTGTTATGGGCTGACATCACGGATGTTGTATGTGATGTAGCCAATCGTGTCAGTTTCAATAAAAAAAAAAACATAATTATAATCTAATTATATCCTGTTTAAAGTGATTGGCGAAATTGGAAAAAATATATTTGAGGTCTCCATACTTTGTGAGGTTGGGTATCTTCGAAATACAGTAGAGCCTTGATAATCCGAACTACCAAAAAACTACCCCTGTTCGGACTCACGAAGCGTTCGGATTATAGTATGTTAGATAGACAAATTCAATAAAACACCTGTATACTTTGAAAAAATATATTGAGTGACCTTCTGAATCATAAAATACACAAAGAACAGTTACTTAGTTATAAACTGATCTATTTTAGACTGGCGGGTTCTATTTATTCACAAATAAAAAGCCTTGTCCCTCAAATTACGTAGCACCATCTTTTCGGAAAACGAGAGGTCATTTTCACTCAAGCACGTTCTACACGGACTCTTTCACAGTACAAACAGCTCGCCTCTGGAATAATCTGCCCGTGCATTTACACTCCTGTACGTCTATGAATGTATTTAAGATAAATTTAAACAAACTTCTCCTTTCCTTACTGAAGTAAATGCAATTTTATATTACATACATATGTTTACTCCCCTTCTCTTACTCTCCTGTCATTCAGTTGATTATGTTGCACAACGGTACCACCGATTAATGTACATAATATGTAAGTTTATTATATACATTATAATATATGCTTATTAAAGTATTTATGTAGTATTCATATGTAGTTTATCATACATATTTCTTTACTGTCTAACACATTGCCACAAGCTATTCTTGTTCGCCTGCGTGTCCTTCTCCCACATCCCAAAGGTTAGTTAGAATAGAATGCCTCGCGGCATTAAACTCGCCTGTTGTACCTAATTTTATAAATTGGTGTTCAATAAAGAATATATACACACATACATTTTCGTCAGCCCAGTCCAAGCAAGTGCTGATACAGCTCGCGAGTGGGGTATCTTCTTGACATTTGGAGTAGGACATTCGTCAATAAATAAAAGATTCGTCATTCCTAGATTCGTCAGCGAGATGGGGTCACTTGGCGCAGTTCGCATGATAGAGGCGTTCGGATTAGCCTGAGTACGGATTATCGAGGCTCTACTGTAGTATGGAGAACTCAAATATTTTCAGTTTTCCCACCTTTCTTTTTTGGAATACACTTAGTTTTTCATATAGATTAACCCCCTGACAGGGGCTCACTGCTTAAAACATACCTAAATATGACTTATGTATATTTGAAAATAGCTTTGAATGGTAAGATTACGCTATGATTATGAGGTTAAATGCTGAGCCAAAGTGAGAATTTGTAAAAATGTAGATATGAACTGAAACACTGTTTGTTCAGGCTTGGACATCCCTCCGCTGCAAGCTGTTGGCTGGGAGGGTGTGTTCGGTTTCTCTGTGCTGTCCGTTCTCCTGGTCGTGTTCTACTGGGTGCCGGCGCCGCCTTACTTCGGCAACAACGCTCGCATGACCATGGAGGACGCCGTCGATGGCTTAGTGCAGATCGGTGAGAGCATACTAAATGTTTACATTGGTCAGTCATGTCCACTGCTGGACATTACTTACTCCATGACCATACCTTACATAATTAGTGTTGATGTCATTTCCATTTCTCGAATGTTCTGAGATTATTTCTACATCAAAATTAACATTTCAACACTTTAACACGGTTTTTTTTTTTTATGGAAACTGACACGATTGGCTACATCACCTACAACGTCCGTGATGTCAGCCCATAACACCGGGTGAACTAGTTGCCGTGTCAGTGCTTCCCCCTTTGATCGTGCCGGCTACACTGAACTGGTCGGAAAACACAAACTATTTACATAGCCGTTTAGACCGACGTTTCATTCAGTGCGGTGGTACCAACCCGGGCGGGTTAAACCCTACCACCAAGTAAGATTAGGAGGGAAGGGACCTACAGTTTTACGAGGAATCCGAACCTCGGTCAGCCTCCAACGGTCAGCGGTCACCCATCCAAGTACTGACCGCACCCAGCGTTGCTTAACATTCAATAGCGACAGTTGACTGTCTGCACCACTGAGCTATCGAGGCTGACAAAAGGGGGTCTTATTAAGGCGCACATTCCCTAGGACGCAGGCGATTTTCAGCATTATTGGTTAGCTTATACTATAACTAATAAATATTATATAATAATAGGCAGATTTTTGTATTTTAGGATAATGAATAAAACAATTATATTTATATTCTTATTTATTTACCACAAGCGAAGCGAAGGACGATTTTCCCCCTGCCTCTCCCACGCACCTCTTATAGATGAATTGTATATGTGTGTGTAGCAAGTAGAAAGAACAGTGCAAAATCTGATGATGAGTCACATTCGTCGTCCGCGAGCTTGAGAAAACATACCATCACGAAGGCTGTTCGTGATCCGCTGTAATGCCTGGTTGACACGATGCGAGTTCACGCACGAGAAATGCTTCTCGAACACATTCACGCACCGTGTAGACAGTTCTCGCAAGCTCGCATGCGTGCACGAACGCAGCGTCGTTCGCGCGCGAACGATTTCATGCATGCTTATTAGTTCGCATTCGAGAGGAGCGTCTCGCACAAAGTTTGTTGGTGCAAAAAAGTTTTCTTAGTGGTTTTTGGTTTTTACGGCACCATGACAAAGTGGACTGATGTGCAAATGATGGAGTACTGAATGAAAGGTCGGTCGAAACGGCTACCTATGTAAATATTTTGTATTTTCCGTCCAGTTCAGTGTAGCCGACACGACCGAAAAGAAGGACTGACATGGCACCTAGATCATCAATGTGCTAAGGGTTGACATCACGGATGTTGTAGGTGATGTAGCCAACCGTGTCAATTTCTATAAAAAAAATATATTTTCTGTTTTTTTTTTCTTTATTTTGTTTCTTATCAAACGTCGTGCTATAATAAACGCTAAAATTGTACCAATACACGCCAAACCTTCATCTACAGACTCCATTTTTGCAACTGTCAAAACAAAGAAACACAGACGAATGTGGAATAGTGTAAACAGTTCGACGAACGCTTCACGAATGCGAGTTTTCTCGTTCGAGAAGGCGGCATGCTTCTCGTGCGTGAAACCTCGCATCCTGCCAACGTACCATTAAGGCGGAAATAAGACTCAAACCGTGCTACCCGAGCACTGATGATTGAGACACGAACCGTATGCAGATATAAATAGGTGCGAGATTCATTCTACTCGTGCGGTGGCTGATACGTCGCGCCTACGATGAACGTTTGCGCGAAAATCACACTATATTTAAATTTCACATATTGGAAAGATGGAAAAAAATATTTTTTTCGCTACGATTGTAGGGAAAAATATGATCTATATTTCTATGAGGGTCTTGTATTGAAACAATTTATGCTTCTCAAGAGAAATCAACTTAAAAGTAAAATTTTCGTACTTTTCGTTATTTTTTGGAGATTTATTTAACACCTTTCCAAAATAGTAAAATATAATTTTTTTCGATATGTTTGTTAATTAAAGATCAATACATAACATATATTTTTTAGAGATTTTTTATCTTTACCAATAGCTCAACACTTTCGTTCAAAGTTGACCTTTTGAGTCTTATTTGCATCATAATGTGTTAAACATTTCTTTGAAGGTAACAACTCACTGCTGCTGCTCGCGATTTTGGGAATGATTGTGTCGATCGCCTTCTTCAACTTTGCCGGCATCAGCGTCACCAAGGAGATGTCCGCTACTACCAGGATGGTCTTGGATTCCGTGAGGTAACTTTCTGTCAATTCTTTTGGTTTCATTGTAAAACAAAGCAACGCGGGGTGCGGTCAGTACTTGGATGGGTGACCGCTGACCGTTGGAGGCTGACCGAGGTTCGGATTCCTCGTAAAACTGTAGGTCCCTTCCCTCCTTATCTTACTTGGTGGTAGGGTTTAACCCACCCGGGTTGGTACCACCGCACTGAATGAAACGTCGGTCGAAACGGCTATTTAAATAGTTCGTGTTTTTCGAGCCACGAAATAACATAAACGACCAAACAAATATCGGATTCCCTTGATTCGCTTTTGGCTTTACTGTCACTGAGAGACGAACAGAATTGATCCTGAGCCACTCGTAACTTAACCCTTAATGCAATGAGTTAGGTTACATTTTAAATAATAAAAATAAATCTGACGCTTTTCGAGATCTGACGCGAGTTTAACATTTTTTACCCACCTAAAAAAGTGCCAAGCGCCGCTAAAGAAGTTTTCACTTCAAAAAAAGATTATAAAGTAAACATTGTACGAGCGTAAATGTATTTTATTTTTGTACATACCGAATTATGCTATCTATGGTGTACATAATGTTAGCAGAGGTCTGATACAATGTTATGTAATTTTAGGACGTTGTTCATCTGGATGGTGAGCCTGGGCCTCGGCTGGCAGGAGTTCCACTGGGTGCAGCTCATCGGGTTCGCGCTGCTGATCGCCGGCACGTGCGTCTACAACAACCTGCTGCCGCGCTTCGGTCGCAGCACCGTCTTCCTCGACATGCAATCCGGCAAAGAAGACAGCGACGAGCTCGTCAACGATGAGGCTACTGTAGAATAATACCTAATATTAGATTGATCACCAGTTCGCTCTGAATAGCTTTAAGACCGATTTTTTTTTTATTGAAAGCGCACGACACCTTACGATTTCTAACGAAGCCCATGTACATTCGGTCGGATGCGGGGCTTGCCAAGGCCATGCCGGCCTGACAGGTGCCAACAACGCCACCCCTCTTGAAAGATTTACATTGGTTGATAGACTGTTCAATACACTACATGAGCAGTCTCTGTAAGTGAGATAACTGTAATGAAAATATGCATGGTAATTTGGAAATATCAGTTGCAATGTCAGTTGGTAAATCAGCGTTTATGACTCCACTGCTCGACATACGCCTCTCTAATTTTACTCCAGTCCTCCCGGCCTGCAGCGGTACGGAACCGCTGCTTTCCGCCGATCTACTTGATGTCGTCGTCCCACCTGGCGGCGTGGTCTTCCCGCCCTCGCTTTCCTGTCCACGGCCGCCAGTGTCGTCATCTCTTCGGCTGACGTGTCCAGCCCACTGCCACTTGAGCTAACGGGTACAAATACTCCTCGAATGCAGACCGCAGCATTGACTATGTGTAAATATGTCTTTGGCTACAGCACGCGTCTCTAATTCTCCGCCATTCCCCCCTCCTATTCCTACTTCAATGGCGGCAGCGAGTGAGAATGGATAGCAGGTGTTTCGAAGCGAGCGTGCGTTGTCTCGCGTGCGAACTACAGTGACTATTGTAAACGCATCCCCCGTATTCGGGCATAATGGCGTGTGAGTTTCGTGTGAAATCTAACGTCCGCAGTTGACGTTTTGAAAAGGCCCTATGTAAATGAGCCCTTAGTTTGGTTTTAGATTTAAGCGAAACGGTCGTGTAGAGTGAGCACCGCTACTGTCATGTTTTACAGGTACTATCACGGACACTTTTTTTAAATGTAAACCAACATGGGTGGCTGTGCTGAGAGACCAATGTTGCAGTCGACCGAGCCAAAATCACCTCTCCTCGCGAAACCACGCTCAGTTAGGTGCCATGCCAGCAGTTTTGCGGACTGTTTCTAGGCTGTCTAGCCTGTTAATACGACCTGCTCTGCGGAACTAGCATCCCTTATTCCCTGCCACCCGTCCTATCTCCGCATGACACGTCGCAGAGGGACTCAGCACCCTTTTGTTGTTGACATTGGGCTTTTGAGAACCCATCGGTTCTCTAAATCATTTCTTTGTCGCACTTTTAGGTTGTGGAACTGTCGTCCGGCGAGTGTGTTTCCCGAATCCTTTAACCTGGGTGTTTTCGAATGTATCAACAGGCTAAACAGCCTAGCAACAGTCCGCAAATCTGCTGGCATGGCACTTAACTGAGCGTGGTTTCGTGAGGAGAGGTGATTTTGACTCTGACGATCTCTCGGCACAGCCACCCATGTTGGTTTACATAAAAAAAAGTTATCCACTCAAGTTTACGTACAAAAAAAACTGGTTGCACAAACAATGAGATTGCTGCTTGCTTGGTGTTGCTGACCCTGTGGTGAGCGCAGCAGTGTTACACCGCATGAGCGCGGTAAACAAAACCAAAATTGTCTGTCTTATGATTTAAAGTGTGAGAGTTAGGGCCCCTGAGCCCTGTTGTCGCTGCGACCCAGGAAGATCTATTCAGATCTCTCAAAGTTTATAGCTCACCCCCAAGTCCGATTTCCGCCATGAACCGAGTTATATTCTTGGGGTTCAGTGCCTGTCAGCCTGCCAGGGCATGGATTAAAAATATAACCCCCAAGAATAAGGTTTCTACCAAAGATTTAAAAGGTTTAGATCCCATATAGGACGCTCAAACTGGTCAACTTTTGGTAAACAAGTGTGCGTACCTACATAATTATACGCTCTCATCACAAACACATCCAAAGCATCGCACAAAACAACAGCGCTCGAACGAATATAAGAAATATAACTATCTCAGTCGCACTAATCGGTTGTGTATGTTCTTGTCTACTCTAGTACAAGAAATATCTCTGTCGCACTATAATGGATTGTGTATGTTCTGGTCTACTCCTGCACACGGCGGGCGAATGCGTGGCGTGTTATCGACGTATTAAAGATTGTCAAATGAAATCTAGTACTTAGAACACAACTTACCTATGAAATGTCACACCTTTTTCTTTTGAGGTATTACGGGTACAATACCCTTGTAGAACACATGTTGAACATCTACAAAAGAATTTGGACGAACAGAGAAGTGCCAGACTGTCTTGGTAAAGCCGTGTTTGTTCTTCTACCAAAAAAGAAAGAAGTTACTGATCCCAAGGATATTAGACCTATAGCCCTTACGAACACAATTTCGAAAATATTCTTCTCCATTATACAGGCCAGACTACTCAAACACATGTGTACCAACAACTACTTACCGAAGAAGTACCAAAAAGGTTTTCTCCCAAGAGTTGCAGGGTGCCTCGAACATAATTCTTTGCTGACTGAATGTCTTAGAGATGCAAGGAAGAATGAGAGACAATTAACTGCCACGTGGTTAGACTTTGAAAACGCCTTCGGTTCGGTGCGCCATGAGTTACTATTAAAGGCGCTAGAGTGGTATAATGTGCCACCTCTGATCTGTAATATAATAGCCTCCTACTACAAAAAACTTTCCTTTGTAATACAAGTAAAAGGCGAAACGGAGAAGACACCGGAAATTCGTTACGGCATAGGACTTTTCCAGGGTTGCTGCCTCTCTCCTGTCACATTTAACATTGTTATCAACATTCTAATTGATACGCTTGTCGTAAAAGAAAAGAAATGGGGATACAGGTTCAAATATGGAGACACATATATGGCGGCCATCCTGGCATTTGCGGATGATATTACGCTGTTAACCCGCAATCCAAAACAAAATCAGTCGCTTCTTAAGGTGGTGGATGACTATTGTGAATGGACCAAAGGGATGAAGATAAAACCAGCGAAGTGCTACTGTTTGAGCTTAACCAGGAAAGGTTCAAAGTTTACCTCGAGCAATCCAGGTTTGACAGTAGCCGGAAAACCAATCGCAACCGTGGCTGATGAAGCTCCTTTTAAATTCTTGGGCAAAAGGATCACCAGCAGAGGAAAGGAGCATCCTACTGATGATATTGTCCAACTTTTCGAAGAGAGCCTCCGCCAAACTGACAATCTTCCCCTCCTGGGTACACAAAAGGCATGGATTTACGATAACTACCTGACATCAAAACTTTCATGGCCATTTCTCGTCTACGACTTCACAAAGCAAAACCTGACTAAATTAGACTCGTATGTGACCAGATTCCTGAAATCATGGTTTGGACTGGCTCACCCGGCTGACTCGTCAACGCTATACAGATCTCACAATAACTTTGGACTGAACATTAAGAAACCGTCGATATTTTATCAAAAGGCGAGAATAGCCAAACGATGTATACTCAAAGACTCCAATGATAGCGCTATTCAAGCCTTACCCAACACATCACTATCAGATGAACTGGAATCGAGACTCGACTTCTACAAATCATTCCAAGTTGGTACACGCACCAATAGATCTGGATTGGGCATAGAAACAGCAAAGTCTGATAAAGAAATACTGAAAGGTTTTGCTCAGGAGGACATGGAACAAGGCTTCAAACTTCACGCCTTAAACCTAGAAATGCAGAATGATTGGCTAACAGTGGGTGACTTCTGCATCCCTCCTGCATTGAAGTGGAAATCCATAATATACAACTGGTCCCCTGAGCTGCTTAAGTTCTACTTAAATGCATTCCAGCTTACTCTCCCCGACCCGAGTAACCTAGTTAGATGGGGGAAATCTACAAATAAACTATGCCCGTCATGTAAGGAGTTCGTAGGCACGGCCAAACATTTGTTATGCGGATGCAAAATACTACTTGAGCGAGGCCAGTATTCCTACCGTCATGACAAAGTCCTCCAAATCATCAGAGAGGCCATCAACCTGTCAATTGCACGGACCAGGAAAGGGCAAACCAGTAGCGGCTTCCAGAAGGTCAACTTTGTGAAACCTGGAGCCAATAAGCTGCCCAAAGATAGGACTAAACCTTCTTCAATTTTGGGAGCAGCAAAGGATTGGGAATTGTTGATGGACACACATGAGAAGCATTACCAAATGCCTTCGGAAATCTGTACCACAGCATTAAGACCGGATATACTCATATTCTCAAAAGCGACAAAGCATGTAGTACTTGTTGAACTTACAGTTCCATGGGAAAGTAACATACCGAAGGACCACAACATCAAACTTAACAAGTACTGCAACTTAGTAGACCGGATTGTGAGAAACGGATTCAAGACTGATCTCTTCGCTGTGGAAGTCGGAGCAAGGGGACTACCAGCGAAGTCGCTCTACAGTCTCTTCAAGAATCTAGGGCTCCCAAGATCGACGCTAAGCTCATATATGGAGAGAGCTTCGAAAACGTCACTGGAAGCATCCTACAGAATATGGATAGGTAGAGAGAGGGAGGTCGAGAGCGGGACTGGTGGTTTCCCCGCGTCCTAGTCAACGCAGACTAGCTGACGAGGGCTTGCAGCGAGCCGAAACGTGAAGCATGCGCGGGAAATTTAGAGTGGCCACTCGCTAGTCCCGGCCTCGATTAATACCCTCCTCTACTGCCGATGGGCCCGGATATGTTCGGTGAAGCCATCGTAAGCTTAGATCCACACCTTCCTTCCACTCATTTTATCAGACTAATCACCACATAATTGTGCATAACGTCTTCGTAACACTCACGTAACGCGCACTCTCAGTCATATGACACGAATGTCCGGCATGCCTTACTTTTGTTGCTAACGTGCTTGACAGCGTGCCGGGTATGGCGAAGCTTTATCTAAACCTTTTAAATCTTTGGTTTCTACTGTGAATGAGCACTTCACATTCGCAAAGGATATGTACGGGCGTTTCATCCTCTTTTATACAAAACCTGCACACCGGTGTGTCGCTAAGGCCCATTCGGTGTAGGTGTTCGTTTGGGTCTGCAGTTTCCTGTTATGGTTGAAGGGTATACGTGTTTTTTGAATTCGGGCTCAGAATTATAATCACTGTCATGTAGGTACAGTACCCGGCAATAAATAATGCGCATCGATCTAGAGCAAGACGGATGGGCAAACTACGGCCCGCGGGCCATCTCCGGCCCGCGAATGGTTGCATTCCGGCCCGCGTCCATCGACCCAGAAGATAATACAACGTAAATCCCAGAAACATTCGGTAAACATCAAATAGTGTACTTGGTTACATTTTTTAAATTAATAAATCTTTGTTCCTCTTTTATAGATTGCCTGCAATAAATATATATTTTTTTCCTATTTCATAGTGTACCGGATTCTACCTGATTCAAATATCTATAGAGAGATAATTTATATAATTTAATTTTGTATAAACAAGACAACTTTTTATATTGTTGAAACCTATGAGTCAATGAATAACGAAAGTACATTTTTTTGTTCAATAAATAATTATATCCAAAAACCTGGCCCCCATAGATTCTGTTTGTAAATATTGGCCCGCGCAGAAAAAAAGTTTGCCCGTCCCTGGCTAGACAATCCGGTTGTAGAGCGTGGTTCCTATAGCATTAACTCGGGACGTCTCCGTGCGACAGGGACGACGCTATACAACCGGATTGTCTGTTTCGTAAAGGCCGATACGCATTATTTATTTCCGGGTATACTGTACAGGTAAGTAGGTATGAAATAAAGGTAACTGGTAAAGGTAATTGCAGTTGTAGAGATAAAGGTTGTCGTACAACCGGTATTAAAATCATTTTTTTATTATTTTGTATCAGTTTATATACCTGACTTAAATCAATTCAATATATTATATTTTCAAAGTGATAAATATGAATTTTTAGTATTTTATTTGCATAGTGTTAAGTTAGTTTAGGTTAGGTTAAGCGGTCAACGCCATCTATCCATTTTTCAGTACAGCCAATAACACCAATGTTGCACAGAACGTTATAATATAGGGAATTAATTGTATTAAATGAATTGTTTTCCATATGTTTGAAGTGAACTGATAATGTTTAGACACTACCAATGCGGTAAAAATTCACAGGCACCACGGTAATCAGTTGGACAGACATTGTAGTGAGACTAGCATTCTTGGTTTTAACAATCTATGGGATCTATGGGGAATTTCTCGAATTTGGGGAATTAAGTGTAGTTACAATTAGTTAATGGGAAACGTTTTGAGAGAAAAAATAACATTATGTGAAAATCTTTCAGAATTTTTTTATCTTAATTTTTTCTTAGTTTTTAAGATTTATTGGTTTGTTTGTTCACATTAGGACAGTGTTCGCAAATTGACACAATTAATCAAAATACTGATATTCTTAACGGTTTAGTTAGAAGTTACTCCACTTCAAGTAAGTACAATTTGTTTCTTGACGGTAAGATCTGACGGTCATCACTGCCCGTGCCCTTGGTCATGCTCTTGTCGTTTAGTGTGTAAGCAGCCTTCTTTTGCGAATGTGTCATTTTGAGAATCTGTCGTTTTGTTCATCTGTATTAACTCGGAACAAACGTGGCGATGGTAAGAGTTTTAACTGTATGGAAGTAATATGAAATTTTATATTGGCACACTGGCGAGGGAGTGTGAATATATATTTTTATATTACTAGCTTTAATAATAAAATGAAATTGTATGCAAGCCGTGTTTGTTTTTATATTTCATGATAGTTTTCGTCCAACCCAACCAATCGTAGTTGCTAATTTTGTCTGTTTCGAAAATATTGTATGGGGACAAGTTGTACCAAGTCTGTTAAGAGGCGATGTATGCTTTGTGCATACAATATTTTTGAAATAGGCGAAATTAATATTTCCTTTAACATTCTGTTAACATGGCCTCTGTGAGTCGATTACAAGTTGTTTTGGCCCGAACGAAAAATATTGTTTGGGGACAAGTTGGACCAAGTCTGCTAGAGGCGCTGCGTGCTTTGTCAATACAATATTTTCGAAAGAGGCGAAATTAATATTTGCTTTAACGTTCCGATAAGATCGCCTCTGCTCTGTAAGTTGATTACGAGTTGTTTTCGCCCGAACGAAAAATATTGTATGGGAACAAGTTGGACCAAGTCTGCTAGAGGCGCTGCGTGCTTTGTCAATACAATATTTTCGAAAGAGGCGAAATTAATATTTCCTTTAACGTTCCGATTAGATCGCCTCTGCTCTGTAAGTTCATTACGAGTTGTTTTCGCCCGAACGAAAAATATTGTATGGGGGCAAGTTGGACCAAGTCTGCTAGAGGCGCTGCGTGCTTTGTCAATACAATATTTTCGAAAGAGGCGAAATTAATATTTGCTTTAACGTTCCGATAAGATCGCCTCTGCTCTGTAAGTTGATTACGAGTTGTTTTCGCCCGAACGAAAAATATTGTATGGGGACAAGTTGGACCAAGTCTGCTAGAGGTGCTATATGCTTTGTCCATACAATATTTACGAAATAGATGAAATTAATATTTCCTCTTAACGTTCAGATAACATCGCATTTGTGAGTCGATTACGAGTTTTTTTTCGCCCAAACGTAAAATATTGTATGGGGAAAAGTTGGACCAAGTCTGCTAGAGGCGCTCCATGCTTTGTACATATAATATTTTCGAAACAGGCGAAAAATAGTGCATCTGCGAGTCGATTAAGAGTTGTTTTCGCCCGAACGAAAAATACTGTATGGGGAAAAGATGTAAGCGCCACTAGCGAGCGATTTGGGCATTAAAATCGGTCGTACAATATTCTTTCGCTCGCGCCATCATGGAACGGGCGAGAATACAACTTCGTGTTCGACGTGCTGGCTGTGGTTCGATCATGAGATGTTTTTGACGGTGTCGAGTTCAAGGGTCATGCTGAAGTAAATATTTGTACAGAGATACATACATAGCGTCACGCCTATTTCAAGGTGGGGTAGGCAGACACGACGGATCTCCACGCGCCACGATTCTGACGCACCTCTGCCGCCTCTTCCACTCTCATAATGTTCTTCATGCATGCTCGGTTACGGGTACTACGCACTTGACCCTTTTTGGGCACATCCCCGATCTGGTCCAGGTACGTGCGTCTAGCTAGGGCAATATTTGTATGGAAATTTTAGTATGGCAGTGGTCCGCTAGAGGCGCTGCATCATTTCTCCATACAAATATTTACTTTAGCAGGACACTTGAACATGGCGAAGTGTAAAAAAAAAACAGATCATTTTACAGTCTAAATCGAAATTATAAGAACATATTATTTAGGTAAGTAAGTAGGTACCTATTTATTGTTTTGATACAAAATAAGTTTATTTTCTTTCCGGTTTGCTTAACTTAATAATATTCGTATATACATTTTATTTATAATTATATTTGTATGAAGGTAATGCTACTGGGTGTAGACAATTCCATATGTTAGGCGTTCTTCAGATGACGATACACTCGTAGGGGAAAGTGCGTCCCCGCACAGGAACTGTGGGGCATGCTGCAACAAATAATACAAATATACAGTTCGATAGCTACCAATCAGTTCAGTGTAGCCGACACGAACAACACAAGGAAATAGGGAAGCAATGTCGGTCTGCGGCTCTATTCCCTATTAGCAATTCATCGCTACTAGCAATTTTTCATGATGCGTCTCACTCGCTTCAGTTAAAAAAACGGTTCCAAATGCATGTATTTCTGGTTCACAGTTATTTTACCTCTGACATGTGTCACTTTATTTTCCCGCTAGGTTGGCATTTTATGCTAAATCGTGAAAAATGTTACCTGCTATTTATGTATTCCCCTAGTAGTGGAAGATAAAATTATATATAATGTGCCTCTTTATTAGGACAAAGATTTGATAAGCAATGCGAAAATGTGCGCCACATTGAATGTAGGTTTTGTGAAACGGATCGATGTATGGATGGACGCGGCACTTGACAAGTTTATTATAGAATTGAATGACGAGTCTGATACAGAATCTGACAGCAATTTTGATGATTCATGTTCATCAGATAGTGATTTTTCACAATTAGATATCCGCCTGGATCACTTGTACTCAAAATAAATGAAATTATGTGTAAAATAATCTGTAGTTTTTTTTTTATAATTTTAAACATAAGTAGAATATTTACAGGGAAATCGTATCAATCGAATATGGCGACACAGAGCTGAGGTTAGCCAACTTTATAGCCAGAGGTAAAATAACTGTGAACGGTCTGTACAGACCGTTCAATGTTATTTTACTTCTAACCATCAAGTTGGCTAACCTGAGCTCTGTGTTGCCATAATTGGTTCGTACTATTTCCCTGTACGAAATATTTGAATATATTTTTAGAATAGAATAGAATAGAAACTCTTTATTGCACACAAATTGAAAGAAGAACAGTACATGACAAGAAACAAGAAATGCAGGGGTGCGCAAAGCCTTTGGGTGATAGGAATAACATACAGAGAAAGAAGTATGGGTAGTGCAGGCGAAAGGGAGGAGGAATACGTGTCTTATTTTTATGAATATATCTACATGTAACATACATACATACATACTTGTAAAATACGTAAAAGACAAACAGGATATACATATATACATTTTTATAGATCATAATTTATACAAATTACTAGTACTTCATACAAATAATCCCGGCTCTCGATAGTACAACAGGTACTTATATATAGTTTCCACTACCAAGGGTAAATATTAATAGCAAGTAACCCTTTTTAGGACCGTAGTACTAGTGACAGCAAGTGGTGCCAACCTAGCGGAAGATACAATGACATGTGTCAGAGGTAAAATAACTGTGAACGGACTGTAAAGCACGGACGGCCTAACCTGAGGCGGACACACGTACGCACACAAATGCATTTCTCTAATACAAATGCTTGACATGCATATGATACATGATGATGATACATGGCCTGATTTGTACGCCTCAGGTTAGAACGAACGACCTTTACCTTTTTCGCAGCGTTGGCCGTAGTAGCCGGTGCCCTCGCAGCGGCAGGAGTAGCCCGGGTCCTGGCTCACCTGGAGGCAGGTGCCGCGGACGCAGGGGGCGTGGCTGCAGATGTTGCTGCTGTGCTCTGCAATGTTGGCGGTTTGCCAAATTTGTCATGTTTTGAGTAGAACGAGCGATGTTCGATTTAGCGCATAAGGTGATAGTTTGCCTCGCGCCTGCAACTCTTCTTTAGTGAGTGATAATTTGACTTGCGACTGAAACTTCGTGTATGAGTGATGATTTGACTTGCCGTGTTTTTTTTTATGTAATCCGGTATGGGCGGCTGAGTCGGAGCGGCCAAAGCGCATGCTCCAACCAGCCAATATCACCTCCGAGAAGGTAGGTGCCCTACCGGAGACTTCCCTGGATTGCTGGCGACACTGGACTAGAGGAGAACACAGCCGAGGCTGCTATGCGGCCATCTTACATGCAGTACGATGGTACCAATCCAGTCGGCTACAATTTGAGCCTACCACGTAGTAAGGGGCAAGGAAAGGGACCTACAGTTTTACACCGGTTCCGACCGGTGAAGCAACAGGTGTAGGTATGCACGTAACTTTTTTCGTCAGAAAAAACTCATTGGTACACGCCGACCGGATTCGAACCTCGGACATCTCGCATTAGAAGCCGATGCCCAAACCACTCGGCCACCCGCCGTTTGTAGTGTATGTAGCGCCGCCGTGTATAGTGAGTGAGTGATTATTTGCCTTGTCACTGAAACTTCGTGTACCTACCTATAGTGAGTGATAATTTAACTTGCGAGTGAAACTTCGTGTATGTGTGATAATTTGATTTGCGACTGATACTTCGTTTATGAGCGATAATTTGATTTGCGCCTGAAACTTCGTGTATGTGTGATAATTTGACTTGCGACTGAAACTTCGTGTATGTGTGATAATTTGATTTGCGCCTGAAACTTCGTGTAGGTATAGTGAGTGATAATTTGACCGGCGACTGAAACTTCGTGTACCTATATTGAGTGGTAATTTGACCGGCGACTGAAACTTCGTGTACCTATAGTGAGTGATAATTTGACCGGCGACTGAAACTTCGTGTACCTATAGTGAGTGATAATTTGACCGGCGACTGAAACTTCGTGTACCTATAGTGAGTGATAATTTGACCGGCGACTGAAACTTCGTGTACCTATAGTGAGTGATAATTTGACCGGCGACTGAAACTTCGTGTAGGCATCTATTAGTGAGTCATAATTTTACTTACGACTGAAACTTCGTGTATTTGTGATAATTTGACTTGCGACTGCAACTTCGTGTATAGTGAGTAATAATTTGACTTAAGTTGCGACTGAAACTGTATGTGTACCTACGTATAGTGAGTGATTGTTTTCCTTGTTGAGAATGAAACTTTGTGACGGTTAAGAACCTCGATATGCCATCATGCAGTCCTTCTTGCTTCTGAAGGGGTACTCGGTCTTGCAACCATAGGCGCAGTGACATCCGGTGCCCGCGATCCTGCAGCCGTTGTGCGCCTGGTCCATGTCGCAACACCTCGCCAAACCTGCATCATCCATCACCAATCATTGTTTGTAGTCTGTACTAATTTAATAGTCGTATAAAAAAGTGATTTGAAAATAAAAAAAAAACGCAGAGTAACTGAAATTCATGGTTACGCCGCCTATACTATACGTGGAAGGCCGGGAGGACTGGAGGAAAATTGGAGAGGTGTATGCCCAGCAGTGGACGCTTACACGCTGACTGACTGACTGACTACAAATAAATGTAGGTAAGTACCTATCTCTATTAAGGAAGAGCAGACGCATAAAATCTGTTTATTCCAAATTCCAAATTATTTATACTTACTAAATACAAAGAAATAAAGCGGTAATTATTTATGGTGAAGTAGTTTAGTAACAATTTTATTTTCTTAAGCCTAAGTTCTAATAGTCACATCAAAGGACTGGTTTGCAAATATTTACTGAAAATCGCGGAATAACTTAAATTCGTGGATAATGGAAGCGTGTTTAATTGTAGCATTAGCCTAATGAAGATTAGCTAAAAATAATGTCAATATTTGTTAATTAACCTACTACAAATAAATGTATCTCTATGAAGGAAGCGCAGCGACGCATAAAAACAGTTTTACCAAATTCCAAATTGTTTATTTTGAAGTACGTTAGTAACAATTTCTTATTTATTAGGCCTATAAGGTTAGTATCATAAAACGGTGCATAAAACAGTTTAAAATAAATAGAAAAAGGAGAAAAGTGAAGACATAAAAAACAAAACCACATTTGATAGATGTCCCGCCTGTGTCGATGCACTCAGCTCAGTTGCATGCAGTCGTTTTGTATGTAAACTGTGGAACGCTTTCCCTGCCCACATATTTCCCCCCAATCGGATCCTTCAAGAGAGGCGTGGCGTGAATAGGCACCTGTCAGGCCGATGGCATTCGCAACCCCCACATACGACCGAATGACCATGAGCGTCCTTAAGACACCTCATGGGTGGCTCGGAGTCACATGTCGCGCTTTCTATAAAAAAAGGTTTAGTCCACTCAGTCCAGCGACATCGGCAAACTTGACGTGGTCAGTGTAATTCGCTTTGCCAGTGTAGGTAATCGATTTCCTGTTAAGGAAGTAAACTTTCTCCATACAAAGGCGTCTTTTTTTAATGTAAACTGACACGGTTGGCTACATCACCTACAACATCCGTGATGTCAGCTCATAACACCGGGTGAACTTGGTGCCAAGTTATTTATTTATGTTATTTATTCGGCATTAAGGTATGTTTTCTAGCACCTTATCCGATTTTTACAAATTATTTTTCTTGTCTTAAGGACAGACCAATCTACGTTCCTGCCATTCTTTTGTTCAGATGAAGCGTATCTACAACACCGGAGCTAAAAATTTTTATTTCGACCGAAAAAAAATTAATTCTTTATTTTTTTTATGTCATGAAGTTCATTAAGTTTTATAGAGTCATCACTTTAGATACTCAAAAAATAAAAAGACAGGAACATAGATTCGACTGTTCTTATTACAACAAAAAAGAATTGTAAAAATCGGATAAGGTTTAGGGGGGTAAAAACATAAATGCCTAAAGACGATTTTGTATGGAGAAAGTTAACTTTCGTCTCGTCTTGACTTCATCATTTTCACATTGGAGAGTAGGAAAACTCGCTAAGCAGTCTACGCCAGTGTCTGTAATTAATTAATATTTACGCAATTGATTAAGTACTTAGGTGTAGTAGTAAAATATTTTTAAAGTTCTACAAACACAAAAACAAAGTCATTACGAATCGCTTGACATTCTTATGCGATTCGTAACTTACAGACACCGTAACATTATATTTTTCTTTAATTTATACATACATACATACATACATACATACCACACACGCTGTATCCTGACAATCAGGGTAAGCAGAATAATCGGTGTTATGCTTCAAGAACTCTGGAAAATTGCAACACAACATCGACCACCACGTTTAGCAAAGTATTCGGACATGATAACTATCAAGCAGCAAGTAAGGCTCAAAGATCCACCTGCTGCACGACTCGGTGGAAGGACCGTGCCAAGGTGAGAGGTGGCAAGCCTGTCGCCCTTTAGCACGGCATCTCGGCCTTATCTCTTAGTCGCCTTTTACGACATGGACGGGGAGAGACGCAGTGGGGCTATTCTTTTTGAGTACCGGTCTCACACAGTAATTAATTATTATATTGTAATGGATGAGAAGAGCGGAAGACCGCGTGTGGTGGCGTGCCTTGGGAGAGGCCTTTGTCCAGCAGTGGACCGATACAGGTTGATGATGATGATGATGATGATGATATTGTAATTTATAATATTGTAAATAATAAGTAATACATCGTCCTTGTCGCACAGCGCTCATAACCTTTCATTTAAGAAATCTTACTACAGTTAAGAAATCTTCTTCCAAAACCGACGACGACACGTCGCGAGTGAGTGATGCTGCAAAGGAAAGCTATAGCTGTACTATAGGTACTGAAATGTAGAATAGAATAGAATATAATGTATTAACGGCTTTTGTCAGGCCGCCATGGCATTCGCAATCCTCGTGCAACACAGAATATCCGTGGGCATCGTTAGGCAACTACTTGTAGGTGAAAAGATGCCACATGTCGCGCTATGCATAAAACAAGGCAGTAGCAAAAGGGTTGAAATCAAAGATATTAATAGATGTTCTGTGGTTGAAATGTAAATAGGTAAGTAGGATAGCAACTGAGAGAAAGTCTGAAGGGTTACCTACAATCAAATCTGTTTCGTTTCGGAATGTTTCCAGCGAACAAAGAGTAGAAAAACAAATATGTATCATTATTTCAAAAAAATTGGTTGTCTGTAAAGTCGGTTTACGGACGATAGTTTTACGTGATGACGTGGAATAATCGTAGTACATAGATCAAAGATCAGTAATTTCTATTTCCAGTAGAAAGATTAATCATCTTGTGACTGGCCATCAAAACTTCTGTTGTCTGATCTTGACAGTTTTACTTCTTAAGACGTTTCCATGGCAACTTTTAATATCAACGTGACACGCTTTCGTGCGTGCAGCCGGCGCTCATCAATTTATAAGACGTGACGTCATCACGTAAAAAAAAATTATGCGACATCATGAAGATGCAATAGATCGATAATTTGGAAATAATACATAACGGCCCGGTGGTGTAGTTGGTTATCGCGTTGGCGGCTCAAGCCTGATACCCAGGTTCGAATCCTGGTTGGGATGTATTTTTTTTAAACGGTTTTATTTAGCTTGACTCCGTATATTTGTTTGTTACTATCTTTGTTTCAAATCTTGCGACAACTTTTTCAACTACTTCTACTGAACCGATTTTTATGAAACTTTGCACACACATTGAGTTCTCGTGACAATACAATATTATGATAATTTCAACTTGGTAACGAGGGTCTGATGATGGAGTCAGGAGGAGGACAGTGGAACTCTTCAACCGTTACTAGTAACCCCCTCGAGTTTGGGCTCATATGGTTTGTTTGGACGAGTGTTCCATACTTCTACCAATACACTTGGTGACGAGGGTCTGATGATGGAGTCAGGAGGTGGACAGTGGAACTCTTCAACCGTTACTAGTAACACCCTCGAGTTTAGGCTCATATGGTTTGTTTGGAAGAGTGTCCCATACTTCTACCAATACACTTGGTGACGAGGGTCTGATGATGGAGTCAGGAGGTGTACAGTGGAACTCTTCAACCGTTACTAGTAACCCCCTCGAGTTTGGGCTCATTTGGTTAGTTTGGACGAGTGTTCCATACTTCTACCAATACACTTGGTGACGAGGGTCTGATGATGGAGTCAGCAGGTGTACAGTGGAACTCTTCAACCGTTACTAGTAACCCCCTCGAGTTTGGGCTCATTTGGTTGGTTTGGACGAGTGTCCCATACTTCTACCAATACACTTCATGACGAGGGTCTGATGATGGAGTCAGGAGGTGTACAGTGGAACTCTTCAACCGTTACTAGTAACCCCCTCGAGTTTGGGCTCATATGGTTGGTTTGGACGAGTGTCCCTTACTTCTACCAATACACTTGGTGACGAGGGTCTGATGATGGAGTCAGGAGGTGTACAGTAGAACTCTTCAACCGTTACTAGTAACCCCCTCGAGTTTGGGCTCATATGGTTGGTTTGGACGAGTGTCCCATACTTTTACCAATACACTTGGTGACGAGGGTCAGATGATGGAGTCAGGAGGTGTACAGTGGAACTCTTCAACCGTTACTAGTAATCCCCTCGAGTTTGGGCTCATTTGGTTGGTTTGGACGAGTGTCCCATACTTCTGCCAATACACTTGGTGACGAGGGTCTGATGATGGAGTCAGGAGGTGTACAGTAGAACTCTTCAACCGTTACTAGTAACCCCCTCGAGTTTGGGCTCATATGGTTGGTTTGGACGAGTGTCCCATACTTTTACCAATACACTTGGTGACGAGGGTCAGATGATGGAGTCAGGAGGTGTACAGTGGAACTCTTCAACCGTTACTAGTAATCCCCTCGAGTTTGGGCTCATTTGGTTGGTTTGGACGAGTGTCCCATACTTCTGCCAATACACTTGGTGACGAGGGTCTGATGATGGAGTCAGGAGGTGTAGAGTTGAACTCTTCAACCTTTACTAGTAACCCCCTTGAGTTTGGGCTCATTTGGTTTGTTTGGACGAGTGTCCCATACTTCTACCAATACACTTGGTGACGAGGGTCTGATGATGGAGTCAGGAGGTGTACAGTGGAACTCTTCAACCGTTACTAGTAACCCCCTCGAGTTTGGGCTCATTTGGTTTGTTTGGACGAGTGTCCCATACTTGTCGAACGCAAAAGTATGAAACAGACATACCATCTGTTCAAATTGATTTTGAAAGAGACGGCGGACACCATATCCATTCTAAAGCCAAACAGTTTCCAGCAAAGTTTAATTATGGAACAGCTGAGAGACGGATGTTACCGATAATTTTGTCATGGACCTCCACTGTCCATAAAATGCAGGGCAGTACTGTTGACCGTGCTGTAGTGTATTTAGGCTCCAGACTCTTTGAGGAGGGTCAAGCGTATGTTGCATTGAGTCGCGTAAAGTCTTTAGAAGGGTTATGTATTGAGGAGCTTGATTGTGAGTAATTGGCAGGTAAGAAACCGAGTAACAAAGATGCAATGAGAGAGTTGGAAAGGATGACGAGTTTACATAATGAATGATACGAGCCAAAAATCAAACTAAAAACGAGTAAATAAAAAAATAGGTAAAAAAACTTTTAAGTTAAACGGTTTTATTAAAAATAATAAACTAGAAAAAAAAACAGCTGTACAAAAACTAGAAAATAATAAGGACACAAGCCTGGGCCTTCTTAAGATTTTACGTCTGCGTAAGAAATCGTGCAATACTAGCGTGCTGTCTTCTCATGTCGGATGCCAAAGGGCACATTGTGTCGCTGCGTCAGTGGAATAAGTAATAAATTGAGACTTTTAACAGACTAATATAAAAACGTGGGGCGTATAATATGCGTAATAAATAACATGCGCCCCACGTTTTTATATTAGTCTGTTAAAAGTCTCAATTTATTACTTATTCCACTGACGCAGCGACACAATGTGCCCTTTGGCATCCGACATGAGAAGACAGCACGCTAGTATTGCACGATTTCTTACGCAGACGTAAAATCTTAAGAAGGCCCAGGCTTGTGTCCTTATTATTTTCTAGTTTTTGTACAGCTGTTTTTTTTTCTAGTTTATTATTTTTAATAAAACCGTTTAACTTAAAAGTTTTTTTACCTATTTTTTTTTCAAATGTTTTTCGATTTGCATTTTTCTAATTGAAAACTTATATAGCATTGATTTTATAAAATCAATGATATAAAGCGAGTACGTGCTTAGTACTAACAAACATACAATATAAATATGTATCATGCAACACTACGGGGCTATGAACTTTATACATATTATCGTTTTCCGTTGTTGTGATCGTAGGCCGAACTACGCGCGTGCAAAATTAAAGCGGCCATCAGCGCGCAGGCACGACTTTTGACCCTACTTGTTTTGACCATTTAAACATGTTTACACGTTTGAAACCACTAAACATTATGTTTTACTTTTTTTCCTAACACTTGCCGAAAACACGAAACCTAATCAAATGTTTTATTCCATACTAGTTTATGCACGCGGCTTCGCTCGCGGTAGACTCGGCTTAATAGCAAATCCGATTTAAATGCAAATATTATAATAAACGATCGCTTCCCTTTATCTTCACTATCTCTTCCGTTTATACTATACGTTCTTTGATACTGCTCAGCCCTAAAACTATTTAGCGTGATGGTATCTATATAGTCTGAGCCTTGAGAACTACTATATTCATTAGTGCAAACCGCATCAAAATATGTTCAGTACTTCCGGAGTTTACCTCAAAAATACATACAGATACATTCCCTTTTATAAGAAGTAGAGATAGAGAAGAGATAGAGACTCATCATCAACAAATTAGGCACTGCCATCGTAATTTTCCGTATAGTGTGGGTCCTAACCCCAGTAGGTAATATTGTGGAGTTGGCACCCACTCATAAGAACATAATACCAGTAAATAAGTAAGTAAGAGTAAGTAAATAAGTAAGTACTCAGTAAATAAGTACTAGATATCTTACAGATTTTAGGTACTTCATACTTTCCTATTGACTACTTTATACCAGTCTACTAACAATCAATCCCTTCCTATTATCTGGTCATTATAATACTATAACTAACGAAATTATAACAGTGACTTGTTTACCTATTCGTGATGAACAGATTGCGATCTAAGAGTATCCTTCCTTCCTTCCTTCCTTATCCTTCCTTATACCTATAATAAAATCCAACGTCTGCTTTCTGTCTGAGTGTATGTCTGTCCGCTTATAACTCGAGAACCACTGAACCGATTTTAATAAAAAAAAATTCTACGGATAGCTTGATTCTTCCCATCAACTATAGGCTACTTACTATCGCGCTAAATAGCTTATGAGGTTAGCAGTGAAGTGAAATATGAGAGCGGGCGGAGCCGCGGGCACAGCTTGTCAGTAATATTATTATTTATGCTATGTATCTACATACTTAATACAATTAATTATATAAAGGTTGTCATTGAACTCAATGTGATAACCCTAATCGATAATATTGTTCCTTCCTACACAGTCGACGCGGATGCAACTTTTCATTAAATACTCATTTTAGGGTTCTGTACCTCATAATGGAAAAAAATACTGAACTCTTATAGGATCACTTTTATTGTCCGTCCGTTCGTCTGTCCGTCTGTCAAGAGCCTTTTTCTCAGGAACGGCTAGAGGTATCAAGTTAAAATTAATATCAAATACTTACTAAAGTCTTCCGTTCCCTGGAGGTGCACAAAATCATCAAGCTTCTAAGTCAACGCAATCAAAAGAGACGGTGATTTATGTGACATACTTTGATATACGCAAACTCACTGATCAAAACATATAGGGCCTAGAATCACTAAATTTGGCGAGAGGCAATGTCTCAAGTATAGCATGGACGATTGGACGGCCTAACCTGAGGCGAATTAACACACGTACGCACACAAATGCATTCCTCTTAAACAAATGCTTGACATGCACCTATACATGGCCTGAGAACTACTACATACATACATACGTACCTGGACCAGATCGGGCATGTGCTCAAAAAGGGGTAAGTGCTTATTACCCGTAACCGACGAGCATGCATGAAGAACATTATGGGAATGGAAGAGCCGGCAGAGGTGTGTCAGGATCGTGGCACGTGGAGATCCGTTGTCTCTGCCTACCCCACCGGGAAACTACTAAACTCGCAGAATTTTATGCTCACCGTCATGCGTGAATGTATTTGTACGCCTCAGGTTAGAACGAACGACCTATACAAGTACAGCAATAAAAAATTGACTTGTAATTATATCACATACATTTTGTTTTTGTTTTTGCTTTTGCTCTATTGTAAAATCACGAATGTCAATGTTTGTGTGATTATAGTGCAAACTTTAAAGTAAAACAACAAATAATATAATCCGACCAATTACGTGGCGGTACGGAACCCTCGGTGCGCGAGTCCGACTCGCACTTGGCCGGTTGCTTTTATATTCTGCGTAAATTTTAATTGTAATGAAATGAAATACTCATGCACGTTTTGTAAGTAGGTAAGTGTTTAAGCGTGTGGTGGCGTGCCTTCGGAGAGGCCTATTTCCAGCAGTGGACCGATACAGGCTGATGATGATGAAGCAAATGTTGTTTGTTTAAGCAAATGATGATTAATTAATTACTGTAATTTTCATCGAAAGTCATTGGTCACATTTTAAAGTTTCAAACGCTTAAGTAGGGTCTTCGAGACGAGAATATACAGAGGCACAGTTTCAATAATTCACAATTTTTTACCCACCTTACAAAACTTTCGTATCGGGTTTTCGTATTGGTAACACTTTCGCGCGAGAAATTTTGTATCCTATCCTACCTAACCCCGCCTGTATTTATTTTTCCTAGAATATTTCAGTCATAACTTTTAACAACATTAAGGTTGGCTGTAAGAAAGCTCTTTAATGGACAAGCCTGCCTTTGCATCTCATTTTAATTGTTAATCTACTGTTTTTTTTACAATTTTGTGGAACAATAAATGTCTATGTACATATCTATGTATCTATAACTATTATATTTTCATGATATTTAATAACGTTCAAGGTTCAGCAAAGCATATCGTAATGATTATAGCGGGTCTAATGCAGTTCCCGGTTTTGACATGTTCAAAAAAAAAAAAACGGCCAAGTGCGAGTCAGACGCGCGCACATAGGTTTCCACACCACAAAAAAAAAACACTTTGAAAAAAAAAAACGTTTCTTGTATGGGGACCCCCCTTATTTTTCACCTTTTTTATATTTCATTATTTGTTCTTATATCCACCGCATTTGTTGTAATTTCACAGAATATGTGTTATTCTGTGAAAATTTCAACCGGCTACCTATTATGGTTCCAAAGATACAGCAGTAAGACAGACAGACAGACAGACAGACGGCGTACGGGATACGGAAATCTAAAAAAACATGGTCATGAAATGTTTTAGTTCCGACGGGGTTTTCTCACAGTCGGAAAACTGTTCAGCTGTCCTCCACTGCTTTGGCTTTGGCTGTGATTGGTTCCTTGTTTTTATGTTACATATTTTCCACGGCCATTATGTGTATCGAATAGAGTAGAAAGTCTTTATTGCACACAATTTAAACAAAGTACATTAAAAGAAACAATAAATATAGAATTGCGCAAAGGCGGACTTATCGCGGCAAGTTATTTCTTCCAGTCAACCTTTGTACTACTAGTCATCATCATCATCATCATCATCATCAGCCTGTATCGGTCCACTGCTGGACATAGGCCTCTCCCAACGCACGCCACCACACGCGGTCTTCCGCTCTTCTCATCCATCCACTCCAAGTACTACTAGTAGGTATATGTTTTTAATTGTATTGCACATTTAGGAGAAAATAAAAAACTAATCTTTCAACGAGCATCGTCGAAGCTTGATTCCGACTAAACGTGTTTCCGTATACATAATTGTAAAAATGGCTGTAAAAAGTATACCTAATGTAGGTACTATGATTGTAATTTAGAAAATTTTGAAATTTTTTTTTGTGATTTACACTTTTCAAAATGTAGATAAGAACAATCCTGTTTTCAATGCAGACCTTAAAACAAAACCGGCCAAGTGCGAGTCGGACTCGCGCAACGAGGTTACCGCACCACAAAAAAAAACGTTGAAAAAAAAACCACGTTTCGTGTATAGGAACCCCCCTTAATTTTTTACTTTTTCTATTTTTTATTATTTTTGTTGTTACATCCGTAATAATAACACATATATTCATATTTCAACGGGCTACCTATTACGGTTCAAGAGATACAGCCCTCGGACAGACAGACGGACGGCGTAGGCTTAGTAATAGGATTCCGTACGGGATACGGAATTATAAAAAATAAATTATTTGTCACAATAAGTCAACTAGGGAGACACACGTGAACGTCGAACAGGCCGGTCAGTGAGGTATCCACACTCACCGAACAGGAGGCAAAAGTAGGCGAGTAACGCGATCTGTACCGAGGTCCGCATATTGCCGCCGCTCTCCGCACGAGGACTGGCGACCCGTCCGTCTCACGCCCGCTTGCCTGGCTGATAACTCGGCATACTTCCTCTGGGACAGATGCGCACGGGTGTGAACGGCCCGATATCAAACAGATACGGAACCTCCGCCGACGCGCGCCGCGCGTCGCCGCCACCCCCGCACCGAAATAGAAAAGTTGGCATGTGCATCGAGCATAGACATAATGTAATTATTTATACACATACATACACACCAAACGCTGTATCCCGACAATCAGGGTAAGCAGAGTAATAGGTGTTGTGCTGCAAGTACTCTGGTAAATTACAGACAAAGACCGACCACCACGTTTAGCAAAGTATTCGGACAAGATAACTATCAAGTAAAGCAAGGCACGAATGCCCACCTGCTGCATGACTCGGTGTATTATTGATAATCCTTTAGTTCTTGGTTTGATCTCGTTCCATGTCCCTGACAAATACACTCGTGCTCGGAATCACAGATTATTCGCAGTAAGGCGGACTCGTACCGTCCACTATCAGCAGACTCCGGTACCTCGGGCGTTGAACGGGCTCAATGGAATGGTGGCTAAACTGCCAGAGCTGGATATCTTCAACTGTAACCGTAGGCAGTTTATAAAACTAGCCACCGAATACTTTAAACAGAATAATGTATAAATCAGGTACTGTAGATATAATGTTCTCTTTATCTTATTCATTATTATCCATTTATTATTATCATGTATTTATTTTCACGTTTTCTTATACTAGTGTACATATTTATATTAATTCTATACAATTTTAAAAATACATACAAAATTAATACAAACAGACAAAAAAAAAATAGAAAACGGTAAAGTTCCGCCGACGGCGGGAGACAAGCCCCAAGCACGCCGGCGGGTGCAGGTCGTGGCTACGGAGCTCTCCGGGACGACGCGAGGCAAGCTACGAGCGATAGGTGGTGGTACTAGACACGTAGGCCACCACCACCCCCATCTCGGAGAGCTCCGTATCCGTCGGACTGCGGGGCGACGTCACGCAGCTCTTCTATTTTTGTCAGACCTCTCGTGTGCGTCGCTGTGGGTGGCGCACGGCGCTCACCGGTAGCGGAGGCTGCAAGCGGGACACAAGGCCGCGATAGCCTCAAGCTAACCGGTGGCGGCGGACTTCGTCCCGTCGTAGCTGGTGTGGCGGGGCGCGTCCCTGGTTCGCCATCCTCACCGGCAGATGCGGGCGATGGAGTAGCAAACCGTGGTGGATTGGGTGCGCTGCTGGTGTTGAAAGAAGCGGCAGGTCTTGTCACTGGATCCTCCGGCCACACCGCGAGGAGGGCGAGGCCTCGGGCGAGGCGCTGTTGACTTGGACGCGTTGCATCACTTGTCCCTCCTCTGACACAGCGGGGTGGTGAGGCGCTGAGGCGGTGTCGCCGGTAGTCCACTGCCGAGGCTGTCGGCGACTGGTTTTTATAAAATTTTCATTTTTACAGAGAATTTTTTTCCACCCTGTCAGTCTGACAGCTTTTCTTCTTTCCTGACAGCTTTTCTTCTTTCATATTATTAACCTACTGTAAAGTATTGGATTATATTATCTGTATTATTAACCTAACCTAAGAATTGGATATTATCTGTAAATAGGAGGTTTTTGAGTGAATAAATAAATAAATAAATAAATAAATAAATTATATATATAGGAGAGTATACCTATATATTGCATACAGTCGATGAATGCAATTCTAAAGCTATGCCTTTTTTGTTTTTAGGTCTCCGTATCCCATACGTAAGCCTATTACTAAGCCTACGCCGTCTGTGTGTCTGTCCGTCCGTCCGTCTGTCTGTCCAAGGGCTGTATCTCTTGAACCGTAATAGGTAGCCCGTTGAAATTTTCACAGAATATGTGTTATTTATTATCTTTCGCTCTTCTCATCCATCCACTCCCGGATATCTTTTTTAGGTCATCTGTCCACCTAGCCGGGGATGAGAAGAGCTGAAGACCGCGTGTGGTGGCGTGCCTTGGGAGAGGCCTATGTCCAGCAGTGGACCGATACAGGCTGATGATGATGTGTTATTATGGCGGATATAATAAAAAATAATAAAAAATAGGAAAAATAAAAAATTAAAGGGGGTTTTCCCACCCACCCATACAAGAAACGTGTTTTTTATCTTTCTTTTTTGTGGTGCGGAATCCTCGGTGCGCGAGTCCGACTCGCACTTGGCCGGTTTTCTTAATTTCTACCTACATTTATGTAATTTTAATAGACGTAACTAGACTGTACAAGGTACAGTCTCAGAGACGTAAATAGGCACCTATCGGCCGGCTCGACATTCGCAAACCGGCAATGGGTTGTAGGTACATGGGCACAATTAGCACTTAATAATGTGTGGAATGGTGCCCTAATCGTGCATCGTATAAAAAAAAAGAAAATTGTAATTTAAGACATCATAGGTTAAATTAGTCCTAACTCCATATTCCATAGATTTCTTATAGGTATTCATATTCCATATATTCCCTATACCTATATATAATATATATAGATATAGGTATACTCATATATTCAAGATACCTATTCAATATATTCAATATATTGTCTCTATGCTATGCTATACCACGCAGAGCAAAATTAATGGTTGCCATGACAACCTAAGTTGCGTTAAGCAAGCTGGCTCGACGTAGGTATTCGACGTAACATTTGCCGAAGTTACTGAAAAACCGTAATTTTATTTTTCCGTAGATTTCATTTAGTTACATAATATACTACATACATTATATTAGAAAGTGGGTTCTGTATTAAGACTGAAATAATTTTCAGCGCCATCTATGGAACATATAAATTATTTTCATGCGTCCACCGTCAGTAAACAGGCTGTGATATGAAAAGAACCAGCAAAACTTCACGCCCTATCTTCAGTTATATAACACCAGATGTCGCTATTAGGCAAATTCACAAACACCACAGATGCTACTACCCACACACTATTTTGTGTATTTGTGAATAACTTTTTAATTTACAAAAATTAAGTCTGTTGCCTATCGATATTTTCTACATTTTTTTTATAATATATATTTTGTAAATTAGAAATGAAAAAAGAAACACATATTTTACATGATATTTCGACGTAGGTATTGGGCGTCGTCTACATTTTCAAATATATTTAAATATCTTTTGTAAATTTTCATGAAGTTTTCCAATCCACAGTAGGTTAATAACATTATTAATATAAGATAGTAAAAGAAGTATTGATATTAAAAGCTTAACTATCTTAAAAATTAATTATAATAAAATAACAGTAAGTTTTAATCGGTAAATTTTAATGGTTCGTTAACAGTGACGATGCAAAGGATAGGAAATTTATCACATTAGTTTTAATGCTTATTAATCTTAAATTATTACCCGTCGCGAGAATGAAGGAAGAATTGTGTACTTAACGAGATACCTAATAATGATATGCCACGTGTAATGAAAATTTACACAAGAAAGTTAACGGAGCGGGAATATAGCATTTTGATTGATGACTATTTTACGAGACTTGTAACTCGTACCTACACGCTCGTACTACAAAGTAACTGTGACAGTTACGGTATGTATAAATCTCACCCGATTGTTGCCATGTTATCGGGGCTACGATATATGTGCTCATCCCACTGCCACTTCAGCTTGCTAATTGTCTTAGCAATGTCGACTAACTTGTTTTTTTTTTTCCTATTTCCTTACGGATTTTATCGATCGAAGAAATGCCGAGCATTGCTTTTTTCCATAGCTCACTGAGCGATTTCTTTTTTCGAATTTTTGAACAAGTCCCATCGTCGCGTCACTTCACAGCCAAGAAAACAATACACAGGTAAGCATGTAAAAACCGGTCAAGTGCGAGTCGAACTCGCGCACCGAGGGTTCCGTATCGCCATGTCATGGTCAGCGCCACTTACGCCATCTATGTATTAGTTAAAATGCTTCATAGTCTTTTCGGTAGATGGTAGATGACCCCGTGAATTTTTCACTTTTTCTTATTTTTATTATTTGTAGTTATATCGGCCATAATACCACATATTCTGTGAAAATGTCAACGGGCTACCTATTACGGTTCAAGAGATACAGCCCTCGGATAGACGCACAGGCAGACAGACAGACGGCGTAGGCTTAGTAATAGGGTCCCGTACGACGGATACGGAACCCTAAAAATGGCATTAGGTCGCGGCAAAGACAATAAAAATGTATTATATATGTATATTGAGGCTCAGTGATAAGGTAGGGTTTAGAAATGGGAAGGGTTGTCATAAAAATATACCCTGCGAAGTTTCTTGTTCGTTCTTCTTCGTGGGTGTAATGGAACCGGATAGAATAAATTGCGACAAGTTGGAGTGCTGTCTAACTGCCATATGAATGATCAATAAACAATAAAAAAAAAATAGAATTAAATTAAATTGTGTAAGTACACCTGCATGTCATTTTCTCACTCAGCATAGGTCGATCGTTACCCGGCTCGACTCGCGTAAAGGTAGTTCTTCATTACAAACGAATGAGTAATTTTTACATAAAAAAAAATGCTTATGTGTGAGTTTTTTTATGGAAACCAACATGGATGGCTGTGCCGAGAGACTAATAAATAATGGTGCAGTCGAAAGAGCCAAGAACACCTCTCCTCGCGAAACCACACTCAGAGAGACGCAATGCCAGCAGATTTGCGGACTGTTGCTAGGCTGTCTAGCCTGTTAATACGACACTTGAAGACACCCAGGTTAAAGGATTCGGGGAACACACTCGCCGGTAGACAGTTCCACACGCTAGCGAACGACAAAGGAACGATTTTGACAACGGATGGGTTCTGAAAATTTTATTTGAAAGCCTTACTAAAATCTTCTAACCGAAAATGAGCACAATAGTTAACGTTCTTTTGATGAATTGCACATGTGGAATTCAATCTACATAATTTATCGTTAATTCTTTAAATTTACTTACATGTCTTCCTATATTCGCGACAAGCACTATTTGACGTTCAATTTCAAAATTTAGAAAATGTACCTTCAGCTGAAAAAAAGCGGTCGTGCTGATGTAATGGTCGTACGGGTCAGTCGTGGCCGCCGTGATTGGTCGGGCGGGAGAGATGCTGGAGTGCGGGGGCGGGCGGCGTGGCTGTAGGGCGGGGGCGCAGCTCGGCGCGCGGCGGGGGTGCGGCGAGCGAGCGCGCGGCGGCCTGTGCGGGCGGGCGGCCGGCGCGGAGGAAGCGGCGGAAGGAACTCAGCGAGAGGCAGTCGTGACTCAGCTACCGGCGGCGCAGCGCGCGTCCGACCCGACAGAGATCCGACCCACACGTGCGTGTAGCAAACGCTCAAAACTCTCAACATGTGACCCCACTGTGATTACTCCAAGATGACAGTGAATTTACCGGTGACTATTGTGCTGGACGATTTAATTAACGTTACCACTTAGTTTGGTGGCCGGAGAGGGCTCCTCCAGCGCCGCCGCTTCCGGCGGCCAACGCGAGGTTAGTACTCTGAAAAACTGTGAAAAAGTAGAAAAATTTCTGTTCTGTGATTTTATACAATTTTTCCAACTTTGATTCGATTTTCAAACTTTCTATTAGTTCGTTACTTTAGTTAATTTTAAAATAATGAACACTCCAAAAACTTTCCAAAAGTTTCTTTTAAATAAAATTATTTATTTGATTTATTTTTAAATTAAAAATTATTTCAGTTGATTACGTAACATTTTAATTAATAAAAACAAAATAAAAATTTGTCGAAATCTCATACATACATATATCTACATATCACACACGCTGAATCCCGAAAATCGGGGTAAGCAGAGTAATCGGTGTTGTGCTGCAAGAACTCTGGTAAATTACAGCACAACACCGACCACCGCGTTTCGCAAATTATTCGAACAAGATTCAATCGATCAAGCAGCAAGTAAGGCACCAAGACCCACCTGCTGCATGACTCGGTGGAAGTACCATGCCAAGGTGAGAGGTGGCGACCCTGTCGCCCTTTAGCACGGCATCTTGTCCTTATCCCTTAGTCGCCTTTTACGACATGCAAGGGGAGAGATGCAGTGAGGCTATTCTTTTTAAGTACCGACCCCACACGGTACCGAAATCGAAATCTCAATGCATCCTTATTCATTTTACAGGCCAGTATATATCATGAGGATAGTAACTAAATATTGCAATTAAATAAGAAAAAAAAACACACACAATAAAAACCTCTGAGAAGTTTCTTGCCAGCTCTTCTTGGTGGATAATGGAACCCGATCCTTTTACCTATATTAAAATCCAACGTTTGCTTTCTGTCTGTCTGAGTGTCTGTCTGTCCGCTTATAACTCGAGAACCACTGAACCGATTTTAATAAAAAAAATCTACGGATAGCTTGATTCTTCCCATCAACTATAGGCTACTTACTATCACGCTAAATGGCTTATGAGGTTAGCAGTGAAGTGAAATATGAGAGCGGGCGGAGCCGCCGGCACAGCTTGTATACCCATAAACTATAAAAAAAAATTGTAACAAGTTCGAGAGTGGTTATACTACCTTATGAATGCTCAATACATAATAGGTATACAGTGTAAGTTAATTCCCGGGTATACCCCCGTTTTGAGAAAATCTCTACTGCAGAATCAAAGAGAATATTTTATAACAACTTGTGAAGAATATCATTATTAGAGAAAATGCTATTTAGAATTTTCAGAACAAAAATTAAAATCAACGCCACACGCAGCGGTCACACGTCACCAGAAATATTAAATAAACAAATTATTGTTTTTAATATACCTAATCCCTAGCGGACCCATTTTTAATAAAAAAAAAACAAAAAAAAATATTGGGTACCTACGTTAAATATATCACATGTTGTAAGCTGCAATTAATCAATAATAATTAATTAGTAGAAAAACATTTAAATAACAATGAATCAAAAAATCGTTTATTCAATTACAAATAGCTCAGACAAATAGGTATATAATTAAAAAAGAAACAGTACTAAAAAAACTAACCAATACATTTACAAATTAGTATGTAGGTTTACGTTATTTCTATGATGTAGGTACATAATATATTGCTCCATAATTGAATCGGTGCTCTATCTGTCCATCGAATTAATAACCGGATTTTTTATCGCATCATAATAATATCAGATAAACTTTATTAATAAAAACTCTGAGTACAAAAGTTAAAACCTGTGATTTTTTTTTTCTAATATTGGCCATACCTACAAACAAAAACTTCAAGCTAATGCTGGGTTGCATTTATCAATTGAGGGAGCATGTTTCAGGCCGAGATTAAATTTAATTCAAAAAATTCAAGCAAATCGATCTTGCAAAATTACCCACTTACCCCATGGAGGTGGGGAAACTCACCCTCAGAGTACCTACAACACCCACCCAAATAATGTATAATTGTTTTATTTTTGGAAATCACGCTTGTTTTAATTTTTTTTTTTTTCGATTGTCTTTTTAAGACATTTTGGCCAGTGTCAGTTACTTAAAATTAATGGTCATGTGCGGTCAATTAAAGCAGAAAAAAAATTGGTTGTCTGTAAAGTCGGTTTACGGACGATAGTTTTACGTGATGACGTGGAATAATCAGAGTACATAGAGCAAAGATCAGTAATTATATTTCCAGTAGAAAGATTAATCATATTGTGACTGGCCATCAATAAACTTCTGTTGTCTGATCTTGACAGTTTTACTTCTTAAGACGTTTCCATGGTAACTTTGACTATACCGATTGTGCCACTCTATCGCTTGTTACGCGCTCTCGCTTGCACACACAGGCTCAGATGGAACGTGACACCTTTTCGTGTGTGCAGCCGGTGTTCATCAATTTATAAGACGTGACGTCATCACGTCAAAAATAATCTGACTGAACGCAGAGTCATGAAAAACACAAACTCAACATAACAAAATACAAAAAAAGTTTTGCTTATTTATTATAATATATTTTGCGTCATCCCTATTTAGTCTGTGCCAGAGCCAGAGTCCTAAATATGACAATTTAAGCATAGACTTTTTAGGCTTCCGCATTCCGTACGGAAGCCTATTACTAAACCTATACGCCGCCTGCCTGTATATCTGTCTGTCCTTCCGTCTGTCTGTCCGAGGGCTGTATCTCTTGAACCGTAATAGGTAGCCCGTTGAATTTTTCACAGAATATGTGTTATTATGGCGGATATAACAACAAAATAAAAAATAGAAAAAGTCAAAAATTAAGGGGGGTTCCCATACAAGAAACGTGTTTTTTTTTCAATGTTATTTTTGTGGTGCGGAATCCTCGGTGCGCGTGTCCGACTCGCACTTGGCAGGTTTTTTTAAGTCAATGCAATTAGGTTATTTCTATGCAATCTAATGACAATACTGTAGTCTCACTCGACTCTCGACGCCACAGACAATCGATCCGTATTCAGATTCTGTCGGTATTCGGACATTGTCTGCGCGGCTCGGTTTCTTCAGTATCCTGTGCGCAGCCAGACCAGACCCAAAGAGCAGGTTATATTCTTCTTCTTCTTCTTTTTTTAAATAGTGGCACAGTGGCGGATTACGCATAAGCAGGAAAAGCACGTGCTTGGGGCCCCTGGTCTCTAGGGGCCTCCTCTCCTCTGCAGAGGCATACGTCATAAATATTTCATATTGCAAGCTGTTCTGCTGAATGATTCTTTTCGCAACTGAAAAGATTAAAAAATCCACAAAGAACGAAAATTGGCCAATACAAGCTTAATTCTTTGGCGTTAATGTTTATTGAGGCAGACATACTTCGTCAGATCAATTTTGACGACGTAATCTTAGAGTTTGCTCAGGAAAAGGCAAGAAAAAACAATCTTAAATAATTTGTAAACGTAACCGAACATAACCCAATATAATTTTGGAATGTGAATTTTGATGAACTTTGTTTTATTTTCTAATTTTTACCTTCCAAATCCAAGCAACAAAGGGCCTACATGACCTCTGTGCTTGGGGCCTCCGAAACCCTTTATCCGCCACTGAGTGGCAATCAAACGAATAGGAAATTCGTTTATTACTGCCAGTATCCAGTGACGGAGGTTATATTCTCTTTGCCAAAGCGTATTATGACAGCTGTCTGTGTTATACAAAATATTGATAACAAGCGATCACCCTTGAATTTTCTCTCAATCACACAAGGCATCTTGAATTATGGAACCTGATATTGTTCACTACATCACTTGCTACTGCCGCGATGTCAGTGCATCATCATTGTTCGTGTCGAAACTAGGTAGGTAACATGCCAATTAATTCCCTACATTTGATCTATAAGGCTCTATCTCTAGGATCTCTATCTTCGGCGTGTCCCGCGGTCTAGAACCACTGCAACTTCGGAGGGATGTCGGCGCCCTAAATGTGCTCTATCGCTTATTCCACGGGGAGTGCTCGGAGGAGCTGTTTAACGCGATTCCGCCGTCCCCTTTCCACCTCCGTACAACGCGCACTGGGCAGGGATTGCATTTCTATACGCGGGACTTACCGCGGATGCGTACCAATCGGTTCTGCAGATCCTTCCTCCACAGAACCGGTAAACTCTGGAACGCTCTCCCTACCCACATATTTACCCCCAAGGTATAGTATCGGGTCCTACAAGAGAGGCGTGAATGGGCACCTATGTCAGGCATGGCATTCGGAGCCGCCGCATGCGATCGAATGTCCATGGGCGTCGCTAGACACCTTATGGGTGGCGCGGCGTCAGATGTCGCGCTTACTATAAAAAAGCTATCTACGCGCTGATATTTAATAAGTAAGTAGGTGAGTAACTCAATGGGTCGTTGATCTTTGCCTGGAAGCGAGATCGGTACTCGAATTCATTTCTAAACTAGCTTTTGCCCGCGACTTATACCGACTTGTATCTTGTACCGTGTGGGCCCGGTACTTTAAAAGAATAACCCCACTGCATCTCTCCCCGTGTATGTCGTAAAAGGCGACTAAGGGATATGACCCCTTCTTATATTACTAGGTGGTAGGGTTAACCCGCCCGGGTTGGTGCCACCGCACTGAATGAAAGGTCGGTCGAAACGGCTATGCAAATAGTTTGTGTTTTCCGTCCAGTTCAGTGTAGCCGGCACGACCGAAGGGAACACTGACGTGGCACCAAGTTCACCAGGTGTTATGGGCTGACATCACGGATGTTGTAGTGATGTAGCCAACCGTGTCAGTTTCCATAAAAAAAAAAACACTTCGTCCGCGTGAATAGCTGAACATGAAAAATTTGGCTTTCAGAACCACCATGAAAATCATCATTTGTGATAATAAATCCTAAAAATATTAATTTTATTCCGTACTAAATTTTGTAATTGCTACGTGCCAGCAAATATTTTGCAACGTGTCAATGTATATAATCTGTGTGCGGTACGACCGACCGCATTCTGGTTGCTCGTTCCTCTCCCCAGCGACACCGCCCCGCAACCCCGGGCACGCGCTATTTAGGTTTCTCTAACTAAACTTAAAAAAATTATATCTTTTTATTCTGTGGGTTGATTTTCATAAAATAAATACTAAATGTTACTCAGAATAAAGCTTCATATTTTTTAGTACCTAATTAGATTTTCAATCCAATGAGTGGCGTCTGCGTGATGCGCGTACAAACGAACAAACAAACGGACAAACAAATATAAAAAAAAAAAGTTTACGTTCTATTACTTATTCCTCCCGTCTCCCAGTTATTTTTGGAAGTGTCTATTCGTAGGTATACCTGCATGATACAAAAACGACATGCGCCGCCTCAACATTAGGTTAGGGTTAAATTATAGAAGATGCGTCGCGTAGTATCTCTAAATTAACCCTGGTTATTTTTTTTTAACCGCCAAAACATTCACTTTGGTAGATAGAATCAAATAGGACAAGACGCTCTAACCTCATATACCTGCGAATAGCACTGTCCCGCCTGGTAGGTCTATTCGCAGGGAATCAAATAGGACACCCCCAGTTTCTTAGTTAATAATCTCTGTTTGGCATACCTACGAGTTCTTAGTTAATAATCTCTGTTTGGCATACCTACGAATGGCCCTGTCCGTTATTTTTTGCAAAAATCGTTCATGTACAGACACGGTAAGTCCGAGATATGTATAGATAGATAAGTCATCAAGGACAATTGACCCTCCTCGAAATTGGTTTTAGAATAATATAAATACCTAATATGAAGCCTAGTTATGACCTTTTTAGGATTCCGTGCCGTACGGGACCCTATTACTAAGCCAACGCCGTCTGTCCGTCGGTCCGTCCGTCCGTCCGTCCGACTTTTAAGGGGCTGTATCTTTTAAAACTGTCTCTTTTGTATGTCAGGCCGGCATGGCATTCGCAACCCCCGCGTGCGACCGAATGTTCATTGGCGTTGTTAGACACCTTAAGGGTGTCTCGTTGTCACATGTCGAGTTTTTTATAAAAAAAGGGTAGGCGGTTGAAACTTCGATTATGGTGCATGTCCTAACAAATATAAATAATTTGTTTTTTTAATTAACGGGGTTTTTCTTTGTCGAAAAAAAAAACTATAATACATACAAGCGACAAGCTTGTTCTGATTATAGTGAAAACTCTTAAGTAAAACAACAAATAATAAAAACCGGCCAATTACGTGGTGGTACGGAACCCTGCTCGGTGCGCGAGTCTGACTCGCACTTGGCCGGTTTATTTATCTATCACAAGGCAATACCTTATCCTATGACATGAGTGTATTCCTCTGAGTGTTCGCGTGCTATTATTATTTATGGATTTTATTAATTTCGCAAATGACTCGACGATAATATAAATAATATTATGGTTACGCTAAGCGGGTAATAATAAAATTACTACACCACGTACAACTTCTCCTGTTCTCCTCCTTCTCCTTAACTTCAACTGTTGAAAGAAATACAATCCCAGACAATCAGTTCGGATTTAAGTAGACACAAACACTGAACAATTAGGTTCATAAAGTCTGTAATAAGATTAGACAGTCACTTGAAGAGAAGCAATACTATGCTGCAGCTTTTTTTGAGATACAACTAGCGTTTGACATGGTTTGGCATAAACCTTTCTTATATAAGATAAAGATAAATCTTCCTCGCACTTACTATGCCATAATGAAGTCATACCTGTCGAACAGAATGTTCCAAGTGATAAGGAAAACGAATTAAGGTCTGCATTTCATCTCATCAATGCAGGCGTTCCGCAGGGTTCCGTCCTCGGATCAGTCCTCTACACGTTGTTTACAGCTGACCTCCCAGAAGACGATTCGAAAGCCACAACCTCAACATTTTCATATGACACTGCAGTTCTTGCTAGCAGTATAGATTCCACCTTAGCCTCTGAAAAACTGCAGTGCAGACTCAACGAAATATCCAACTGGCTCGAGTAGTGAAAAATTGCAGCCAGTTTCTCTAAGTCGTGCAAATAACCTACACACTCAGAAATGGTAACTGCCCTCCAGCTAAGCTCGGTTGACCCCACGCTGACAGCGTAAGATATCTGGGGATTGTAAACCATATAAAGTGCAAAGGAGACGAAACCAATATCAGATATCGAAACCTACTGTGGCTCATAGGATGAAACTCGAAACTCTCTCTGAAGAAAAAACCAGAGTACAAAACACTCATTACACCTGTGTGGACCTACGGGATCCAGCTTTGGGGTAACGCTAGAATGTACAATATGATCATAATCCTATGATCGAACGATATTGCGAAGTATAAGTGCAGCTCCCTGTTTTATGAGAAACAACTAATTTCACCAGTTTCTCGACGTCCGTACAGTCAGCGAGGAGATTCGATCTATCAGCAAAAACTACATGAATCGACTTTAGCACCACCCCAATAGACTGGCGGAACAACTCACCGAAGTACCTGAATTAAGGAGACTCAAAAGACGATAAATAGAGGACCTATCCATGTAGAAAGGTCCGCTACGGAAAAGTAGAGCTTGACCCACTGGGATCAAGACTCTGAAGCTGAAAACCACTACAGATAGTCCAAAAATCTTCTAAAAGTTAAAACAAAAAGAGTAGGCAGATGGAACAATCACAAAAAAAATTTACAACTGCTACAAAAAGATTGTATCGATATAGAAGTAACATTTATGCAAAAAATACTTATTTCGTTAACATGGCAACCAAACTGACAGTGATGTGATGACATGATGAATGAATAAACACTAAAGTATGTTAAAACTGTTAGATGTTAGTACTGAATAAATCATTTGGAATTTGGAATGTACTAATAGTAAAAGTACCTAATACTTAGTAGTTTCTCAGTAATGAATAAAATAGTAATAAAATACTGCAGATCTAATAAAACAAATTTCAAACGGCTAAGTCTTAAACCAAATATTGAAAAAATATGGATTTCTAACATTTGGTTGTTTCTTCATTTGAAATAATACGATTGAATGGGAAATGAAATCAATGATAATTTACCTACATACATACATGCATACGCTGTATTCCGAAAATTGGGATAAGCAAAGTAATCGGTGGTGTGCTGCAAGAACTAGGGTAAATTACAACACAACTTACAAAGTATTCTGACAAGATAACTATCAAGCGGCAAGTAAGGTACCTGCTGCAACACTCAGTGGAAGGACAGTCCCAATATACCTTATACTATGTTTTGTTATTACGTTATAATTTATTTTAAACATTATAATTTAACTTTCTTTTCTGTAATAATCAACCACGTTATCTAATCTATTATTATCTATCTATTTCACTGATAGCATGTATTAATCTAATGTACGCTTAATTTACTTGTTAACTTGTTCGTGCACTCTAAATTTATGTCCTTTTTTTTTCAGAAAATGGCTACAGTGAATTCCCGACCCGCCAAGTACGGCGCCTCACTCCGCCAACTAAAAGAATTAATGGAGAGCCGAGGTGAGGCATCACTTCTTAAATTAGCCAGTCTTGGTGGCGCCAAAGATCTTTGTTCGAAGCTGTACACATCTCCGACGAAGGGACTGGCTGGTGCCCCTGAAGACTTGCTACATCGCAGGGAAACTTTCGGTTGCAACTACATTCCTCCAAAACCTCCGAAAAAGTTTATGCAGTTGGTCTGGGAGGCCCTACAAGACGTAACACTCATAGTGTTGGAAATAGCAGCTATCATATCTCTGAGCTTGGCTTTCTACAGTCCACCGGATACGAATATGCACGACGACGAAAGACCCCACGGCTGGGTAGAGGGTGCTGCCATTCTCGTCTCCGTCTTCGTCGTTGTGATTGTGACAGCATGCAACGACTACTCGAAAGAAAAGCAGTTTCGAGGACTTCAGGCGCAGATAGCATCGGAACATCGGTTTGCGGTAATGAGAAACGGCGAAATGGTACAGATACCTGTTCACGAACTCTTAGTGGGAGACATATGTTTAATAAAGTATGGAGATCTTCTACCAGCTGATGGAATTGTCATTCAAAGTAATGACTTGAAAGTCGACGAGTCTTGTCTAACAGGTGAATCCGAGCAAGTCAAAAAGGGTCCGAAAAGCGATGTGTTATTGCTTTCTGGAACGCATGTGATGGAAGGCAGTGGAAAGATGTTGGTGACCGCAGTCGGAGTTCATTCGCAAGCTGGAATAATTTATACTCTCCTGGGTGTAGCTGGTCCTGAACGCCCCAAACTGGAAAAAAAGAAGAAAAAGAAGAAGCAACGAAGGAGGTCATCCGCCAGAAGCAGCACGGGCATGAGTGGTGGGGAAGCGCATTCAGCGTCAGACACTTCCGATGACGAGGAGGCAGCAGAAATAGGCAATCGCACGAAAAAATCATCTGTGCTGCAGGTCAAACTTACAAAATTAGCAATTCAAATTGGTTATGCTGGTTCCACTATCTCTGTTTTGACCGTAATTTTACTGACTTTACAATTTTGCATCACTACTTTCGTCATGAAACAGAAAATGTGGGATAACAGGTACATTAATTATTTTGTTCAGTATTTCATTATTGGAGTCACTATTTTGGTCGTTGCTGTACCAGAAGGTCTACCACTGGCGGTTACGTTATCGTTGGCTTATTCTGTAAAAAAAATGATGCGAGATAACAACTTGGTTCGGCATTTAGATGCATGTGAAACAATGGGCAATGCTACATGTATATGCTCCGATAAAACTGGAACACTTACCACAAATCGTATGACCGTAGTGGAGGCATATATTTGTGAAAAACTTCATAGATCTTATCCTAGATACTCAGATCTCCCTTACGGTCTTGGTAATTTAATAGTCGAAGGAATTTCCATTAACTCTGCTTATACTTCAAAAATAATACCTCCGAAGGATAGCTCCGAGATGCCAGTACAAGTAGGTAATAAAACAGAATGTGCGCTGTTGGGTTTCGTCCAGGGAATGGGCAAACATTACGAAACATTTCGCGAAATACACACCGAAGAGTCTTTGGTAAAAGTCTTTACATTTAATTCAATGCGCAAATCCATGACCACGGTGATTAAACTGCCGAATGGTGGCTTTAGAATCTATACAAAAGGAGCATCAGAAATTGTAATGAAAAAATGTGCTTTTATACATGGGCAAAACGGAAGAATTGAAAAGGTTACGCCCGAATCGGAAGAACGTATGATAGCACAAGTTATAGAGCCCATGGCTAGCGATGGCTTGAGAACGATTGCTTTAGCTTACTGTGATATCGTACCTGTAAGAACTGAAGTAAATCATAGATTATTAACAGGTAATTTTGATTGGGACGATGAAGACATGGTTATCTCCAAGTTAACTTGTCTTTGCATTGTAGGAATAGAAGATCCATTGCGTCCTGAAGTTCCTGAATCGATTCGTCAGTGTCAAGCTGCTGGTATCACCGTAAGAATGGTCACGGGTGATAACATTGCAACCGCTCGCTCAATAGCTGTGAAGAGCGGGATTTTAAGAGTCAATGACAGCTTTCTTGTTTTGGAAGGGAAAGAATTTAATAAAAGAATCAGAGATGAAAACGGTATAATTCAACAAAATTTGATTGACAAAGTTTGGCCGAGGCTTCGTGTCTTAGCTCGATCATCGCCCACAGATAAATATAACTTGGTGAAAGGCATCATTGAGAGCAAACTATCACCGAACAGGGAGGTCGTTGCGGTTACCGGCGATGGCACGAACGATGGTCCGGCCCTAAAAATGGCAGATGTTGGGTTCGCCATGGGAATTGCAGGAACTGATGTAGCTAAGGAAGCGTCTGACATAATTCTCACCGACGATAACTTTAGCAGTATTGTAAAAGCGGTAATGTGGGGGAGAAACGTTTACGACAGTATTGCAAAGTTTCTACAATTTCAACTTACAGTCAACGTAGTGGCAGTGGTCGTTGCATTTGTTGGAGCCTGTACCATTCAAGATAGTCCCATAAGGGCTGTACAAATGCTATGGGTAAATCTTATTATGGATACCCTTGCATCTCTGGCTTTAGCAACTGAACCACCAATACTCGAATTATTGCTTCGCAAACCATACGGCCGCACGAAACCGCTTATCTCTAGACGAATGATGAAGAATATTATAGGTCAAGCTGCGTACCAGCTGATCATAATTTTAAGCACTCTTTTCAAGGGTGACGATATTTTCGGTTTTGAACTGGGCCAAAAGGCTGGGTTTGGCGCACCACCCTCCGAACATTTCACATTCATATTTAATGCGTTCGTAATGATGACCCTCTTTAACGAGTTGAATGTCAGAAAGATCCACGGCCAGAGGAACGTATTTGAAGGCTTGACACGTAATCCAGTGTTCTGTGGAATTTGGGTAATGACATTCTTGTTACAGTTTCTGATCGTTCAATGTGGCCATGCGGCTTTTTCAACAACACCTTTGAGTTTGGACATGTGGCTTTGGAGCATTTTTCTCGGCATTAGTACGTTGCTGTGGGGCCAACTGTTGATAAGCATGCCTGATCCGCGTTGGCCCAAGTGCATGACCTGGAGCAGCAGTAGCTCTAGCGAGGATGATGACAACGAGGACGACGTGAGTGACAGTGAGGTGGAGAGAAGGAGCGCAGCGCGTATTGTTTGGGTTCGAAGCCTTTCTCGTTTAAGAACACAATTACGAGTGATACGCGCCTTTAAATCGCCTATCGATGATTTGAGGTCAGTGCACAGTATTCACAGTAGTATGCGAAGCCAAACGACCGCGGTAGTCGTGCACGAGGATGGATATTCGAACCGCGAACTTGTCAACTCTGCGACTCCCTCTACTTCAGCCACGGTTGTCACGTTTGAAATTCCCGGCACAGCTAGCGACACAGCCACTGCAGCCACGGAAGCTGCAGCGCTGGCCGCCACTCCTTCTGTTCAAATACAGCTGTCTCCGCCCGACTCGCCGGCTTCTCGCAGTGGATTGCATGAAACTAGAATGTAAAAGCCAAGGATTGCGCTTTAGCCATCGTCGCCGTAGTTTATGGGATAGAACGGACGAGACACGGTTGACGCACAGATTTGTCAATTTAAATGATGATAATAAGTACGTTTGCTCAGAGTTGACTCGGATGTCTCTGATGTGTACTGGCGTGTTGGTTTCGTGTCAGAATCTTAATCTGCTTTAAACCTCGTTAGGTAGCCGAGCGTCTTGTGCAAGTATATTTTAGATAGAACATTATTTATTGGTCACAATTAAGTGAGAATAAGTCTGAAATGTAAGCGTACCAAAAAGTTGAGAAGAGAAAGTATAGTCGGCTGTGTGAAAGAAACTGACAATTTTACAGTTCTTTGAATTTATTTCTCCCTGGCTACGGTAGTGACCATTTTGTACATTCTTTTGAGGTTTGTTTGGTTTACAAAATAAGTTTAGTTTATTTTGTACTGCATATTTAAATTTCAACGTGTCAGATTGTTTAAATTGCGAGCAGGTGTATAGAGAAGGCAATATTTTGGCCTGGCTATGTGAAAATGTACTTAATACTGTAATGGGACGACTTTACATATTTTTGTTAGTTATATTTAGGTTACTCCGGAACTTGCCCGACAGGTAAACCTGTAGTCTGTTTTTTAATCAGAGAGACAAAATTGACATTCCCTTTTTTTCATACTTGTTAGTGATGTGAATGAAAAAAATAATAATTAAACGAAAATATTTTTCCACCGAAAATCATGAAAAATATATACACCAACACAGTTTGTGTTGGTGAGTATAACAACACAACACAAAAAGTGTTTGTGAGAAATTACGCTTCTGTAGATGAATGGTGTTGCTCCTCATATAGAAATGGTGGTGATGCACACGTCGTAGACATGATCTTCATCGTTCGGTGGACGAGATTAAAGTGTCTGCTCCCACGTCTGCTCGATCAATCAGGCAAACACAGCTATACAAAAAAGATTTAACATTTTTCTGATCAAAATCTAGTCTCTACGAAAATGTCAACTTTTAAGTTAGACATGTGTAACTGTCAACGGAGTCTCTCGAAATAAGATACAGACTATACAGGTAACTGAGACCAAACATTATATTATGGTATCCAACATAACATTCAGCGTTTGATTAACTCGTCCGTTTAGATTATTCAACTTCCTAGGGTCCAATTTTCACTACATAGATAAAAATAATTTTTTTATGCTATTTCTGGGCTTTCTAAAACATTATATATTTTTAATGATTCGACGATATTCCGACCTACCCTTAGCTTTGTTTACGGGTCGATTTTTATAAAGCATATTTTACGTAATATAATTTTAAAAGATTTAAAGATCAGAGAGGAAAACTTCCTAATAGTTAAAGAAGAACCAGTTAATTTATATTGTTTACTACCTACTTATAAAATCGTTCGTTACGGTTATTATGACCTGGCACATGGCGATTCAGTTATTTTTTTTGGATATAGTAACTGTTATCCTATATGCCATTCTAGAATATAGAAAACTAAATGTTCCCGCGGCTTCCAATCACCTCACCGGTATCCTATAACTATCCTTGCGCCGCATCCTTAGTGAAAACCCCACGTGAATTGAGTAGTTTTTGACTTATATATATATAAGCGAACATGATAGAATGATGACGGCGCATGGGTAGTTAAAACTGTTCAGCTTCATTTATTAGGATTTGTTAGTTAAAAATGACAAGCGACAGTTCGGTACTTAAATGCAGTGCAGTAAATCACGATTACATCTTTAGGCCAAAATAATCTTCTAAGGAGCAATTTTAAACGTCACTTTATTTTATAAATGCATTTACTGTTTTACATAAACATGTTCTTCTCAAACGAAGACGAGGTTGCACAAGTTCGTATTTTAAATATGGGATTAAAATAGTTATGTACATATTTACTAACTTCAACTAAGTATTGATATCAAGCAACAAATGTATTAAATATTACCTATGACCTAAAAGGAGGTTCTATAAAACTATTTATTGAGTGGCAGAAGTTCGACGGATCTGTTTTAAACAGTTGGATATATTGGGCTCCATAGTAAGCATCAAATTTAAAATTGTTTCAAATATCGACGAAGCAATATTACACATTAAAATGTGATAAAAATGTATCAGACAAGATTGATTTTAACAATCATGGTTTCATAAATATTTACAAGTGAAGATTTTCAACGTTTATCGCAAAGATCAAATTATAAAATGTGATTTGTTTTTTAAAGTTCGCCTCGCGAAGAAGCGGCAATCAGAAAGGAGAAAACCATTCGATTGGCCTCAAAGCGGCGAAGTGCGCGGCTTATCGGTTCATCCGTTGACGTCAGTCATAATATTTCGACACATCAGCACTTGAGGCGGGCAGGCTTCGCGGCATATCGCGTCCGATAGTATTATCGGCCGGCGACAGCCACAACAAACAGGAGAGCCATTTCACTAACGTCGTTTCCCTGTTTACAGCCAAACTCCTTTAATTATTATAATCACATCGCCTCTCACATGATAACTCATCGAAACCGAACAATAAAAGTGCACATAAAGTGTAGCCTCTAGTAATTTGACGTCTCGATAAAGCGTTTAAAAATCTGCATAATGACCCTTAGTCAATTTGTAGAAAGTTGCTTATGTTTTTTTTACAGAATAAAAAAACATTTATTCTCTGCTTGATCCTATAGCTGTAACTGGCATCTGAAAAAAGGCACAACAAAAATTACGCTTATTAATTTAAAGCTTATTATCCTATTTTTGTTGTCCACTGTATACTTTTTAGAGTGCCTTTTTTAAAAGTAGTTATCCAAAAAAGTAAAAAAAAATATTACCTGTGATGAGTACCTATATATATGTAGGCATTATGAATGTCGGTCCGACCCCAAGTTGTGGCTTAATAGGCGGCAAAGTCGGATCCATTACTTGGTTGCTGGATTCGAGAAGAATTTCTGAGAGAAATGACCTCGGTTGTAGGTAATTATGCGGGATTACTGCAATAAGGTGACATCGACCTGATCGACCACGTTTCATTTTCTTCAATATCGACTGGTATGTCGTAATCGTTTTGTGATCATTTCGAATCACCGGCGTAAAAGTGTGGCGTTTTTGCCGCGATGTGATCGTTTACGTGGCCAAGATGTGAATAAGTACACATATTTCGAAAATTTTAAAATAACCGCCAGCTGATCTATATAATTATATTTAACTTTACCCGAATGAGGGTAGTGAACTATTCGATATAATTTAAGTACCTATCTGACTAAGTAGCCCAAAGGGCATGCAATATTACCAATTGCCTAAGCTAAGGTAAAAAAATAAATTGTACCAAGGTGTAACTTTGAGTAGACCCTATTAATAAAATGATCAGTCCTAGTTTTAATATTTATTGTAATAATGGAAACGTATTTATCTGTGAACTGACTAGAAACATTACGGTGACGGCGTGAAATGTATTAAATTTTACCTGATTATAATATAACAATGCAGACGACGACGCGACACGCAGGAGTCGCACCGTGGTTGGTATTCAACAATTAGGTATGTATTTAGGCATGTGCGCGTTTATTGTATGTACCTACGACAGGTTACAACTTACTGTATCTGTATGTACTCTTCGTGTTAAAAATGTAATGGTCCATTTGCGTTAGAACTGTACTTTAATATTACTCATTCATTATCAATTTTCATCAATATTTTTAAGAAAAATAACAATAGATAATACAGGAAAAAACACACACACACACACAAAGACTGCGCAAATGGATTGATTAGAACATTGATATAGGTAGGTATTATTAGATGGTGTCAAGTAAAGTATCGTTTTATGCGAGACCCTCCATGACAACCGTTGATTGTACAATACGACCTAGCATCTGTCATTAGAGCTTATGTTAAATGTGTTATTAATACACAAACACATACACTTGGGCCATTATCATACAATCAATTATATACATATAATGTAAATAAATACGTATTTCCTATTACATAAGTGTATCAGAAAGTCTCAAATGTACCTAGTATAAACATAATGTTTCGTAAAATACGCTCTTAACAGTTAAGTAAATGGAAAGCCGATGTAAGGCAACATAACACAGCCATAAGAAAAAATAAATAAAAATTAAAAATAAACAGTAGATACTTGTAGCAGGTTCATATAAAACGATGAATGTAGAATTTCGATCTAACGTGTCGATCTCAATTCAACTCATAGTTACCATCATATAAGGTATAACTTGGTAGAAGTATTTTCTAATAAAGTCATATTATAAAACATTATATTGTTGTTATTTCTGTAGAGATAATAATGTGCATAGCGTTTAAGTTATTATTTTATACTGCGTAGTAATCGATTTTAATTTATTTTTAACTATGTATTTATTTTGTAAATGGTCTTAACAGCCGCATCCAAAGCACAAGATAAACTGGTTAAAGTTAGATAGAATGCGATCGGTCCTCCTGATCCTGAACATACGTTCACCGATAGAGTATCGCACGCGATCCGCACTAGTCAGCGGCTCTATTTCAACTTTTTATTAAACAAAACCATCGGAGCGCGCGCGGTGATGTGTACGTTTATAATAAAATTAAAAGTGCACTGATTTGTGTATCGTGATGTGCCTGTATACACTTTGCACGTGCACGCCTCGCTGTTTGTTTGCGTGCCTTGACGTAAGTCATAACGAAATTTAAGACGAGACGGAAGTTAACTTTCTGCATACAAAATCGTCTTTCGGCATTTATGTTTTCTAGCCCCCTAAACCTTATCCGATTTTAACATTTTTTTTTCTTAAGGACAGTCCAATCTACGTTCCTGTCATTTTTTTTGTTTCGGTGAAATATACCTACAACACCAGAGCTAAAAATTTGTATTTTTTACAAAAAAATCGGATGAGGTTTAGGGGGGTAAAAACATAAATGCCGAAAGACGATTTTGTATGGAAAGTTAACTTCCATCTCTTCAGGAACATCGGTCGCGGGGTCGACCAATCACGTCGCGTCTCCAGTCACCGACGTACACAGGCACATCGTGACAGACATTTCGCCGTGTGTAATTACTAATTACACACGGCGTCCGTGGCGATGTTTCGTCGTGTTAAACTTGAAATAGAGTATGTAGATAGTGTTTCGCAGTGGCGCTACTTCGCATCTAGGACTTGCTTGCGTACAATTAGAGTATTATACGTACACGGTCTAATTTATTTAAGAGATCAAATAATTTTTTTTAAATCCGATTTGGCCAAATGACACCGAAAGTCTTTATCATCATACTGTTTCCTTTGCTGCGCATAACCTCCCTCTGCCTTCCTGCAATTGCCTTTGACTCGACTTTTAACATCTACCCACACCTATCCACTTACGCTGCCTTCGTGCTTTTGACTTTTCTGCATAGCGCACAGCGATACTATGCTATAAGCGCAGGTATAGCCAGCAATCCAGGGAAGACTCCGGTATGGCACCTACCTTCTCTGAGGTGATATTGGCTGGTCGGAGCATGTGCTTTGGCCCCTCCGACCTGCAGGTCTATTCTTGTCAATTCTGACAGCGGACTCAGCGCTGATGTGGCGCTGAGAGCCACTTTCTAAAGTGGCTCTCAGCGCCAGATCAGCGCTGAGTCCGCTGTCAGAATGTACAAGAATAGACCTGCCAGCCACCCATACCGAATTACATAAAAAAAAGGTATACATACACGGTGGTTCATAGAAAGATGGAAAGTTCTGATATTGGCAACAAGAAACAAAATTTTTTTGTCTATAACTTTTCATTAATTTATGGTGATTTAATTAAAATCTGTAGGCAGAACAACTTTTCCAGTAATCACATTATGATAACAAAATACTACCACATGTTTTTTTATTGATTCTTCATGTGAATCACCGTGTACAAAGCATACTTACCAATTTATCTAAATCTAGTAATATCTCTTAGGATATAATAAGTTATCTAGAACGTTTACCACGCTAAGTTATTTCGAATAGCGAAACCGAAAGATTGATGAGCTTATTAATTTATATCTTAGTGGTCGTATTCGAGGTCAACCAAGCAAGAGCCAGACTCGAAAAGTTAGGAATAATACATGGCCACGTTGGGCTGTGCGAGAGAGTAGACACGGAAGAGAGGGATGTGCGAGGTGGGCGCTTGGCGGGGGAAGGAGGCGAGAGCTCATCAATCTTTTCGTTTTGTTGTATAATACAGTAGGATGAACAATGCACATTAAGCCGCGTACAGACCTAGCGAGCGAGAGCGCGCGAAGGCCAACAAGCGAGAGCGCGCGAACAGGTCTGGACGGTACAGCGACGCTAAGCGAATGCGAAGGCGCGCACTCGATTGCGTTCGATGGCGTTCGGTCGTGCTCCGGATACAGCCGTTCGGCCGTGCGCAGTCAGTGTGGCCGTAACAGCGATAGCAAACGATGGCGAGCGAGGGCTCGCTTGCCATCGGCGATGGGCATTCGCTGGGCCTCGCTGGCTCTCGCTCGCTAGGTCTGTACGCGGCTTTAGTCTCGCCATGTAATGCCAGCAAACATGCTATGAACCGCTTGTGATAGATAACTCTGTGTTTTTTTTTCTTTCAAATATTGTACTCGCACTAAAATTATAACCATCAAAAGTGACTTGCAAGCACTAACGAAGAATAAAAAATTATAAATATGTAGAATTTACTTGCATTTGAGACTTAAAATGTCACAAGATATTCCGGCTCCGGGTATAATACCTACTGATAAATGAAACTGTTTACAAAATATCAAAATTTAAACCTATGCGGGTTACGTAAATAAATTATGTACAACATATGTATCAAAATAAAAAATTATGTAAAACCGACTAGATAGTACAAGACGTGGTAATAATAGGGAATTCAATTTCAATTGTAATATCTGTTATTGTTACCGAACAAATAAATACTAAAATACTAAATACTAAATAACCAATGTAGTAAATATTCAGGCTTCTCGTTGTAGGAATAAGATAAGGAAAATTTGAACATATAAATATTGAAAGCCAAGAGGAAAACCCAGATTAGAATAATTTAGTATTAAACAGTAGGTAGGGCGGTGGCGCGCGCAGTCAGGAATCAATCCAAGCTGCCGATATCTACATAGTTCATATAGAAATCACACTGCACTTATGCGAACACTGAAATTAATATATTTTTAAAATTATCTTTTTCCGCCGATTTCCAAATATATTAGAAGCAACGCGTTCGGTCACTTATAAGAATACATCTTGAAATAGAATGAAATATAATCTACTTTATCTTATGTATACTAAAATATATTATTGTACACCACAGTATAAAAGGGTCACAAAAGGCGAGTTTAATGCCTTGCGGTATTCATTGCGAACTAAGCTTTGGGATGTGGAAAAGCGCAGGGGCGGACAATGCAGTACTAAAGAATGGACAGTTAGTATGAAATATAAATAGATAAATTACATGGACAAATTGCACATACTTACAAAAAATATACATCCTTACATTTACATAATTACATATACCTATACAATCTTCTAATTATCTTATACAGGGTGTTTCAGGATAGGTTTGATAAATTTCAGGAATAGAAAGTACCTACTCATTATTAGAAGAAAAAAATCTTTATCACTCATATCGAAATTCTATATTTTATTTTTTCATACAAAAATGTAAAATTGGAATAAAAACTCGATGGACAGTGAATTTGGAGAGATTTGGCAAAAGTGCTGTCTAGGTCTAGGGAGTGCAGTGACCTAGTCCAGTCCCCTTTTTCTTTTGATGTCATTCAAATTTAAGTGTTTGGAATTTACCTACATGCCGTTCAATTCTACTAGTTCAGCATGTAAGTTAGTCATTTTATTTTTATTTAATAAATGTGGACGTAAACGTCCACCAAATCTCGATTAAACGATTTTCCCCAAAAAGTACTATAAAATGACCGAATCTGGGAAAACGTTTCAGAGCTTTTCGTCTTCAAATATGGACCCCATTCGAACCCCTACATCTTATCTGTTTGATGCAATGGGCGATCAAGCATCTGTCGTGTCGCCGCCTTGCATCAGAGTTGTACAAGGTGAATGAAGGATTTCTATTGGCTGTAGATGTCGGCATGCGATCGCTGAGTGGCCGCGAATCATTCTGTGCGCAATGCGCCATACAAAATCAATGCGCACTGCGCATTGATTTTGTATGGTAGACGTGCTTGTCAACCGGTGGAGTTCAGGATCGAATGATGATCGAGTTTCGAATTTCGAGTTTCTTCATACAGGCCGGTTGCCTCTGAAACATTCGAGTGAGCCCATACTATCTACATATATATAGATACATACATGTCTTACTTATATTCGTCAATGTTATTCGGTAGATGCAGGTTCAAATTACATACACTAAGGTCACGTACAAGCAATTATTTGAATACGCCGTCAACTAATGGATGAAATGAGCTATTTTTATTTTACGAGTCCATTGTTTACAGTATTACGGTTGGATAGAATTAGTGTCGATCCTGTGTGGCTCAGGACTCGGCGCGTAACGTACCAGCGCCCACCCACACACGCGGCGGGTTAGCCTGCCCTATCGGCTGTCACATTCGCAAAACCCTGTAAAACTTCTTCGGCAGGAAGAAGTGGCAAGGCAGCTGTCAGGGCAACTAATCTTCTTTCAGGTTTTGTTTTTGTATGTCGGAACTTAGGGGATTTACTGTTTTCGCAATCAGCCGCATAGTCAGCCCTATACCAGAAAAAAATACCCACCGTACCACTAGGGGTACGTCCAGGGGTATGGTGGGTCCGTCATGGGCTACGTGCAGCTGAGCCTAGCCTAACTCGTAGGTTTGTATCTGCATGGAACTAATGAGTACTGTGCCATGCATCCCGAAGAAACAGAACATTAATTAGGTGAATTGAAATAAACAACACTAGACAAATGGTTCACAACGTTTACCGCTTGTCAACACATTGCACTGTTATGTTATTGAATATACGTGAAAGTATTAAAAAAAAAGTAGAGCGATAAAATGATAGCCTTTCAGTATTCACGTGAAGTTGGTTTGGATTAATTAATCTATACGTGACAAAATAAAATATAGATCATCCAATAGTTGTGCAATATATAATCCAACATATAATTATAATTCAATATTGATATATCAAATACATAATATATATCCAGTATCAACATAATAATCCAATAGTTATGCAACATTAATTGATCACTTGATCATTCATATACATTTGTAATAATATTTAATTTGGTATCGTTCAATCGATGTAGGTATGACAGTAATTAATCATGTACCCGTATGTTTAAGGGGGGGTACTAGGCAAAAGCACTTCGTATTTCCCTAACCATACCCATATTTCAAGTGATTTAACTATAATATATATGCCTATAGTTAGGTAAAGATTCAAGGTGAATACATTATTTTTCATTTAATTTTATAAATTCCTTTTAAAATATGTGGTTGAAAAGTGGTAAAATCGTTAAAAAATGCCTTTGCTATTTCCCTCGCCATTTTTTACAAATGCATCTAATACGAAAAATGATTCATTGAGCTTAGAGTCAATAAGACTAAGAATCATCTAAATAAACTCAAACGCTTACAGAATAAATGGTTTTTCACTGAACTATCTTTGAACATTCTAAATTTTGGGCCGTTGCCGTGCGCGAGCGTTTTTTGTATGAACGTATTTGTGACGAAATAGCAAATGCATTTTCGAACGTTTTTACCACTTTTCACCCACTTATTTTTCAGAGAATTTACAAGATTAAATTACAATAATCTATCACACATTATACCTTGAACCTTTACCTAACTATAAGCATATAAATTATAGTTATATCTATTGAAATATGGCTATAGTTAGGATACTATGATGTGACGTTTTGCCTAGTACCCCCCCATAAAAATATTTTTTTTACAAACGTTCCTATATTTCATAATAAATAATTTGCTCAGGTGAACCCAACATGCACATAATATACGAGTAGTTTCAAACAATCAGTACTTTATTAGGCTTTAGATATGCTTCATCGTTACATAATAGTTACCTAACGTCACTTCTAAGTCCCAAATGGGGTAGGCGGCGTGGAGACCTGTTGTCTCTGCCTAGCCCACTGGGAAGAAGCAGGCGTGACGCTATCTATGTATACTTAGTTATTAATTAGCTACAGAGCTGTCGAAAGTAACTCATACGAGTTTTGAGTGTGTCGGTGGTCACAAATATGTAAAATTAAATAAACTTTTCATTAGAATCACTTCGATTATCAATTTCAATTCTTATCAAAATATTTTATCAATTTCATAAGCTCGATCTTAAAATTAATAGACGAGGTGTTCCCCATGGACCAACTGAGCGGCACAACTAGTTGTGACACTCAGTTGGTCCACGGGGAACACGAGAAACGGGGAATATTTTTTTTCATTGTTGCCAATGACACCACTCTATTTAATCTACGAGTCGATCAAAATGCTCGATCAGTTCATCTGATCGAACGATTTCCTCATGGTTCATTGTTAAATGCATGCTTTTATTATCGCGCACATGATTGTGGCCACCGCTATGTTTGATCTAAACATGTTTAGAATTTAACTACGAGTATTATGCTTTGCGTAAACATTTTTTTTTCCACGGATGCTTTTAATCGATAACAATGTAGTGGCTTTTTTTAGAGAATACTAAACTAATTTTCTGCCTACGTACCTATTAAGCTTAGGTTTAGCTTAGAACTAAACTTTCAATTACAAATTACTTTGAACGAACCATTCGTAGAGAAATCAGTCAAGTACGTAATGTTTAATGTCAATGTTGCTTCAATAAATGTTACTGGTGTCATGAGTGGTTTTTATTTCAGCCTGATTCTTCTTATTATTGGCCCAGATTTAATTTCAGTTCTCTAGCCTTTTGAATTGGCAAACTTGTAAGCATTTGATATATTTAATAAAATATGAGAAACTATATTTCCGCCATTATTACTAGCAAAATTCATTTTGTATTTAATATATAAAATTTTTTCGTTTTAGTTTTAATCAATTTTGGTTTTTTTTTTATCACAAAAAATAATGCACTACGCTGTGTTGCGCTGCGTTCGCAAACGTGAATTTTTAAAGTGTGAAAATGTAAATGATGAAAAATCTTTATAGCATTGGTTTTTATATAAATAGTCATCATCATTCAGTCGTTTCAGATTCCTATCCATTTCATGCTTGCGAATTACGAATTATGAAATAAAAAAATTATATTTATAATTAGATATATTTTTTTACTAATGTGATTATCACTAGTTCTGTATGTCGGATCCATATATTTTATCTTGATTTATTAAACCAATCTGTCCCTATTTATGTACATCCACTATTAAAAACCTATATTTTTAAGAAATACCCATAACCTATAAAAACACGAATCACAATACATTTGCCCTTTTTTTATATTATAAACGATGTTTATAATCACCAGTGCAGTGGTTACATTATTCAAAGATACCTATGTACCCACTGAGTTCTCAATTCAGTGTATGTACCTATACTCGCACATACTCTCAAATCAATTTCCCCTTGTTTGTAGAACGTTATGATCCCTCCGTCCACTTGAATCCATTGCATGGATCCATTGATGGATCTTAGTAAACTTTTTCCTCCACCTGAGTCCATCATGGCAGTCGATTCCTAACAATGGATTCTAAGATACTTGAAGGTGCACTTGGATTCTCTAAAGAGTTTTATACGCTAATTTTATAAATAATACTGTTGTATTTAGTTCACTTTCTTTGAAAGGACGGTATTGAAACACGAACTGAATGTCTTTCGATGGATGTTAAAAGGAAATCTTACCCAATAAATTCACACGAAGGTAATCTTCCTTTCCTTATTCCTTATTCCTTATTCCTTATTTCCTTATTCCTTTTCCTTACCTATAATAAAATCCAACGTCTGCTTTCTGTCTGAGTGTCTGAGTGTCTGAGTGTATGTCTGTCTGTCCGCTTATAACTCGAGAACCACTGAACCGATTTTAATAAAAAAAAATCTACGGATAGCCTGATTCTTCCCATCAACTATAGGCTACTTACTATCACGCTAAATGGCTTATGAGGTTAGCAGTGAAGTGAAATATGAGAGCGGGCGGAGCCGCGGGCACAGCTTGTACAGAATAAGAAAATCTGAACTTTTTTTTAATTTTTTTTTATGGAAACTGACACGGTTGGCTACATCACCCGCAACATCCATGATGTCAGCCCATAACACCGGGTGAACTTGGTGCCACGTCAGTGCTTTCCTTCGATCGTGCCGGCTACACTGAACTGGACGGAAAACACGAACTATTTACATAGCCGTTTCGACCGACCTTTCATTCAGTGCGGTGGTATCAACCCGGGCGGGTTAACCCTACCACCTAGTAATATAAGAAGGGGGGGTCATATCCCTTAGTCGCCTTTTACGACATACACGGGGAGAGATGCAGATCAACTAATAAAATAATAGAAATAAAAAAAATTTTAAAATGCTAGAAAGAAAGTAGTTTTTAACATTTTGAATACATACATGTGTGAGTGATTTTTGCACATTTTAAATAGTCTCAATTAAATAATTAACTATGATTTTTAAGGTTACACGTTTCTATAAAAAATGAATAGGTACTCATCATCAAGTGGATAGCGGCAGCGGTGTGGCAGAGAGGGCCGCATAGCAGCTTCGCAGCGCAGCCAGGTGATAACAAAGTGCGAACCAAGCAGACCAGGGAGCAGTGTTCACACTTGACCTATTCAATACAACGCATACCTAGACCAATCATAAAATCATCTTTTTTTATGTAAACCAACATGGGTGGCTGACGCGAAACCACGCTCAGTGCCATGTCAGCAGTTAAAGTTACCCAGGTTAAAAGGATTCGGGAAATACACTCGCCGGTAGACAGTTCCACACCCTAGCGGTGGTGCGACAAAGAAAGGATTTAGAGAACCAATGGGTTCTCAAAAGCCCAATGTTAACAACAAAAGGGTTCTGATTCTCTCTGCGACGAGTCATGCGAAGATAGGACGGGTGGCTTATGGAACCTGACTTGGTTGGCCTACTACCCCTGTGATGTCAGCCCGTCACACCTTGATGGACTAGGTGCCATGTCAGTGTTTCCCTTCGGTCGTGCCGGCTACACTAAACTGGCCGGAAAACGCGACCTACATAGACGTTTCAACCGACCTTTCATTCAGTGCGGTGGTAACAACCCGGGCGGGTTAAACCCTGTAAATTTGAGCCTTCCAACTAGTAAGGGGCAAGGGACCGATGTAAAGTTTTACACCGGTACCGAACGGCGGAAGCAGCAAGTGTATGCATGCATATATATTTTCAGTCTGAAAAAAACTCATTGATGCATGTCGGTAGGATTCGAACCTCGTACCTTGAGATCAAGAGTCCGAGCCAAGACCGCGCCGATCACACTCCGCTAGATTAAATCCAATATTGAGTTTTCGCATTTGATTTCACTCACAGTTCACAAATGTACGCAAAGTGAGTCCACAACGTTTACCTCGTGTCGTTTCGTTGATCTTCAAATATTGATATGTGTTTGATCAGTCGCTGGTATGTCGATTCTCAAAGCACCGGCTGACACTAACTGTACCTCATGCCTGGTACGTGCTTATTAGATCAACAATGAGTCACTTTTTACGCTCGTCTTGATGTAGGCAATTATTATTTTTTATTTATCAACTTGATTATCAGATTCATATCATTGGTCCGGGGTTGTTCTTTTTTTTTCTTTATAATGTTTCAGTCTGTTTGTATACACATTCAATAAAGTTTAATTATTCGAAGTAGTCATTATGAAAAAAAAACCGGCCAAGTGCGAGTCGAACTCGCGCACCGAGGGCTCCGTATCGCAGTGTCATGGTAAGCGCTGCTTCATACTGTTTTCGGTAGATGGCGCGCATACACTTTTTAGTTTCTTGTCGGGGGACCCCGTAAATTTTTTACTTTTTCTTATTTTTCTTATTTGTTGTTATATCGGCCATAATAACGCATATTCTGTGAAAATTTCAACGGGCTACCTATTACGGTTCAAGAGATACGGCCCTCGGACAGACAGCCAGACAGACAGACAGGCGGCGGCGTAGGCTTAGTAATAGAGTCCCGTACGACGGATACGGAACCCTAAAAAAAGCGCTATTTACACAATAATATTATACTTACTCGTACAGACAGGTAAGTATAAATTCATTTAGTTAACACAACTCAGATGTTGTTTAGAGGGGAAATGGAGGCGTGGTCGGTCCCCACAAGTAAGTGCCGGTTGAATTACTTAATACTAGGCACGAGATCGAATGACTCATAGTGCAGACGTTCCGCCGCGGAAGAAACATGTCTGAGCAGACTACTCTTATGTTTTTTTAGGTTTCCTTATCCCGTCCGGAAGCCTATTATTAAGCCTAGGCCGCCTGTCTGTCTGTCTGTCCGAGGGATGTATCTCTTGAACCGTAATAGGTATCCCGTTGAAATTTTCACAGAATGAAGTGTTGTTATGGCGGATATAAGAATAAATAAATATAAAATAAAAGTTAAAACATAAAATATATAAAATAAATAATAAAACATAGAAAAAGTTAAAAATTTAGGGGGTTCCCATACAAAAAACGTGTTTTTTTTACAATGTTTTTTTTGTGGTGCGGAAACCTCGGTGCGCGAGTCCGACTCGCACTTGGCCGGTTTTTTATTATGGAAACTGATTGGCTACATCACCTACAACATCCTTGATGTCAGTCCATAACACCTGGTGAACTAGGTGCCATGTCAGTGCATCTTATTGAGAACTAAAATGTCGTAAGTAAAATGGTCATCCTGGTTTCAGTACAAGTTCAGTATAGTACGGTCGTCCCATCGGCCTCCAGTCCAGCTACTCGACATCACAACTTAGGTACTGATCGATCTATGTATGGCTTCCGGTACTTATATATAGGCAATAAGTAACCCCACTGCAACTCTTCCGTACATGTCGTAAGAGGCAACTGAAATATAAGGACAAGATGCCCTGCTAAAGGTCGACGGGATAGCCACTTCTAATCTGGACACTTTCTTAACAGTAAGTTATGCAGTATGCAACTGTCATCGTGTCTTACTTGCCGCTTGGTACGTAGTTTCAACTAGATACGTAATTTGAAGTTTGTGCTCGGTGTTATGCGGTAATTCACCCCGCCGTAGCTCGGCCTTCGACCTCCCCTTAGTTACGTACTTTCATCGAGAGGAATATAGTTTAACTTGAGGTTTGTCGTTTACCTGAATGCAGCTCGGCATTAGGCCTCGCCCTTAGCAGTAACACTACTATATCAATGCATCATAGATTTCAATGCATCTTTCTCGATAATATTTTATTCTCCTGAAAGCAACTGGTTGGTTTCACTATGTGTGGAGTAGAAAGTGTGATTAACCCGTGGAATGGTTTAACACTCTGCTAACTAGTGGTATGTTTGAATGTTTTTTTCTATCGGCTTTGGTGTTCACTAGATTGAAAAACTATAACATTATCTATACTTACCTTTCACTTTTTGTAGGTCTTCATCAATTCCGTGGTACTGATTACCCCACAGAGCAAAAGAGTCGGGCCGGGCGCGGGCGGTGTGGCCCGACCGTTGTTCTGTGGATTTACCCTGTCCGTCGTCTTGGGAGAATGTATAGGTTTTCATAACATATTATTATCTTCCTTCACAGCGTGTCGTGTCGTGTGGGATACATGAAGACACTATAAGATTTCATCTTAATATTATATAGAATAGAATAGAATAGAAACTCTTTATTGCACAAAAATTTAAGGAAGAACAGTACGACAAGAAACAAGAAATACAGGAGTGCGCAAAGGCGGACTTATCACTACAAGTGATTTCTTCCAGTCAAACTTCGTATCCTATATAGTATCTTAATCGTGTGACACGATTAATATTTAAAATGTTGAACACTAGTTTTTAGTGAGAGGAAATGATCAAATATTAGACGTCAAAGAAATTGATAACTCGGCTTAATTTCGCTTTTTGGAAGACAAAATGAATAAATGCCATTGTTTTCATAATTTTTTATTTAATTTGTTTTATAGAAACATGGTTGGCTACATTACCTAAACACTCTTGGCGAACTAGGTGCCATGTCAGTGCTTCCCTTTGGGCGTGCGTGCTACACCGAACTGGACGGAAAACACGAGCTATTTGCATAGTCGCTACGACCGACCTTACATTCAGTGCGATGGTATACCAACCCGGGCAGGTTAAACCCTACCATCTAGTAAGAGAAGGGAAGAGACCTACAGATTTACGTGGAATTCCAACCACGGTTAGCATCAACATTCGAACAGTCCAAATCCAAGGTCTGACCGCGGCCAAAGTGTGCTTCAATTTAGCAAAGGCAGTCAATCGATCGGACCACTAAGCTACCGAGGCTTACCGAGGCTACCCTACTTACTTATTGCAAGGAACACGAAGCGTGAAATAAAACAACGAATATGTTAATAATACCTTTATTTATGGTTTAAATTACATTTTTACGACTAGTTTTTCTAAGTTTTTACCAAATACATAATTCTACCCTACACACGATACATTTGTGTGGGTGGTTACATTAGCCATCAATCCTTAGAATTCTCGTTCACGTGCTAATAACTCTACAAAATTAAATTGTAGCCATTCCAATCTGTTGTCATTACAAATTACACTGTGGCCATATCGTAAAAATGCACGGCTATACTGTAACCCAGCTACTCTTACACCTACATTGGCTTCGAGATGCCTTCACAGCTCCTCCTTTATAATAATTATTTAATACGAATTTTATAATATGCTATGAATTATTGTAAAGCGGCGCCCACATTATCATACCACATCATGAAACTATTTCGTGCAATAATCATGCGCATGCTGTGACCATATCGTGCGCGCGCCATGATCCACATATTATTATTTTTTCTCACAGAGCACGGACGCCCCCCGCCCGCGCCCCCTACTAGAGGCGCCCTAAGCGATAATATTTGAAACCCAATAACTGGACGCAGTGCTACTAGCGCTTCGTATGTGTGTGTGTGTGTTAGTATCGACACTACACACAAAGAGGAGCAAGTTAGGCGCACGCACAAAACAAATGCACACGCACAACACACATATGAAAGTCATAGGCCACGCCTACAGGCTTCAACGCCGTTGTAAGGAAATCGCGCTCAGGGCGCCTCTAGTAGGGGGCGCGGGCGGGGGGCGTTCCGTGCTCTGTGATTTTTCTTAAGGCTGCGGTGTGACGCTAGAAAAAGAGCACGATAGAGCGAGCGAATTGGGGAGAGAACGAATAGTATAGGCGCTCTCGATAATTTATACATATTTCATAGTGGTCATTTAAGCCCGCGGGCTGAGTGGGCTGTGGGCTGAGTTGACCAATGATTCATTTCAATTAGGTGATTCCCTGACGGAAAAATGTAGAATACTCACTAAATTTTTTCAAGCATCTCTAGCCCTCAGAGGCTAGAGATGGTGGATTGTTTAGCAGTTACGATGGGGCTGGCATAGTCGTTAGGCGACTAAAGCCATATATTTAAAATACAGAATTTAAAAAAATTCTAACTTTTGCTGTTATTGTCTGTGTTTCGAATTAAATAATGTTTCCAATTTTAACTATAATAATGGAATAAATATATAAATACGATATGTGAATCTACTAATGTGTATTTCTTCGTTTTGTAATGCAGACCAATAGTAGTAGTAATCACGAAAAATCTGAGCAAACAGACCGATTTATCGCGATAGTTTTTTTTATCGAGAGAGTTAATGCTATTCCAACGTTAAAATGTGGTGCAAATATACCTGAAATTTCAAATCTATGAATAATTATTGAACCTTGTCCAGGTTAAGACTTTCTGAGAAATTAACTATAACCTGGCATTATCTAGTGTCATACGCAGCCTTAATGCGATTTCACCTTATTAAGGACACATGTACACTCGCGGGGAAGCTAGGTATACGGAGGCCCCAAAATATACTAAACTTTTGTGTGGTAATGCAAAACATATAGGACGGAATGAGATAATTTTACAAACATTAAACAGAATAAAACATTGACACACAAACGAATGACGTACTTTGTACAGAAATATGTTAAAATGAGTAAATTCTGATTATTGTAGCAATTTTAATAGTTTTAGTTAATTTTAGAAATTTTAGAATCGGTTTGCTATGATGTGAAAGCAGCTCGGCCTTCGGCCTTGCCCTGAGTGGCTTAGTTATTTCGAGAAAGCATACTTCGAGAGAGCACTCGAAGTATGCTTAATATAAAACTTAATACATATAAAATAAAACTGCTAAGAAAACTGTAGTTGAAATACATAATTGAAATTGAAATTGTTAAGCTAGCGCAATTTGGGAGTTATAATCCTATTACTAGTGAGCTAAACTTGTATATATATACCTATGTATATATAATTGGTTTCTCGGAAACGGCTCTAACGATTTTGATGAAATTTTGTATTCAGATTATGTTATTTTTTTCAAATGTATCTAGATAGGTGTAGACGCCGAGCGAATCTCGGTCGCCCAGGTACTGAAAATTATGTGCCTTGAGCGAACCTGCTCCCCTATACGAGTGGTGTCAAGGGTTTAAACTAGCAAGTGTTCTTTCGTATCATGAGCGATGGATGACATTTTTACCATCCATCCAATGATCTTGTTGCATTTCATGTTGTGTTGCGATATGTGGACGAATCATAAGGTGTAGTGTGGCCATTCGATGTCAATTCTCACAATATACCTAACTAGACATGTTAGAAGTTCAGTAAGATTTGTATTCTGTTATGCACGGATTTATTGACTGAAATGTACCTTGTACATAAATTAAAAATAATAAGAAATGTATTCATTAATATTGAATAAATTCCCTTCGTTTTTTTTTAATTGCCGATAAATGTAAGAAAAATTGCATTGATAATTCCATCAAACATCCACGTCCACTCACTAATTAAAAAAAAAAAAATTTGCTCATTTCGTTCCTTTGAAGGATTTTAAAGCACAGAAAATACATTTGCCAATTTAAAAGAGCAAGGAAATATGAAGCTGAGGTGGGTTTGGAGGGAAGTCCCCCTTATTTTCTCTGTGCCTACCACCTTCCTTCTTCTCGGTGCACCAGTGGTACATGATGTGTCATCAAAAGGATCAGGCGACAGCTAGTTACAGAGAGACCACCTTTCTCAATATAGCTGCGTTCTAGCGACACACAATCGACGTCTAGCTACGAAAAAATCGTACTCTCATCCCTCGGAGTGATCACTATCGAAGACCTACCTTTGTCTATTTCACATTGATACAGAGAGTCAAGTCTTCAACTCTGCTCAGAAGAGTGCGCGAGGGGCAAGGACGGAGGGTCGCTAGAACGCAGCTATAGTCGTTTTGTAGGAGCCGTTTTAACGCCACAGATTAAGCTCAACTGTGGGGTTAAATTACCCAAACAAAAGCCAAGAACTGAATAGACCACATAGGAATATTGAAAACGACGTGTGCCGCCGATGAATGCGACGTTGTTTAACAATATACAACATGAGTAATAAATCATTATGAAATTGTTCTGTGATGAGAACATAAACAGATATTTAGATAAACCCGAGAAAAGGCCACAAAAATTGGTTAAAAATAATCTAGTCAAAATAAATGGTCATTTCCGTCGACTTAGTAAGCACATATGGCCACCTGGGGGCTCTAGCAAGATCATTTAGAGAGTTTGGACGTCAGACTGTCCAATGCTTATATGAGAAACAGCGTCGCCGAGCTTCGCGGGTAGCGGAGGGGACGGCGCGCGCTCTGATTGGGTGGTATCGGGCGGTGTCGCGCTCTGATTGGTTGGTAACGAATGGAATTTGTATTATACAAACATCGTGTTACGCTGGCGCGGGAAAGGTCCGACGTCCTTACCTATTAAAATGTTCTTGGGATAGAGAACTGATAATGTTTTCTCAAATGCGATATAACAGTACGAGTAACATTTCAAATATATTGGAATTAACATCTATCCGCTATCTTTACGAAATTCTCTATGTATAATCGAGGATTTGAAAGATTTGCTATAGATACTTAAAATATAAAATATCTTAATAACATTACTAATTCGTCGAAACGAATCTAAGTTATCGATCTGATCACAATGACGTCGTCTTAAATCTAATATGTATAGTACGAGAATATAAGTATAGCAAAATATAAAAATTAAATGAAAATTAAACCAAAAATTACTCGGCCGATCCTATCGCGCATTGATCATTCAACAAGTTCATTTGCATCAAGCGATACCCTCGTATAAAAATAAATAATGATAATAAGATTATTTCCAAATATTGGTGGTATGAATTTTTATAAAAATTATAGTAAAATTACGGCCAATTCACATTATAATCTAAACAAGATCCACAATTGATTTTCCACATTTCAGATACCTACAAGATAATGCTCGAAGCGAGAAGACGTACAAAAATAGAATACAATACACATATGCTTTACTAAAAATAACAGTTACGTCCTAGGATACATACAAAGCGGGAGTTATTCATAAAGAGAAAAGTCGTCCAATGCGAGATCCCATAACACACTTAAACATTACAGCAGTCCCAACGTCTGACTCCAATTTGGCATCTCAAGAAACACAAGCTTGTGGTTATAAATTAATGTTGGCAAGACCTCTTACATTACCTATCCTATCATAAAACATCAGTACCCTTATCACGAGATTTAACCTACACCGCTTACTACGCTACGCCGTGTTCTCCGCATCATTTTTATCTATGGAGAAACGAAGTTCGCAAATCTATCACTACAGGCGCTGCTCCGTTTCTCCATACAAAATTATGCGGACAACACGGCGGCATAGCGCAGTACGCGGTGTAGGTTAAATCTCGTGATAAGGGTACAGAGTTCCTAAGTGAATGAGATTGAGAGACTGCGGGAATCTGGACTCATCTCGGACGCACGCAACACGAACGCACTTTGAGTTCCACGAACGATGACCGAACGACGGCGATGAGTAAACACAACACTACACTTCACGACGTGGCGTCACAGAACGGACTTCGTCTAACCGCATAAATCACTGATATCTCGAGTCGTTCACTTCGGAAAACTGTCATAAGTGTCTGGTCGGCCGGTGTAGGCGAGACCTATCCCTTGCCGGATTGGATCCGGAGGGATTTACCTGTCGGTGAGGGTGAGCTGAAGAGCCTTATAGCGCTCGCGCTCGTACTCAAGGCGGTACTGGAGGTGGCGCGCGCGGATGATGAGACGAGGCTTCACCGCCATGAAGAGGCGGTAGTCGCGGAAGGCGGCCGCGTCCAGCTCGGCGGAGATCTTGCACGCGAGCGTGCCGGCGCGCGCGTCAATGTTCTCCTTCAGCGAGCGAGCCTCCACCAGCTGCTCCTCCAGCTTATCCCGCTTCGAGCGTAGCTCCTCCATCTGAGAATAATGAGAAACATGAGCTAGTTGAGAAATCTTGCTATAAAAGCGGCGCGTCGCCGAGTGGTCTGGACATCAGCTTCTCATGCGAGAGGTCCAAGTTTCGAATCCGGTCGCAAAAATTATGCGACATCATGAAGGTGCAATAGAAACGAAAATTTGGAGATAATACGTAACGGCCCGGTGGTGTAGTTGGTTATCGCGTTGGCGGCTCAAGCCAAAGACCCAGGTTCGAATCCTGGTCGGGATGTATTATTTCCAATGTATTCGATTTGCATTTTTCTAATTAAAAATATGTACCAATTAGATTTTTCTGAAGAAATAATTTACGTGCATGCCTACAACTGCTGCTTCACCGTTCGGAACCGGTGTAAAACTGGTGTTTCCCTTACTTACTAGGTGGTAGGCTCAAATTGTAGCCGACTGGGTTGATACCACCGTACTGGATGTAAGATGGCCGCATAGCAGCCTTGGCTGTGTTCTCCTCTAGTCATAGCCAGCAATCCAGGGAAGTCTCCGGTATGGTACCTACATTCTCGGATGTGATATTGGCTGGTTGGAGCATGTGCTTTGGTCCCTCCGACTCAGCCACCCATACCGGATTACATAAAGAAAAAGATACGACAGATGGATGCGATGCTGGCGTATTTGTTGAAAGATCGACCAATGACACACACTTCGCATTGAACAATGAATGCGGAGTATAGAGGGTTTACTTTCTTATTGAAATTACCGTATACAAATAATAATAATAATCTTTGGAAGAGCCGTGTTTTCTGTAATTAGTGTCACAAAGAAATGTGAAATATAAACAAGGCTGCCTAAAAGTAATACATACCTATACAAATTACGTATCAAAGTTTGACAAAAGCTCTTTACACCTGAATTAATAAGTCTTTGTAGTGAGAACTCTCAGCAAAATTGTTAATCTTGCTCTCAAACTGTGTTTTCGATAGACTGTAGGCGATGTTATTATGTGGCTAGTCACTAAGGTACTTGTAATTATATGTATATAAAAAAAATACCCTGCGAAGTTTCTTGTCGGTTCTTCTTCGTGGGTGTAATCGAACCGGATAGAACAAATTGTGACAAGTTCGAGTGCAGTCTAACTGCCATATGAATGAACAATAAACAATACAATACGATACGATACAAACAATACAATACACTACAATACAATACAATACAACACAATACAATGAAACACGACGAGGAAATATTTCAATCAATGTTTGCAATGTTATGAAATGCGCAAATGACCATCACCAATCATCACGTTAATTTCTCTAACAATGAAGAATACAAGAAGCGTGCGCTTAGGCATCTTGCTTTGTGTTTTGTTAAATAAAACCTACATCAAATACTGTTATGAAGATTACTGTGAAACAAGGTGGCGTGGCGTGACGCAACGACGGAGATGGCGGAGGTGAGGGGAGGAGGCGGCGGCGGCGCGGATGTTTGGCGTGTAGCGTGGCGCGAACTTAGGGTTGCCATATCCAAATCCTTGAAAGGAGTATCAGCAAACTAAAAAACCCTGGCTATTGGGGCAGAACCCCGGACGCAAATGAAAATGCGAAGATGTAATATTTGAAACATTTATTAATTTTAGGTAGCAACAGAATTATGTTCTAGGCACTAGCTACAGCGCTGATATATTTATCACTGCTGCCAATTTTGGCCAAAAGTTCTCCTTACACAATTTGTACTTTTTAAAATTATATTTACTAAGAATAATGCTTGAAACAGTTTTCATTGTCAACTTGTTCTTCTCATCGATCCACTAAACCAGTGTTTTTCAATCTTTTTGAATACGGGACCCCTTTACAGGTTGAAAAATTCTCGCGCCCACCTTGGGCCGTAGACAGAAAAAAGTTAGTAATTTAAAACACTTTTTATGATTTTCTCTACTTTGGTACCTATATTCATTATTACTGCCTATGTGAACTGACGTTCTCTTCAATTCAACATTAAAACTAAAAAAGAGAGAAATAGACTCCTATTAGAAAATGATTTGATCGTTAACATTTCAAGAATAGCACCACGATCCTTCTCACTAAAATTGTGTAAATTGTGTTTTATTGTAGTGTAAAACCTTTTTCCTTTTGCCGGCGACCCCCCGAGTAAGGCTTCGCGACCCCGCCAGAGGTCGCGACCCACAGATTGAAAAACACTGCACTAAACAAAACAAAACGATTTCTCCTCTCCGGTCTTCTCCGGACACACTAGAAAAACGTGACCCTGTCCGGGAAACCAGGGACGTATGGCAACCCTACGCGCGCTCTACATTACTAACCTCTGTGCAATTTTATAAACGTCAATCCATCTTGTTTATTTGCTATCGTTCGCGGAGGTTAGGTTTTGTTTACACGCTCTCCCCGAATACACGAATTTTCACAGCGCGCTGTTCGCGAGCAATTATTATTATGAAGTGTGTAAAGTGGCTGTTTCGCCTTGAACCATTACCGATATTTTTAGTGCGCGTGCGCGGCTACTCGCGCTTCTATTGCGCTAGGAATTTGGAAACGCGAATGCGGTTTGTTGAAAATGAAATAGCCGCGACGATGCCAGGAAGGAGTCCAGGATAAAATCCACAATGGCCGTCGCATTTTTATGGTTCCGTATCTATTCGGATACGGAATACGCAGTCTGTGCGTCCGAGGGCTGTATTTTTTGAACGTCTGCTGATTTTCATGAAAAAAAAGCGGCCAAGTGCGAGTCGAACTCGCGCACCGAGGGCTCCGTATCGCCATGTCGTGGTCAGCGCTGCTTCATACTGTTATCGGTAGATGGCGCGCATAAACTTTTTAGTTTCTTGTATGGGGACCTCCGTGAATTTTTGACTTTTTCTTATTTTTATTATTTGTTGTTATATCGGCCATATAACATATATTCTGTGAAAATTTCAACGGGCTACCTATTACGGTTCAAGAAATACAGCCCTCGGACAGAGGGACAGACAGACAGACTGACAGATAGACAAACGGCGTAGGCTTAGTTATAGGGTCCCGTACGACGGATACGGAACCCTAAAAATTATGATGAAATGTGCTTGTATGCAGCGACCATTCCAGATGCGTGCTCAAAACTGGTCGTTATTTCAGTTTCAAACACACGATACACAAGGGATTTAGTAATTGTGTTGGATTTCGTAATAGTTCGTGTTTACCGTCCAGTTCAGTGTAGCCGGCACGACCGAAGCAAAGCACTGACGTGGCACCAAGTTCATCCGGTGTTATTGGCTGACATCACGGATGCTGTAGGTTATGTAGGTAACCGTGTCAGTTTCCATTTAAAAACAATCGTTGGTGTACTCTATTCCTTAGGGACTCTGGGCCCTAAGGAATAGAGAAGATGAGTAGTACTATGGGGCTAATATCAATCAATCAATACTAATATAAAAATAATAAGGGATGGTTATAGAGTAAGTTTTATGAGAAATTGCGTTTGTAGAATCTATGTGTGATACTAAAACTAAATGGACGATTTTTAGAAATCTTTCCTGTATGTATGTAGTATATTCCTCCATAACTCTTAAACCGATCATCCGAATTCGATGAAACTTTGCACAAGCATATTTACCTATGTGGCACACAGGATAGGCTAAATAAAATTCAGATCCGGTTACGCTAAGATGTGGCTCTTATACAAACCGAATGGTTCCGCCCGCCGAAATAAAGGTACAATAGCGGGCTTACTTACTTTCTTCTTTTTAAATACGAATTTCACGCGAGCGAAGCCGCGGGTAAAAGCTAGTTATTAATAAATTATTGTTAAAAGCAAAAAAAAAATCAACACACGGTGCAATTCATACATAACACAGATAGGGAATACTTATATCATTTATTTAATAAATAACAAAAAAGTAATACTAATAACTAAAGAAATAAACCTACCTAACAAACATTAAAATAACTATCAAAAGGGGCATTTTCAAATGTTCCTAGAACACTTGCTGCATTACCCCGCTGGATGGCAAGGCTTACCCTTTGAATGAAGTAGGCCCTTGATTGCGGGACGCCAGTTGCGTCCACCAGCAGAGGCCCAAGCCTCTTCAAGAAGCTTTTGGCTTCACTGCTCCACGGACCGAGGGTTTCAACCGCAAATGCAACAAATTCGAAATCTTGAATAATATTTGAATATTATTATATATAGGGAATTAATTTAAATTAATAAAATATTCATTCCTATCGGACCAACCAAAAACTTGTATCGTTGGGAAAGAAAAATAGTTGATCCGTTTCAGTTGGTCAGATGGGAACAAATTTAAATTAATAAAATATTCCTATCGGACCAACCAAAAAGTTGATTCGTTGGGAAAGAAAAATAGTTGATCCGTTTCAGTTGGTCCGTTTAGTTGGTCGGAGTGGAAATCCTGATATCGATTAGGTAAATCTGCTATTCAAAGGTAGAGCCTTAGAATGCTCTAAGGGTAGAGAACATGCTTTAATATTGTTGCTTGTAGTAGAACACAGCGTGTTAGAGATACAAAATATCGCCATGCACACAACTTGGAATTAGATTCGTTGGAAGAATTGCCCAACCGCTCTCGAGTGAATTTCTTATTTATTAAACACATTTGACGTATAACTACCCGCCATTACTTTTTCATCTCGAACGCAGTGAGTGATGAGGCGAGCCGCTTATCCGTTCCTATATTTAGACGATAGGTATATGTATTCGATATTTTTTTCGGATAGATGTTTGATTAGTGATATGTGAACGTGTGTGTTTGGAGTATACTATCGGTTAGTAACATCTCTATCTATATCTCTATCTCTAGTTCTCTACTACTTCGAGAACGTCTGTCTGTCTGCATGTATTGTTGAGATAAACTCCGGATCAACTCAACAGATTTTGATGAGGGTTGCACCAATGCATGCAAAGAGTAGTTCTTTATGCTCACTATAGGCTATATACTATGTCGGTTAAGAGCCTTAGGGCCGTGCAGTATCAAAGAAAGTAAACTATGGTCGAGAGAGAGCGAGAGAAAGAGAGAGAGAGAGAATATAAAAGAAGAGATAATTTATTATCATTTTTGCGTTTAAATCGTATTTGCTATCAAACCGAATCTACCGCGAGCGAAGCCGCGGGCAAAAGCTAGTATACTATACCAAGCATACTCTTGCTTATAGAGAAAAGTAAATGTGCGTGTGTGTATGTGGATTGGATATATGTATATCCTACACATGGGGTGGAAGTAAAGCTAAGGCGTATTTTCATAAGGTCGACGAACTTTCAGAAGTTATTGCTTTTATATTATAAATATGTAAAATGAGTTACAGTTCAGTAGGAAATGTTTGATTGATGGTAATAAATTCTTCCCACATTTCCGCGTATTATTGGAGAACTTTGAACCCATATATTTAGTTGTTGAGATTCAAAAGCAGAAAGCAACATTGTGTATTGCCTGGAATATCAAATTGTAATGTAAAATTGTAATTAAAATACTTTCATTATGAGCGTAATAATTATTTGGTTAGACTGAAGGCGATATGTCATAAAAGACTCGTTTTAGTAAGGTTCGTAAGGTTAGGAAAAAACGGAACCATTACCAGAGTTGTCCGTTCGTCTGTCACATAGTTTTTTCTTGAAAACTAAATAACATAGAAAATTTGGCACAATGATAGATCTTGATGGCACGCACATACAACGCTCATCAATATCTAGATAAACATTTATGTTAAATTAATATGGGGGGTCAGTTTGGTTGTAATAAAAAAAGTTTAAATTAACATATTGTGTTGGATGTCATTTGAAAGAGCTAACATTAACGAGAAAAAAAATTTACAATTTTAACTTCAGTGGTCTTGATGATATAGTTAAAAATGTGGAAAAAATTACCTCCAAAAACCCAAGAGAACAGCTCCTAGGTTTCTAAAGGTAAAATTTTGATTATAGATCAGTCATATGTAGGCATAGACTACAGGAAAACCGCAGGTTTTTTTCGACAATGTAATATTTGCAGGAATAAAAATATTTTTGGTTTTAGTACGGAACCATAATTGTGCGAACCTGATTCGCTCTCTAGCTGTGAAAAAATACGTCCGTGAAAACCCTAAACCAATCTATTGAGTAGTTCCCGACTTAGAACTTAGGTTATTCTTTCCTTAGTTTAGAACATAGATTGACTACGGCGCATACATGCATATATAGATAGTAACCGATTTTCCGCTTTATTCGGGACTAGCTTTTGCTCGCGGCTTCGCTTCGTGTGATTCTTTGGTCACAGCTCAGGCCGCGCCGATGACGTAGCGTTATGATTTGTAGCCTAAAACCATCTTAATAAGTGACAGAATGTACCTAACAGTGAAAACCGTACGTAAATCGGATAAGGAGGTTCTCGAGTTATAAAGATATTCATATATTGACCTACATGACAAGGCCGGCCACGTCGCCCTCGGTCGCCCCGCCCGTGCAAACTTCGCTTTATTTATTAGGATACGTTCTTGTTTCAATATATATACTCTGTATATATACGCGTTGAATGATATATCAACTCCCAGCAGATTCTCGTTTCCGCTCAGTCCTCCGGCTAGCCCGCTCCCTCTTCCACCTTCGCAAGGGAAGGCTTCAGAGGAGCGGCCTAGTGACGTGAATGTATGCGCTCACATACACACACATACACACACACACAAGCGCGCGAGCGTGCGTGCGTGCGTACAAAGGGATGTCTGCCAACTCGAGTGTGAAGGCTCGATTGGCTCAGTGATACGTAATTAATTATGCTTACTGTTGTTTGCGACACAAAGCTGTGTAGAATATTGAATCAATTTTCATTTCGGATAAAATAAACTGAATTCTATAGTATTAAATGAGACAGAAATTTGACTAAATTCAAATTGTATTCCTGGTCCGTGGAGCAGTGAAGCCAAAAGCTTCTTGAAGAGGCTTGGGCCTCTGCTGGTGGACGCAACTGGCGTCCCGCAATCAAGGGCCTACTTCATTCAAAGGGCAAGCCTTGCCATCCAGCGGGGTAATGCCGCAAGTGTTCTAGGAACATGTGAAAATGCCCCTTTTGATAGTTATTTAAATGTTTGTTAGGTAGATAGATAGATAGATAGATAGAAATACTTTATTGCTCCAAAACATTTAACAGTAACAAACGATAAGTAATTTACACGAGGGGCAAAGGCGGACTTATCACTTACAGGAATTTCTCCCAGTCAACCTTTGGATGTAAAATGTAATATATGGGAAATAACTATGATAAACTATAATATACACTACATATAAGTACATACATACTAATTAATTAAACGTGACAGGTAGGTTTATTTCTTTAGTTATTATTAGTATTACATTTTTATATTTTATGTAAATAAAGTCAATTGTATTGTATAATTTAATACATAGTTTAGGTAAGCTACTCTTGGATACGCCAAAAATACCGCCAGCTCTTATTCAATGCGAAGAACAACCTGACAAACAAACTTTGCAAGTCACAATGTTTTCTTAGTTCATCGCAAACAATTTTTTTGATGGACACTGACACGGTTGGCCAAATCACCTACTACATCCGTGATATCAGCCCATAAGACCTTGGTGAACTAGGTGCCATGTCAGTGCTTTTTTTATGTAATCCGGTATGGGTGGCTAAGTCGGAGGGGCCAGAGCAGACGCTCCGACCGGCCAAAATCACCTCCGAGAAGGTAGGTGCCATACCGGAGACTTCCCTTTGGATTACTGGCTGTACATGACCAAAGGAGAACACGGCCGAGGCTGCTACTCGGCTATCATACGTCCAGTACGGTAGTACCAACCCAGTCGGCTACAATTTGAGCCTTTCACGTAGTAACGTGCCAGGTACTAACAACGTACAGTACTAACGAGGAAACATTAAAAATATTCGGCAAATATGCTTTTTCGCTCCTTTCGTAATATGAGATACGTTATAATTTTTAAAATTATTGAATTTTTATATACATTTTTGTAATATACTATCTTTTGCCCGCGGCTTCGCTCGCCTGAAATTCGTATTTAAAACGGAGAAAGTAAGTAAGCCCGCTACCGTACCTTCGGTTTGTATGAGTGCCACATCTTAGCGTAACCAAAACTGAATTTTATTTAGCCTATCCCGTCTCCCGTATAATTATATGTGCTGTACTAAGTTTCATCGAATTCGAATGATCGGTTTAAGAGTTATGGAGGAACATACATAAACAGAAGAGTTCTAAAAATCATCAATTTAGTTTTAGTATCATACACATAGAGTCTACAAACTCAGTATCTCATAAAACAAAGTAGCTTACCCCATGATCATCCCTTACAGAATTATTATTAGTATTGATATTTTGTACACAATAAATTAAAAATCCTAGTCATCGTCAGATAATAGAAATTACATTCTATAAATATTATCCATGATGACCTGGATAATTTTTCTTCAAAATAGATAACGTATATCTCACGCTGAATGACTATACGGACACAGAAATGTGAAATCCTCAAACAATGCTATAGAACACAGTCCATAGAACACCTCAGACAGATATTAATGTGGAAATATGGTGGTATCGGATACGATATTAATTTCGGCCGGGTAATATCAAGCGAGCAACAGAAGGTTGTTATAATGTTGTAAGAAACCCACAGAGCATCAAATGCGCGCGCCCGCCCCTCCTAGAGGCGCCCTGAGCGCGATTTCTCTACAACGCCGTTGAAGCCTGTGGGCGTGGCCCATGACTTACATAATGTGTGTTGTGCGTGTGCATTTGTTTTGTGCGTGTGCCTAACTTGCTCCTCTTTGTGTGTAGTGTCGATACTAGCACACACACACACATACGAAGCGCTAGCAGCACTGCGTGTAGTTTTTGGGTTTCAAATATTATCGCTTAGGGCGTCTCTAGTAGGGGGCGCGCGCGGTAGGTATTTGATGCTCTGTGTAAGAAACCCAATAAATTAGTGAAGATAAATGGCGGCGGTGCGGGCCGAAGCGAGCGGACAGAGCTAGCCGCCCCTTTCCACCCTACACAAGCGGTTGGGAGGGGTGCAAAGAATTCAATAGCGTGGACAAGGCATCAAGTGTACCGTGTCTTTTTAAGTACCGTGTGGGGCCGGTACTTAAAAAGAATAGCCCCACTGCATCTCTCGCCGTCGCATGTCGTAAAAGTCGACTAAGGGATAAGGAAATTCGTCAGCCTCGATAGCTCAGTGGTGCGATCAGTCGACTGTTGTTAAGCAATGCTGATCGCGGTCAGTACTTTGATGGGTGACCGCTCGACCGTTGGAGGCTGACCGTGGTTCGGATTCCACGTTAAACTGTAGGTTCCTTACCTTCTTACCTTACTAGGTGGTAGTGTTTATCCCGGCCGGGTTGGTACCAACGCACTGAGCGAAACGTCGGTCGAAACGGCTATATTAAGTTCGTGTTTGCCATCCAGTTCAGTGTAGCCGACATGACATGAAGGGAAGCACTGACATGGCACCTAGTTCACCCCGTGTTATGGGCTGACATCACGGATGTTGTAGGTGATGTAGCCAAACGTGTCAGTTTCTATTTTAAAAAAAGTCGTTGAGAAGCTGAAGTCATTAAAATCGACCAAGTGACTCGACGGGCGGAGGTTTCCGCACCACAAAAAAAAAGTAAAAAAAAACACGTTTCTTGTATGGAGACCCCCTTAATTTTTCGCTTTTGATTTTTTTTATTATTTGTTGTTATATCCGCCAAAATACATAACATATATTCTGCGAAAATTTCAACCGGCTAGCTATTATGATTACAAAAATACAGCCGTCAGACGGACGGACGGATGGCCAGACAGACGTTGTATGCTTAGTAATTTGGCTTCCGTACGGCTTACGGAAACCTAATAAACGGAACGAAAACTCAAGTATATCTTTGCCTATTGCTGTCAAATTTGTGAGTCAACATAGGTATTTATAAACGGACCTGTTGCAAGTGTTATGAAACAAATTGTGTGCACAAATTACCTTCGGATTTAAATTTAGATATAGGTATTTATTACTAGCTGAGCCCGCGGTTCTGCTCCCCTTTTGATAATGTTAATTTCCGTTATGCCGCCATATAGCCAATCATTTAATCCGAAACCAGGGACTTATTTTACATCAAACACAGATATTATCACAGATGACCTTCATTCAGTGCGGTGGTTGGTTAAAGAGCGTTTCAACTAAATCTTCCCTTCGCCGTTATGTTGGCTCCACTGTCTATCTGTCAAAACAGCGTTGAAGGTCGCTATGTGTACAGATTTACCCGTAATTATCGGTATGTACCGTATTCATTATACGGTAAATACCGATTACATTATAAGGTAATATAATCTTCACAATCTGGCAACACGAATTTGAGCACTGACAGTGACACTAACAGTGGATCCAACATAACGGCGAAGGGGAGATTTAGTTGAAACGCTCTTTACCACCTCGGGTAGGTACACTTAATGGGTACACTTAGGCCCACTTGCACCAACACAAATTTAATATATAAACCAGTTTAACTCGCTAAACCAGTTTAAGCTAGCACCCGTTGACTGTGGGAACCGCGTTTAAATCCATAACTCGCTACTTAACTTTAAACTCGTGTTGGTGCAAGTGGGCCTTAATGGGTGGCAAGGCGCCATATTATGTCGCGCTTTCAATGAAAAAAAAAGCCCGACTTTAAATCCAGCGGTGTGTAGTGGAAGTGTGCTCATTCAGACATCGGCACCTCGATATGATCATCCAATCAATTGTTTATTTCTCAAATCCTATGTCGACTGCGCTCGTTCCCTAACCGAATAAAATAAACACTAAACCTCACCTGGTTTAACACGTTCTGTACTTCCTGAGAGAATTAAGACGAAAACCAGAGCAGTTTGGCTTCGGGTAGAATGTGTTGTAACATTTTAAAATAATTTGTACGTACTATATATGAGAGCGGTCCTCTCCCTTCAGCGGGTTCGCAAAAGCGGGAAGCGTGCGCAAACATTATCCAACTGGAAAATACAAAGTGAGAAAACACGCAATCCAGACTGCTGCCGCCGCCGGCCGAACTGTAAGTCATATTGATTTTTTTAGGGTTCCGTATCCGGTACGGAACCCTAAAAACCTGTATTACTAAACCTACGCCGCCGTCTCTCTGTATGTCTGTCTGTCTGTCCGTAGGCTGTATCTCATGATGAACAATAATAGGTAGCCCGTTGAAATTTTCACAGAATATGTGTTATTATGGCCGTTATAACAACAAATAATAAAAATAAGAAAAAGTTCCCATAGAAGAAACTAAAAAGTGTATGCGCGCCATCTACCGAAAAGAGTATGAAGCATTTTAACTAATCATGAATTTTAACTAATATGAAGCATTTCATGACCATGACATGGCGATACGGAGCCCTGGGTGCGCGAGTTCGACTCGCACTTGGCCGGTTTTTTTTATCTTTGCTGAAAGGCGAGGGTCGTTTGACCGTACAGCCAAGTCTTTTGTGTGTTGTTCTTCTTATTCATTTGCATTTGTTATTCCTTCTTTCATACAATTCAATTAAACAAGCATTCAGACAGGTCTTCGTTTGTTGAATCGATACTTGGTTCTAAATGTAAGGCATTATGACATGTCTTCTTTTGTATTGAAATATTGACAAGTAAACACGTGTTCGGGGGCCGAGGTAGAAGTGCCGACTGCCGACTGCCGCCCGTGCGACCTAAGAAATTTAACATTATAGGTAGTAGCCTGAAGACGAGACGGAAGGTAACTTTCTCCATACAAAATCGTATTTCGGCATTTTATGTTTTCTAGCCCCCTAAACCTGATCCGATTTTTACACATTTTTTTTGTTGTAATAAGGACAGCCAAATCTACGTCCTGACATTTTATTTTTTTAATATCTAAAGTGATGGATGACTAAATAAAGCTTATATCTTTGCCTATTGCTGTCACATTTGTGGGGATAAAAAACATAAACACCGAAAGACGATTTTTAATGGAGAAAGTTAACTTCCGTCTCGTCTTAAGTTACTTAGTGTCAGAAAGAAGGCTGTTCTGCATTGCTGATTCTGCACTGGTCATCAGCCAATACATTATATTTTATATTTCTAATTATATTCAATAATTTTCATGAATATAAACTCCAATTTAGCGTATCACATATTTATTCTATTGTCTCGATTAATCTATTCTACAAACAATCTCTAGTACAGTTTACACGACCGCCGCCTGCCTGCCAGCCAGCCAGTAAGCCGCAATCCTCCTCCTCTCCCCGCTCCCCTTCACTCCTCGCTATCCACTTCTGCATGTTCGTTACACTAGCTGTACCGTGTGGGCCCGGTACTTTAAAAGAATAGCCCCACTGCATCTCTCCTCGTGTATGTCATAAAAGGCGACAAAGGTATATGACCCCTTCTTATATGTATTACTAGGTGGCAGGGTTTAACCCGCCCGGGTTGATACCACCGCACTGAATGAAAGGTCGGTCGAAACGGCTATGTAAATATTTTGTGTTTTCCGTCCAGTTCAGTGTAGCCGGCACGACCGAAGGTAAGCACTGACATGGCACCTAGTTCACCCGGTGTTATGGGCTGACATCACGGATGTTGTAGGTGATGTAGCCAACCGTGTCAGCTTTCATAAAAAAAAACTAGCTAGACAAATTCAAACCAACTAATTCGGAGCGACCACGAGTGTTGACTTTTTGATACTAAAATACTGCCGGAAATCAAATATTAAAATTAAAACTTACGAATCATGACAATAATCTGTTGGTTTTATGAAGAGTCTAGATATAGTAAAAAACACGTGATTCTTTTGTTAATCTTCTAATACGTGGGGCACACTAAAAGTTTCCGGAATTAATAAGAATAAAATACTATTAAAGGTCAAAAATGAATTTATTGTTTCTCAAAATATTCTCCCTTTGCGTAAATGCACTTTTTCATACGATTAAACCAATTTTGAAAACTTTTGTGCCACTCCTCCGTGGTGACCCCAGAAACGTATTTTTCATATTCTTCGACAGCCTCTTCTGGTGATGAAAATCGTTGACCGCGTAAATTGTTCTTAATTTTTGGGAACAGAAAAAGGTCACAAGGTGCCGTCACCTGTTACTATGTCCCACACCAAATTTGAAGCGCCTTTGTTGAATCTGGTAAGCATGGCATTGCACCAAGTGACGCGGTGCGTTTTTTGAGCCTCGGTCAAATTGTGTGGGATCCACCGCGAGCACAGCTTTCTCACACCCAAATGTTTGTGTAGGATTGATTGTATTTGACTCATGCCTATGTCTAAGGATGCCCGAATCTCATGGTAGGTCACATGCCTGTCTGTTTCGATCATACGGCGCACAGCATCGATGTTTTTGTTGTTCACAGCGGTGAACGGGCGACCATCGCGAGATTCGTCACTGAGATTGACACGACCGCGCTTGAATTCTGCAAACCAGCAATAAATAGTCGTCTTGCATGGTGCTTCATCGCCAAAAGCAGATTGAAGCCGAGCGGGGCTCTGATGAGCTGTCAAATTACACTTAAAATCGTAGAAAATCATACTACGAAAATTTTCCCGGGTTAAATTTATGTTAATGTAGAAACGCAATTTTTAAAATGGCGCCACAATGGAAAAACAATTGACAGTTAGATGAAACAAACTGCATTCTACAGCCAAAGAGTTCCATTTTCAAATGTTGTAATTACTGTTTAAATATTGTTTATGTAAGTGGCCAATTCCGGAAACTTTTAGTGTGCCCTATGTATATTATACGATTGTTTGCTCGTTCATCTTCTATGCGTTCATAAACCATTCCATCTCCATTCCTCTGTTTTTGGTATTAGCGCAGCTCATACGAGTTTTTTTTCGCCTACAAATGAAACTGAAATATCTAAATTAATTAAGGACCTGAAACCTTCGATTGGCTTGGGATTTAATAAGATACGTTCTTCCATACACCATTTCCCGTTCTCGAACCTCGAGTAGAACCTTCATATAACCCGAAATCTGAGATGTTCTTAGGGTGCCGTATTCGTACGAGACCCTATTACTAAGCCTACACAACCTTTCAATTCTTTGAACCGTAATAGGTGACCGATTGAAATGTTCACAGAATCTATTATTATGGTGGATATCATAACAGATAAAAAAAAACAAATAGTAAAAAATTCAAAAAACGCTGAAAACAAATTTTTTTTTCAGCGTGTTTTTGGTTTTTGATCTATTGTAAAAACGATAATACACTCAAGCGTCAAACTTTGTGGCATTTGGGTAAAGTGCGAACTCTAAAGTAAAACAACAAATAATAAAAACCGGCCAAATCCGTGGTAGAACGGAACCCTAGGTGCGCGCGACCGCAAATTGGCCTTGTTTTGTGCAAAAATAAAAGTTTTTTTCCTCAGCGGGATTTCGCCAGATCGTCTTCGCCACAGCTAAAATTACAAAGTTTGCCTCAGCGGAGACGGATAAAAGCAAAACAGCTGAGTACCCACTCACACGAGGAGAGCGCCGAGACGTCAGCAGCGAGCGGACTCCTAGAGAGAGCGTACTCGTAATTCTGTGGAGGAAGTCGCGCTCTTTTGAAATAACAACACGGTACTATTTCCGCGGAGGCCCATGCATGCGTGCGACGACATGGAGCTAGCCGGCACAGTGTGCGGAGGAAAACGTACAAACTATAGTTATTCTTGTTAGAAACTATTCTGTGGCGCACCGAAGGGTAGGGAAGGATGAGAAAGGAAAGGCGCGGGGGGGGGGGGGGGGGGGGGGGAGAAAAGGAGGGTGGAGTTAATTCGCGAACGTTACCCGAAAGTTTGTCACTGGTATATACTCCATTGGCATGGCTGGGCATTTGGCCTCTAGTAGTCATTGTAATGACGTTTTGTTTAAAAAAAATATAAACCCTCGTGGCTGGATAAAAATATAGAACAATTTTATTCAATCTCCTCCTCGCCCCTTCCAATTAGGTCCAAATACGTATTTTCAAAGAAGACTTTCGTTCTGCGCATGCACTTTAATGTCGTATTGTGTACGTCCTGCCTGCAACTCATTATGGAAAAAAAACGACAAGCAAACACTATCTACCTATTTCATTTTGTGTCTGAAATTAATACTGTAGATATTATTCCAATAGGCACTATATTTAATCTACGTTGTAATCTAAAATTTTCTATTTTTGTCTTTATATTAAGTACTAGTTTGTTGCTCGCGGCTTTGTTCACATGAAGTGAAATTCGTATTTCAAAAGAAGAAAGTAAGCAAGTAAGAACGAGGCCGAAGGTCGACCCTTAACCTATTCAAATTGTTGGTGACAGTTCTCATGAAACGTATACTTTGGACTACGTGATTTTAAAGGCGCAATAAATTTTTATGCAGGCTGATATCGCGGGTGTAGGTGATGTAGCCACCGTGTCAAGTTCCATAAAAAAACCGCGACAGCCTCCGAAAAATGGCAATGTTTAATGCACTTCTAGTCGCCGATTCTCTGTCGACATTCGTCGTGCGTGAATGATTGATGAGTGGCAAATGATCAAAATAGACTATCGATTTTCGCGCGAATGTGGCTTGTGTATCTTGTGTGCGAAAGTCGGTCAGAGGCGACGAATTTCAGTCACGGGGAGAGAACCCCACCACTCCGTCCCCATCCCGAGTTCGGTCTACCCGACTCCAGTAGGGCTAACACGGTTATTGTTTTTTCTCTTGCCTGTACAAAATCCGTCTTAAAGCGAATCTGTCCTAAACAAAATCTGTCGTAAACCTAATCTGTCCTTAACCGAATAAAGGATTGCGATTACACCTTCATAGTTGGCGTTAATTATATAATTATGTTATTAAACTAACTAATAAAGCTTCGGTAGGTAAAGATCGACGCGCTGTCGCCGCGCCGATTATACGACTAACTCGATAACTCCACTAAGATTGCTCTTGCGCAATCTCTCTTATTTCTAATGACAAAGATTCTTCTAGACAAGCTTGAACGCTTGCAAAATTAATGTATCCGTTTAATAATGTAATGTTTGATTTGCGTAAATACCGTGCAAAGCTTGAGTGGCTGTCGATTCGTCTTCGTAGGAACTGTCACACTCCTAAATACCTTTGCTCTCGATTCCTTCCCCTCTTTCTTCACGGCCTTCCTCTTCGCTCTAGTGACGATAATGTCCTCAGAGATTCTTCGCTAATCTTCTGGTTTCTATATTACAGACTCTTTCACTGTCCACTTTTCACGTTAACAGAACTCATTGCTGTAGCGCATTCGTCACTGTCAGACTCTTAGCACGTTCAAAATCTTGTTTAGGCAACATTTTATTAGCACTTGTTCTGTTGCGAAATATGGTATTGTGTGTGTATTCTATCATATTTCTCTTTATTATAATGTCTACTCGTATTTATGTATCTACTAATATGTATTTTGTATACGTGCTCAGGTCTTGAGGAGGATTTATTATATTCTTAGTAATTTTGTTTTGTTTTATTTAGGTATGTTTGTTATATTATCTCAGTCAGTTTATTCTTATAAGTTGTTTAGTTTAGTATTAATTTAATTTTGTAATTGTGATAATACGTTTGTTTTATAAGGTTATATATTACGAGTATATAAATGACGCTGTATAGTTGTTTTATGTGGCACTAGCTTTTGCCCGCGGCTTCTCTTCGCGTGTTTAGGGTTTTATCTTTTTACTCACAGCTCAGGCCGCCGATAACGTAACGTTATGATTTACAGACTCAAACCATCATCAGAAGTAGCATAAAGTAACAGTGAAAATCTTATGTAAATCGATAAATTTGTTCTCGAGTTATAAGGATATTCATATCGTTCGTTCATATTCATATCGAAATTTACGTGGGTACGTTACACGCCCGATCGCCCCGGTCGCTCGTAGAAACTTTGCTTTATTTATTAGGATATGGAGAATACTTTGCCTATCCCATTGGGAGATAGGCGTATATTTTTTTATTATGTATTTGCATTGAAAACTATACAATAATTTTGCCAAAGTTTGTGATGGAGCAGTCTAACCGAGCTAGCACTACGGGTGAGGAGAGTACCGGCGGCGTACTCCATGCCCACTGCGTGCGGTGAGAATTTCGGGCTGGTTATAATGTTGAGTGAGAGTGTGAATAATGTAGGAGCAAACCTTGCTGCCTGATTTTTTAAACTAAATTGGATAAAACAACTCGAAATGAAAAAAAAAATACAAAACTATCCATATTTAAAAATAATTGGCAATGATTCCATCACAAAATAAATAACATTTTGTGTCTATTGCTAAATTTAATAAAATAGTCTCAAAAATGTACATAAAAAAATGCATTCGAATTTTCTGTCAGATAATATGTAATTCCTAGTGTATCTTGATGTTATTTCTCATCCTTTTGAGTAGGTGATTAATATTGTTCTACAGTGTTTTTAAAGTCTACAACAAAGTACGAGTTACGAGACGGATGATAAAATAAATGAGAAACACTCAATCGCTAGTTAATTCGCTTGAGTGATTTTTTTTTTTCATTCGAAACAATCTTCTTTAACGAGTTCTGCCTAAATTAATTATGCAGAGCGAACTTGGCTGTTCTTGGACAAGTTCTTTTTTTCGTGTTCGGTTTCGGTAAGACTACTTTTTTTCTTTGCATGAAATAGCGTGAATTACAGCGTAAAAAATACTTAAGAGTTGAAAACACTACTGACGTTTTTTCTAATTCAAAGGAATTCTTATTCAATGCGTAATTTTACATCAATAACGTTAAACCTTACTAGTTCAAGCTATTTGTCTCTTTGTAATAGTAAGAGTACAGAAAAATAGCTTGAGTAAACAAGTTTACATACAAATGAATGCATGGGTTTCCACACATTTCTTGTATGCGTGTACTAGTTCTTGTATGCGGATATAAGTTCTTCTATGCGTGTACTAGTTCTTGTATGCGTGTACTAGTTCTTGTATGCGGATAGTAGTTCTTGTATGCGTGTACTAATTCTTGTATGCGGGTATTAGTTTTTGTATGCGTGTACTTGTTCTTGAATGCGTGTACTAGTTCTTGTATGCGTGTACTAGTTCTTGTATGCGTGTACTACTTCTTTTATGCGTGCTCAATGTAGGAACGATGTAGGTACCATAATTTAAATAAACTAAATTTAAAAGAACCTTTTTCGGACTAGTGCAAAACACCCCGCGCCTCCGCCTTAAAAAAGCTCCCCCCCCCCCGTCGGGGGCGGCGAGGGGTGCTCTCTCGGCGCGTTAGGAAACATCTGTCAAGCCGCTCCGAGGTAGTGAATACAATTAATCATTTAGTAAAATACGAGAGCTCTCTACGAACCATTCCCGCTCTGTCGCTAGGCGCGACCGCGACCAAACGAGCGACTCCACGGCTACCGTTTTAAAGTAGAAATTTTAAATCCACCCCTCCCTTTATTGCATTACGGACGTGGCTCGGTAAAGAGAAAACCGAGTTTGCGCCCGCGTTCGCTCGTTTGATCAAATTTCATAAAGTAGAAATTGAAAATGTATATAGACCTTAAGACTTGGAGCGCGAGAGCGACACTGCGGAAATGTCGCGTCTCTTGGAAAAGGATAATCTTGGCGGCTCTCTTGGAGAATTCGAAAGTTATCTACGCCGCAACTTTTCGCACAGATTCACACTCAGCTTACTTCGGCTTTAACATTCTAGAGCAGCGATCCTTAACCAGTTTGGTCGTCGACCCTACATTTTTTTTTTTTTTTTATGGAACCTGACACGGTTGGCTACATCACCTACAACATCCGTGATGTCAGCCCATAACACAGGGTGAACTAGGTGCCATGTCAGTGCTTCCCTTCCTTTCATGTCGGCTACACTAAACTGGACGGAAAACACGAACTATTTACATAGCCGTTTCGACCGACGTTTCGTTCAGTGCGGTGGTACCAACCCGGCCGGGATAAACCCTACCACCTAGTAAAGTAAGAAGGGAAGGGACCTACAGTTTAACGTGGAATCCGAACCACGGTCAGCCTCCAACGGTCGAGCGGTCACCCATCCAATCACTGACCGCGCTCAGCGTTGCTTAATAACAGTTGACTAACCAACCGCGCCACTGAGCTACCGAGGCTGACATTCAGAAATCCGTTAAGCCTGCGACCCTAGTCAACAAGGCAGGCACACAAATATTTGATTGACTTAAAAACCGGCCAAGTGCGAGTTGGAATCGCTCACTGAGGGCTCTACACCAAATTTTTTTTTTAAATAAACACGTTCCTTGTATGGGAACTACCCTTATTTTTTTATTTTAAAATTTTTTTGTTGTTGTTGTTATATCCGCAATAATAACACATATTCTGTGAAAATTTCAACGGGCTAGCTATTACCGATTCCAAAGATACAGCGGTAGGTCAGACATACGGACAGACAGACAGACAGAAACGAGTTTTTTCAAGGTTTTTTTGAGGTGCGGAAACCTCGGTGTGCGAGTCTGACTCGTACTTGGCCGGTTCTTTTCCATTTTTTTCATAACAGCGAGACAAAACATACATGACTCGCATAAATAAGTAGTTGGGTGGGAAAGTAGCAAGCATTTTCAAATTAAATTAGTTTTTTTTTATGTAATCCGATATGGATAACTGAGTCAGAGAGGCCAAAGCACATGCTCCGACCAGCCAATCTCCTAGAAGGTGCCATACTGGAGACTTCCCTTTGGATTTTTGGCTATACTCGACTAGAGTAGAACACAGCCGAGGCTAGTATGCGGCCACCTTGCATCCAGTACGGTAGTACCAACCCAATCGGCTACAATTGTACCTACCACCTAGTAAGGGGCAAAAGAAGGGGCCTACGGCTTGACACCGGTTCCGAACGGTGAAGCAGCAGGTGTGCACGTAAATGTTTTCGTCAGAAAAAACTCATTGGTGCACGCCGACCGGATTCGAACTTCGGAAGTTGAGATCAAAAGTACAAGTCAAGACCGCGCCGACCATCCGCCACTTAGAATCGATAATGCAAAGCAGAAAAAAAAGTGCATAGGCAGTAGGTTTACCAGATTGCTCTGCCTAAAATGTTGTAACATATTTTCATTTGGTTGGATCTCTTTTTCTGCACTCCATCACCTTGTCTTATAATCCGACTGAGACATTTTCAATGCAATGAACGATCACTTCAAGAGGATATCTAACCCAGCTTTTTCAAATATCTCTTTCATTTCCTCTTCAAGTGTTCTGGCGACCTGAGGTTAAGAAACGCTGTTCTAGAGTGACATTCGCAGTAGCGACATTCCAAAGACAGTCTGAACCTTATATTCCGTATGTATAGATTCTATATTTGAGTTACTCTAAGCTTGTGAAACGGATTTAATCTCCGTTGAAAATAGAGCTATTGGCCCGAAACGTCGAGCCAGAAAGCTCAATTTCAGAAAACCGACCAAAAGTATATGAACAAGAGACAAACTCACGGTTATTTAAAAACCTTTATGTTCTTAAAATATTATCTTTTTTTGGTTTTGACATTTTGTAATGTTTTTTTTCTTCCTAATTACGAGTACATAACCTTTCATCACTACGTAGGTTGGAAAATAAAAACAAAACATAAAACAAAAATTTACTTAATTTATGCAAATTCAACAAGATAAATGTGATATGAGAAATAATGTGAAAATGCTAGCAACACCTCCCTTTTAACTTGTTACGCTTCAAAAGTGAAATGTTGTGTTACATCGTCGGGAAAAAACAAGGATTCTTACTTAAGGCGAGGAGTGTAGGCAGGTACCTAGTTAATGTATAGGCGGCTGTTGGACCTAGCGATCTCGGCGTGTCGGCTCCTCTTGCAAGAGATCCGAGGTTTGAATCCGATCGGCAGGAACCAATGAGTCTTTTTGGATAAAAAATTACGCGTGTACCTTCACCAGCTGTTCATGGTACGGATTCCATGAAAAACTGTAGGTAGGTACATCGGGTTGGCTGGGAGAAATTGCCTACGTAATAAGTAAGCCCTTGCCACACATTCACTATTCGTATAACATAAGGTACGTAACTCTTCTATTGGACTAAAGCAGTAAAATTTATTTAAAATAAAAAATAATATACAGGGTGTTTCAGGATATGCTTGAGAAACTTCAGGAATAGAAAGTATTCATTATTAGAAGAAAAAAATCCTTATCACTCAAATCGAAATTTCAAATAATTATAATAATTATAAATATATATAAAATAATAATAATTTTTGTATGAAAAAAAATCGGAATAAAAACTCGATGGACAGTGAGTTTGGTCAGATTTGGTAAAAGTGCTGTTTAGGTCTAGGGAGTGGAATGTCCTAGTACAGTCCCCTTTTTCTTATGATGTCAATCAAATTTAAGTGTTTAGAATTTACCTACATGCAGTTCAATTCTACTAGTTGAGTATGTAAGTTAGTCATTTTATTTTTATTTAATAAAGGTGGACGTTACCCGTCCACCAAATCTCGATTAAACGATTTTCACCAAAAAGTACTATAAAATGACCGAATTGGAAACCTTTCATAGCTTTTCGTCTTCAAATATGGACCCCTTTCGAACCCGGAAGTTACGAAACCCTACCCTGAAACAACCTGTAGAATAAGATAAGCCAGGTACATTCTAAGCTGAGCGAGCATGCAATCATTTGCTACACTTCGAAGACGTTTGTGCATATAGCAGTGCATTTCGTAAATGTATCTCTAGAAAACTCAAACTAGACAAACATTTTAGTTCATCTTCCATTAATTTCTTAGTTGAATTAGATTAAACTTAGATGTATGTTGTACAATAAGAATGCATAATACACTTTTAGAACACACGAGCTTGTAGCAAGAGTTTTGACAAGACGTGGTATTTCCATCGTAACACGACAAAGTATTATAAGTAAGGTATACTTGCATACAATTAAAATTCCGCTTACGCACCGTAAATTTTACGCACCTGATATATTCAGTTTTAATTTAGTTAAAACTTTATCCATCAGGGCATATCTTTATCTATCAGTTTTTGGAAAATGCGATTTGATTAACTTCGTTCGATCTAAAAGAAATGATAAAAATACTATTCAATTTACTTAAACAAACCCGTTGGACGTAGCGTAACCAAAGCAAGATTTTATAAATTGGTTATAAATCAATGTCGGTAGCTGTTTACTTTTTTGATTCCATTGGTAATTTTGCGATAAAAAAATAAATACCGAATATTCGCTTACGCTAAGAATTTTCGAACATTGCATCCTGCTCCAACTCCAAAACGTCGCTATCCTGCTTGCGAACCCGAAATCCTCACCGTGCTTGATTTTACCTTCTATGGGGGCCTTAACTATAGCATGCGCCGCCGTAAGGAATTCAAACATTCGTACTTTCGTAATTCCAATGACAACTAAATAATGTGCGAAGCCAGCTTCACAGTTAAAGGCTGCGGTTAGGTTAGCTCACACGGCTGTACCAGCCGTGTGAGCTTATCGCTCGGTTTCATTTTAGAAATTCCCTTTTCTGTGGCAAAGTTGGCGTTGGAACGTGCTAATTTCGCCGACACCAGATGCCTCGTATGTTAAACTCGAGTGGTCGGAACTGAAGTCCGACTGACGCGACGGCGCGTAGTACGTGTATATGTGATAGCTCTTAAGCGCAGCTCTGCTCGTGTTATTGTAGTTAGAGAGTATGGAGATAACATCTACTAAGTACTTTTTTAGGGTTCCGTATCCGTCGTACGGGACCCTATTACTAAGCCTACGCCGCCGTCTGTCTGTCTGTCTGTCTGTCCGTCTGTCCGAAGGCTCTATCCCTTGAACCGTAATAGGTAGCCCGTTGAAATTTTCAGAGAATGTGTGTTATTATGGCCGATATAACAAATAATAAAAATAAGAAAAGGTAAAAAAATCACGGGGGTCCCCATACAAGAAACTAGAAAGTGCATGTGCGCCATCTACGAAAACAGTATGAAGCAACGCGCAACGCTGACCATGACATGGCGATACGAAACCCTCGGTGCGCGAGTTCGACTCGCACTTGGCCGGTTTTTTTTAAAGAACACATAACCGTTCCTTTTGGCTTCGTCGTAGTTGGATAAGGGTAGCGGAAGGGAAGTATCCTATGCTTTTCTATTGAATATATGTATGTAGATAGTACGGTGTGGGGTCGCTACTTGAAAAGAATAACCCCACTGCATCTCTCCTCGTGCATGTCATAAAATGCGACTAAATTATATGGACAAGATGCCGTGCATAAGAGCGACAGGATAGCCACCCCTCACCTTGGCACGGTCCTTCCAGCAAGTCATGTAGCAGGTTTTTTTTATGGAAACTGACACGGTTGGCTACACATCACCTACAACATCCGTGATGTCAGCCCATAACACCGGGTGAACTAGGTTCCATGTCAGTGCTTCCCTTCATTTCGCGCCGGCTACACTGAACTGGACGGAAAACACGAACTATTCACATAGCCGCTTCGACCGACGCGACGTTTCGCTTAGTGCGGTGGTACCACCCGGCCGGGATAAACCCAACCACCTAATAAGGTAAGAAGGGAAGGGACCTACAGTTTAACGTGGAATCCGAATCACGGCCAGCCTCCAACGGTCGAGCGGTCACCCATCCAAGTACTGACCGCGCTCAGCGTTGCTTAACAACAGTCGACTGACCGCACCACTGAGCTACCGACGCTGACAAAATACAGGTCTTCTTGCCTTACTAATGCTGCTTGATAGTTATCTTGTCCTAATATTATGCTAAACGTGGTGGCCGATGTTGTGGTGTAATTTACAAGAGTACTTGCAGCACAACACTGACTACTCTGCTCACCCCGATTTCGAGTTTATATCCAAAAGAAGACTAGATATAGAACAAGGTTCGGCTGCAAAGTTACCATCTGATTCATTTCCCATTAAAAATACGTTTTTTTTTATGAACCGACTGATCGGTTCCCTACATCACTACAACCCATAACACACCACGTCAGTCCAAAAAACCTTGGTGTACCATTATGGCATGTCAGTGCTTCCCTTCGGTCGTGCCGGCTTCACTGAACTGAACGGGAAACACGAACTAATTTATACAGCCATTTTCCATATAGGAAAACGTGAATATTTTTAATATTACAACATCAATCAACGAATTATTCCACCATTGGCCGGGTCCGATCGACGTTGGGGAGCCGCCAACAAAAAATATATAAAAATTCAAAGACACTATTTTTAATTCTTTGTCTTTAATTTTTTTTTTCATTTCAATTCATTTTCCCAATTATTCTGACCACGGATATCGAAAATAAATATCTTATGATAGTGCCCGTGGTCAGATCGACTAACTAGTCTGACCACGGATACCTTTTTGTGTCCGTGGTCAGATCAATCTAACTATCCAGTCTGATCAGTGATCACGGACACTGACCGAGTGCCAATATCAACTAACAGGCGTCCGTTCCGTACTGTAGGTTCATTAAAAATAAATCAGCCACAAGCCACAATGAACATCTGTGTCAAAATATTTATGCATATAGCCGCCGTATCGTGTCATGGCATCTAGCCTCGCACGCGCTGACTGAGGACGTGGAAAATCAATGAGATAGTTACAGACGTATAACGTTATCGATAATTTAACACGATATTAAACAGGAGGCTATTAGGTATTTTGGCAACTTCTCAGGAAGTGTATCGAGCAGTTAAGATACGTAATTTCGTCAGCGCAATTCTCCGCACTTTACGGAGAAATACGGTTTTTTTTTGTACTAAATCGACTGGTTCTCAAGATATGCATTTTTCAAATGCGTAATTTGTTTTTTTATAGAGACCGCGACATCTGGCGCCGAGCCACCCATAAGATGTCTAACGACGCCCATATACATTCGGTCGTACGCGGGGGTTGCAAATGTCATGCCTGCCTGACAGTTGTCTATTCACGCCTCTCTTGAAGGACCCGCAACTATACTTGGGGGGGAATATATGGGCAGGGAGAGCGTTCCAGAGTTTACCAGTTCTGCGGAGGAAAGATCTGCAGAACCGATTGGTACGCAACTGCGGTAAGTCCAGCGTATAGAGATGCAATCCCTGCCCAGTGCGCGTTGTGCGGTGGTGGAAAGGGGACGGCGGAGCGTTAAAAATCTCCTCCGAGCATTCCCCAAGGAATGGGGATGAGATGCACCCCTATCCAATCGACCTACCAACCAGTTCTGTAGATATTTTATTCACAGAACCGGGAAAATGTGGAACGCACTCCCTGCCCAGCCCATCTATTTCCTCCCAAGTAAAGCCTGGCGTTTTTCAAAAGGTGCGTGAAAAGGCTCCTGTCAGGCCGGCATGGCATTCGCAATCCCCGTGCATCACAGAATGTCCATGGGCATCGTTAGACACCTACTTGTAGGTGGAACGATGCCACCTGTCGTGCTATCCATACAAAAATTAAGCTATAACCAAATAAATGCAAGAAGCATGAATGAATAACAGTTTTTTTTATGTAATCAGGTATGAATGGCTGAGTCGGAGGGGCCAAAGCGCATGCTCCGACCAGCCAATATCACCTCCGAGAATGTAGGTGCCATACCGGAGACGTCCCTGGATTGCTGGCTATACTGGACTAGAGGAGAACACAGCCGAGGCTGCTATGCGGCCATCTTACATCCAGTATGGTGTTACCAACCCAGTCGGCTACAATTTGAGCCTACTACCTAGTAAGGGGCAAGGGAAGGGACCTACAGTTTTACACCGATTCCGAACGGTGAAGCAGCAGGTGTAGGTGTGCACGTAAATTTTTTATTTACCTGGACTGATCTAGCTCAGATTTTAGTACAGAATATTCAAAGACACATATAAAATATATAATTCACTAAAATCACCGAATAGTAAGCGATAAAAGTAACGTTGATCTTGCGATACGATAACTCCGTTCATAGTACAAAACAATCGTCTCCAGTTACTGCTCTGTCGACAATAATACAAAGCGAATACGAGAGTTGATGCCCATATAAATGAGCAGCGGGCAGTGGCCCGGGTGAGAATCTTAGCCGGGCCTGCGGAAGGGATTACTGTTTCTTCAAGTCGAATCCGAGTATATTTTCCGGACGGTGTCGTCGGCACGAATTGGGTCAAGTATAACTCATTTCGGCGACGACGCGGCGGAGGGGACGCATTGGGAGGGGGGAAAGGGGGGGGGGGGGGTAGAAGTTAAAGAATGGAGGGGCGAGGGGACTTAAGAGGAAAATCTCCTACCTCGTTGCTGCCATGGTCGTTGCATTCGGTCGAGGCAACCGTCGACCGAATTTTATTTATAAACGAGCGTTGCATTCGTTTGCAGTGCTATTAAATTGCAGGGTCCACACAAATAAAATCATAAAAATGTTATAAAACCCGACTACAAAAAACTAAGGTAAGCACAAGGAAAGATGATATAAAAGAGCAGTACGAAATTCTGTAGTCGCGCTTGCTGTCTATTCGAATCTTTCTAAAAGGTCGACTAAAACATTTTCTACAGCTCATCAACTTTCTTTGTTATTTTCTTAGTTTTTAACCACCGACGCAAAAAGAGGGGTGTTATAAGTTTAACGTGTGTGTGTGTGTGTGTGTATGTGTGTGTCTGTCCGTGCGAATACGGTTTTTTTATTAGAAAGTTGGTTTAATCGGGATGGTTCTTAGCTATGTTTGTAATCAAGTAATTAAGTAATTAACTAACCTAATCCAAAAATTAATTATCTTAAAAAGTGGACCGATTTGCATGCGGTTTTTTTTTAAAAGCTTGAAATAAAAGTTATTCTTAGTAGAGTTATTAATTAATCTTTTATATTGTATATATCTATATATATATTGTATATATAATATACGAGGCAATCCGCCGACGCACCAAAGCAGTCGATATTGGACACCGGGTGGCTAAGCTCAAGTGGCAGTGGGCTGGGCACGTTAACCGAAGAGACGATGACTGTTGGAGTAACCGTGTCCTACACTGGCGGCCGTGGACAGGAAAACGGAGTGTGGGAAGACCACCCGCCAGGTGGGATGACGACATCAAGTACGCCGGCGGAAATCAGTGGTTCCGTATCGCTGAAGGCCGGGAGGACTGGAGGAAAATTGTAGAGGCGAATGTCCAGCAGTGGACGCTTACACGCTGACTGACATTGTATATATCATTTAATTCCGCTTAGTTAAATTATATACATGTACAAAATATAAGTGTGGTATATTTTTTTGGAAATAAAATTAATTAAATAAAAAATTAATTATAAAACCGGACTGCTAAAAAAATTAAGGAAACAAGAAAATATCAGTAGAAAATGCTGAAGACGCCCGACTGCAGTAGGTTTCGAATAGACAGCATAACCATACTAAATATGCATACAATGTATCAATAACATATTGTTAATGTTGTGTGTTATTTATACATACCTACATACATACCAAAAGCTGTATCCCAAAAATAGTAATCGTTGAGTTGCAAGGACTCTGATAAATTAGAACACAACACCGACCACCACGTTTCGCATGAAGTATTTGGACAAGATAACTATTTGGCAGCAAAGTAAGGCACGCAGACCCACCTGTTGCATGACTCGGTGGAAGGACCGTGCCAAGGTGAGAGGTGGCTAGCCTGTCGCCGTTTTGCACAGCATGTTGTCCTTATTCCTCAATCGCGTTTTACGACGTGCACGGGGAGAGATGCGGTGGGGATATTATACCTGCAGGTACTTGAAAAGAACACGGCACGTTTTTATTAAGCACAGGTACCTAATATTCCAACCACAGAGCATCAAATACCTACTCAAATACCTACCGCCCGCGCCCCCTACTAGAGGCGCCCTAAGCGATGATATTTGAAACCCAATAAACGTACGCTGAGCTGCTAGCGCTTCGTATGTGTGTGTGTGTGTGTGTGCTAGTATCGACACTACACACAAAGAGGAGCAAGTTAGGCACACGCACAAAACAAATGCACACGCACAACACACATATGTAAGTCATAGGCCACGCCCACAGGCTTCAACGCCGTTGTAGAGAAATCGCGCTCACGGCGCGGCGGCGCCTCTACCCGCGCGCATTTCATGCTTTGTGATTCCAACTATGTTACGTCATAATTTACTATTTCTTGCCTCCCTTATGAAAAAATTGTGTGAAAATGTTCTCTCTTAAAAATGGTTTTAAAAAGACTCACAAAAGTATAGTAACGTTTTAAAAATGCAGCTTAAATTGAAGAGTAATAAGGTTAAGCTCCGTGGGCAAGCTGAATAAAACACCCGCAATTACCGGCTCGGCAAATTATCACTACTGCGTCTCTCTTGGAACCTGGACCAGTGGCGGTGCTAGACCAAATGTAGACGTCAGCGACATCAGCTTTGTGCGAGGCCTCTTTCATATCCCAGTCAGAAATAAAAGGATAAATTGAATGAGACTGATGTATGTATGAGTATATGAGCTTTATAACCCAACAAGCGATAGCCCAAACTGTGCGAGCATACTTTGATGAGAATGTTTGTGATCGCGCGATCCCAAAGGGAGTCAGCTAGGGTAAACGAATTTTTGCGAGGCCCCCTCAGGCGCGAGGCCGTCGGCGGTCGTCGAAGTCACGACGCCTAGCGCCGCCAGCGCCACCGCTGGCCTTGTACACTGAAATAAATATATGAAAGTATCAACATGCAGAGGAAGACAAAGAAAAGTCTACAAGTTGAAATTAAAAAAATTGTAATTTCAACTTGTAGACTTTATGCAGACACATTAAGTATTAAATACTACATTATGTAGTATTTCATAATGTGTCTGCATAAGCTGCCCAATTGTTTACTCACACATGTGTCTTCTGACTGGCGCAAATTGAGTACCTACCTAAATGATGGCCAAATATTGGTTTCGACCGAAACTTCCGCTTCTTCTTCGGCCGAAACCGAAGGTAGGCCGAATCTGTCGCTAGGTCGAAGCCGAATATATATATTGTAACAATATATTATTCAAATAATAAGATAAAGATAATTATTAAGGGCGACATGCTAGCCACCTCTCACCATGGCACCGTCCATCCACCGAGTCGTGTAGCAGGTGGGTCTTCGTGACTTATGTATTTGCTGCTTGCTAGTTGTCTTGTCCTAAGACTTTCTAAATGTCTTGGGCGGTGTTGTGCTGCAATTTACAAGAGTACTTGCAGCACAACACCGACTACTCTGCTTAACCCGATTGTCGGTATACAGCGTGTACACGCTGTATACCGACAATCGGGTTAAGATCGACAATTCACACGTATGTTTGTGTCATTCTTCTTCTTTGTTGTGCTACCCTTATAATAAGTGTTCGTATAAGTCAGGTTGACTGGCAGAGATTGCCTTAGGTAATAAGTCCGCCTTTTGTAAAATCATTGTATTGGAAAGCAATAAAGCATATTCTATTCTATTCTATTCTATGCACCACATATACCATGTATGTATTATTATTATTTTATTTTAAACTTTTAAAGAAACAAACAGTTACAATATTAATACATAGAAAATTAACTCTAGTCTAACACCTAAACCAGTAACCAGTTTAGTATGACAATACAGTTTCCGAATATTAATTTCCAACGTCTAGCATCATTGCCGGTAGCAGCGCAGCGGTGTCATAGTCTCGGCAGGAACAGCTTTATAGCATTAATTTGTCTTTGTGTTAGGGCGACACCTATAGCGCCCTCTTGCGCCGCGCCGCCTTGCTACCGCTATTCTGCTCAGAGCAGAGAGTGTAGGATTTACAATGAGTCTATTTTAATAACTCGATTATATCGTCAACGCAGATTGACGCCAATCAGCGACGATCTACTGACATTGGCGACCTTTGACCGGCCATCAGCGACGATGAACTGAACAATGGTGATGTTTCACCGGCAATCAGCGACGACCTACTGGACATTGGCGACGTTTGGCCGGCAATCAGCGACGACCTACTAGACATTGGCGACGTTTGACCGGCAATTAGCGACGATCTACTGGACATTGGCGACGTTTGGTCGGCAATCAGCGACGACCTACTGGACATTGACGACGTTTGACCGGCAATCAGCGACGACCTACTGTACATTGGCGATGTTTGGCCGGCAATCAGCGACGACCTACTGGACATTGGCGACATTTGACCGGCAATCAGCGACGACCTCCTGGACATTGGTGACGTTTGGCCGGCAATCAGCGACGACCTACTAGACATTGGCGACGTTTGGCCGGCAATCAACGACGACCTACTACAGATTGGCGACGTTTGGCCGGCACCGTACCGTTCCGTGTGGGGCCTGTACTTAAAAAGAATAACCCCACTGCATCTCTCCCCATGCATGTCGTAAAAGGCGACTAAGGGATAAGAACAAGATGCCGTGCTAAAGGGCGTGCCTTACTTGCTGCTTGATCGATTGAATCTTGTTCGAATACTTTGCGAAACGTGGTGCTCGGTGTTGTCTTGTAATTTACCAGAGTTCTTGCAGCACAACACCGATTACTCTGATTACTCTGATTGTCGGGATTCAGCGTGTGTGATATGTATGTTACGTTATGTTATGTACTATACGACATAGTACCTATCCGATTATATTCCCTGCATCCTGGCTACGGCATCGTCCAATGTGAACGCATCATTATAAAGACAAAGAAGCGTCGAGCGAGAGTTGAGTGAGACTCGCGAGCGAATACTGTACATATTTCCCAGGGTCTCGTCGCCGTCGCCGCCTGGCTGTTAAATATATTTTTGATCAAGTAAGTAAACAGAGGTGTTTTTTATAATTAAGTTTTGGAACGTTACTATGTTGCCTTTTATAAAAATACTGAGGATCGAAGTGGTAGTCATTCGAATTTTTTCAGCATATTTAAAAGTGTTGGTCGGGTTTATTTTGTGCAACTTCCGGCAGATCTTTGAAGTGCGTAAAATCTGTGGTAACTTTTCCTTAACTATTGCGGTGAAATCACAATTATGTTTGTTTGCACAATAATGGGACAAGTTCGTCCCAAACAAATCGAACAATCCCTAACAAAGCCCTCAAGATATTCTTTAGTGCAGTAAACAATCTCTTATTAGATTAGATTGGTATATTTCTATACAAATACATCGCTTGGAATTTTCTGGTATCTGGAAAATTATAGAAAGGGCTTAGTTTTTTCTCATTACGTCTTCTCTTTGAAATACATAATTTAGAGAGCACAGCAATACGCGTCCCATTTCTCTCGGCAAAGAAGAGAATTGGAAAGGAAAAATAAGTTCTTATAATATCTTGCTAAATTATATAACCACTGTGAGTCTAGTTCCCTATCTTTGTCTCAGTGCAGACTTTCAGTGATTACTTAGTAGTCGTGTTTGAAGGTCAAAACTAGCCTAGCGCTCGCTCTTAAATCTCTTTTAAGTTATTACTGCTGCGTTAAAATCGCACCTGTCCAATGGTGGAACAATTTAGTTGGCAGATGTTGTGTGACAAATATTTGCTTATTAGAAAGACACGACTAAGACTACATAATATCAATATGTTTTAATTATTGTTTTTTTTATTATTTGTTAGTACATATATCCGCCATAATAACACACATTCGGTGACAATTTTAACCGGCTACCTATAACGGTTCAAAACGGACGGACAGACAGTCGGACCGACAGACACAACATACAGACAGACCGTGTGGATACGGAACCCTAAAAATCTAAGTATAATTTTTTTTCAATATCGCACAATATCATCATATTGCATAAAAGTTCCTAGCTTACCATCCTACTTGGCGTCATCGGCGTTGGGCGGGGGGCGGTGGGCGGAAGTCGCCCCAGCTACCTATCTCGAAGTATCCTGTGTCGGTGTTACGAGTCAGCGGATGCAGGAAATAATACAAATCCCAACTGTTGCAATACGCCACACGGAAAATTGTATTTTCAATGGTTCTGTCTTTGTTTGTACAGTTGCTAATTAATAAATATCAAGCTTAAATTATAGTTATTCTATCTTTCAAACTGTATCTTAACACTGTAAGCGGTGTCTATTGTGTAGTTAGTCACAATGTATTGTAAGCGAAGACGTTAAAAAAAGAACCCTGCGAAGTTTCTTGCCGGCTCTTCTTTGCGGGTGTAATCGAACCGGATTGTAAAAACTAAACAGGACAAAATCAAGCGTATTGTACTACCATACGAATGATGAATAAAGAATAAAGAATTATTTAGAAAGCAGTAACTATAAAATACGCAAGGATCCAAATGAAGAAGTACACAGTGTGAAATACTGAAAGAATTTAAAGATACTAGACTTCCCCGGGCCTTTGGTGTGCTTTGGTTAAATATTTTTGCAAGATACTTTAAGATACTTATAAAATATTTACGTGAACACCTGCTGCTTCGCCGTTCGGACCGGTGCGGTGTTAAACTGTAGGTCCCTTCTGTATACCTACGCTTAAATTAAACTGTGCAGTCACTTCAACCAAATATGTAGAATCATGCATGACAGACTTATATAACATTTATCCACGATAATTGTATTATTAAAAAAAAAAACCGGCCAAGTGCGAGTCGAACTCACGCACCGAGGGTTCCGTATCGCCATGTCATGGATAATGGCGTGTTTATGAAATCCTTCATATTAGTTCAAATTCATGATTAGTTAAGCTTCATACTCTATTCGGTAGATGGCGCGCGCGCATACACTTTTTAGTTTCCTTTATATGGGAACCCCCGTGAATTTTTTACTTTTTCTTATTTTTATATATTCTTATTACATTCTTAATTTCTTATATCGGCCATAATAACACATATTCTGTGAAAATTTTACGGTTCAAGAGATTACAGCCCTCGGACCGTACCGGATGCGGAACCCTAAAAATATATATTTATATGAAATAAAATAAAAATCTAAAATTGGTAGGTAAGTAACTAGATAATAAAATTATGAATACTTAACTGAGAGGCGCACGCACGCGCCGTTTCCATATTATTATAGCAAATTGATTTAGTGTCACCTTGCCTGTGAACACAACAGAGTTTCCGTATCGCGAGCATTATGAAGTTAAACCACAACAATGCGCTCGCAACACTAGCCAATATATATATGTAGGCATACTAACATCAGCCGACAAAGGCGACGCGAATTCGTATTCGCTATGGATTATTTCATACATACATACTTACTACAAATAGGTATAAACCTTGCTCTATTTGATTTAGCGCCTGCTATCAGTGCCTTCGTTCCTAAGTAACTATTAAGTAATATGTGCTCCGACTCCACTCGCGTTAAGATTACCGATATTTTATTAACCCCCGACGAAAAAAACGGAGGGGTGTTATAAGTTTGACGTGTGTGTGTGTGTGTGTGAGTGTGTGTGTCTGTCTGTGGCATCGTAGCTCCCAAAGGGATGGACCGATTTGGATGCGGTTTTTTTTTATTAGGAAGCTTGTTTAATCGGGTTGGTTCTTAGCTTGTAATGAAGTTATCAAGTCATTAAAAAAATTAATTATCTTAAAAAGTGGACCGACTTTCATACGGTTTTTTTTAAAAAGCTTGAAATAAAAGTTAAATTACAAATTTAACAACCCCCGACCCTTAAAAAGCCAAAAATAATTTCCGTTTACTTACTTAAAGGAGTCGGGGGACCGCTCAGTAAATAAAATATAAAAACTCAGAGCTGCGCGGGAATTTACTTAGCGGTCTCCCGACTCCTTTAAGTAAGTAAACGGAAATTATTTTTGGCTTTTTAAGGGTCGGGGGTTTTTTAAATTTGTAATGTAGCCTTAGCAATCCCGAACTGCTTTTGTCAGTATCGATAGTTGCGTGATGCGATGTTTCGGCGTCTGGTGAGCAACTGCGGGTGTGGCCGGATTTTGGATGGTTGTCGAAGTTGGCCGTCCGGTCGTTGACTCTCAACGCGTACATAGGTACTATAAACAATATACATGCTTGCAACGAGTACATAGATATATATAAACAATATACAGCCATATACCATAGCAAATATTGTCAGCCTCGATAGCTCAGTGGTGCAGACAGTCAACTGTCGCTATTGAATGTTAAGCAACGCTGGGTGCGGTCAGTACTTGGATGGGTGACCGCTGACCGTTGGAGGCTGACCGAGGTTCGGAATCCTCGTAAAACTGTAGGTCCCTTCCCTCCTAATCTTACTTGGTGGTAGGGTTTAACCCGCCCGGGTTGGTACCACCGCACTGAATGAAACGTCGGTCTAAACGGCTATGTAAATAGTTTGTGTTTTCCGACCAGTTCAGTGTAGCCGGCACGATCAAAGGGGGAAGCACTGACATGGCACCTAGTTCACCCGGTGCTATGGGCTGACATCACGGACGTTGTAGGTGATGTAGCCAACCGTGTCAGATTCCATAAAAAAAAAACATCCTTAGATATAAAGATAATTATTTTATATAAGTACAATACTAAATATTAATTTAAAAAAATCATTTACATACTTTTTTTAATTGAAACTGACACGGTTGGCTACATCACCTACCTACAACATCCATGATGTCAGCTAGCCCATAACACCGGGTGATCTAATAGGTGTCTTTCAGTGCTTCCCTTCATTTCATGTCGGCTACACTAAACTGGACAGAAAACACGAACTGGCCTTTGCGCACGACGTTTCATTCAGTGAGGTGGTATCAACCCGGGCGGGATAAACCTTACCACCTAGTAAGGTAAGAAGGGAGGGTAAAATAACAAAAAAATGCTTTATCAGTTGAAAAAAGCATTTTGCAATGCAACTATGCAATTTGATTTCAAGTTCAACTTAAGGTTTTTCTCAATGTAGCCATTCATGTTAGGCTGCACAAAAAAAACCGGCCAAGGACGAGTCGAACTCGCGCACCGAGGGCTCCGTATCGCCATGTCATGGTCAGCGCCAATCACGCCATCTATGGCGTCTTTTATGAAATTCTTAATATAAGTTAAAATGGTTCATACTGTTTTCGGTAGATGGCGCGCATACACTTTTTATTGTATGAGACCCCGTGAATTTTACACTTTTTCTTATTTTTATTATTTCTTGTTATATCGGCCATAATATTAATAACACATATTCTGTGAAAATTTCAACGGGCTACCTATTACGGTTCAAGAGATACAGCCCTTCGGACAGACAGACGGACAGACAGACAGATAAGACAGCGTAGGCTTAGTAATAAGGTCGCGTACGACGGATACGGAACCCTAAAAATCAAACGTAGCCGTAACATATTTTTGTGCAGACACTTCATTCACATCGATTAGATACAATTCTGACAACAACGTGAAAAGCTCTGCAACACCTTCGGTCGTAAAATGAAAGGCCGCATTTGACAATTTGTATTTTCCTTTCAGACGAATAACAAAGCAAAATGTAGATATTCGTAACAAAGTATGCACACGGTCTGGGAGTTGGGTTCGGAGGCGAGGCTTTTGTCGGTTTGACAGCTCTAGTACACAGTGAAGAACAAAGTGTATGCGTAGGTATCTATAGGTATTTTTTACTGGAGAGCTCATGGATTAGGATGTAGTAGGTATTCCTTTTTAAAAATTGAAGAAATCACTTGTTATTTTTAGGGTTCCGTATCCGGTATGGGACCCTATTACTAAGCCTACGCCGTCTATCTGTCTGTCTGTTTGTCTGACTGTCTGTCCGTCCGTCCGTCTGGGCATACCTACAGTCTTGAACCGTAATAGTGAGCCCGTTGACATTTTCACAGAATATGTGTTATTTATGATTGCCGATATAACAACAAATAATGAAAATAAGAAAAAGTAAAAAATTCACGGCGGTTACCATAGAAGGAACTAAAAAGTGTATGCGCGCCATCTACCGAAAAGACTATGAAGCATTTTAACTAATATGAAGAATTTCATAAACACATCATAGATGGCGTGAGTGGAACTGACCATGACATGGCGATACGGAACCCTCGTTGCGCGAGTTTGACTTGCGCTTGTTTAAATATTTAAATTATAAACTGTTCTTAACACTCACATTTGGTGTTTTTGTCTTTGATAGCTTATGTGTTCGTTTCATTATTTCAAATGTGTAATTCCTATGGTAACTTTGAATGTGTGATGCAAAAAATAAAATAAGACAATAAAAAAAAATTAAAAGGTAATTTAATTGAGTTTTTTTTATAGAAATCACCTACAACATCCGTGATGTCAGTCCATTACACTTTGGTGAACTAGGTGCCATGTCAGTGCATCCCTTCGGTCGTGCCGGCTGGAACGAACTGCATGGAAAACACGAACTATTACCGTGGGGCGATATCATCACCTAGTAAGGTAAGGAGGGAAGGAACCTACCACGATTAGGCTCTAACGGTCCAGCGGTCATCTAGCCAAGTACTGGCCTGGTATTATGCCATAAATAAATTTTTAGTCTGCACAAAAATATGTTAAAATTTTCAGAGCAAACATACAAAAATACCACACGCTCTTTCCCGACAATCGGAGTGAGCAGAGCAGTCGGTGTTGTGCAAGTAATCTTGTAAATTACAGCATAACACCGACTGCCACATTTAGCAAAGTTTTAGGACAAGATAACTATCAAGCAGCATGTAAGGCAGGAAGACTCACCTGCTACATGACTCGGTAGAAGGACCGTGCTAAAGTGAGAGGTGGCTATCCTGTCGCCCTTATGCACAGCATCTTGTCCTTATTCCTTAGTCGCCTTTTTCAACATGCACGGGAAGAGATGCAGTGGGGCTTTACTTTTCTAAGTACCGATTCCACAGAACAAACCTTGGCGACATAAAGTGTTTTTCAACATAAAATCTGTGTAGAACCGATTTTAGACACAAACTCAATCATAAACGGACTGTAATGTTCAGTAATTGAATACCGTGCCTAAACTAGAGGCAAGAATGCAGTATGCAACTGAATTCTTGTTGTATTCTAGTAGCATGGAATCATACAATGTTACGAATGGAGAGGCATACTAACGGATCTAGAATTTCGTCGGGGAGTGGGATGTGAAATCCCCTCCCCTCCCCTCCTAAACGTTGTTGAATCACGTGGCGAGTCTGTGGTAGGCTCCCCCCCCCCCCCCCCCCCCCTCCCTCCTCCCCGTGCGCTTCCATTATATTTTATACAAATTAGGCACAATAGGTGAGCTTGATGACGTGAGGCATTCTATTCTAAACAACCCTTGGGATGTGGGAGGTATATGCAGGCGAACAAGAATAGTGTGTGGCAATGTATTAAGCAGTACGTCAATATATTCTGAAGCATTTGCACGACACTATAATTTCATTATAGTTTGGCAATGTCCATCCAGTCTAATGTTTATTTGAAATGCTGAAAATTAAGAAATTTTAGGCGAGATTTTAGGTACAGGTAGGTATATAACAGGTTTAGTTAAATTTACGGGTAGCCGCGCCGAAGCAACAAGCAAGAGTGGTCGACACAGCAAATTCCGCCATCCCTAGTACTGTACCAGCGTATATGCGGACGATTGTAGTGCTTTCGGGAGCTCACAAATCGGCAGACAAATTCCGCAATCTGCACCCTAGCCCTAGTGGTGTGCGACAGACCGTAATGGTGGGTTCTCGAATGCCCAATGTCAACAACAGAAGAATATTTAAATTAAATATTTTTTTTAATGCGTTGGCTACACCACCTTCAACATCCGTGATGTGACCCCATAATAACACATTGGTGAACAAGGTGCCATGTCAGTGCCAGTATGTACAGTTTTCATATTTCAGCGATACAAAGAGATGCCGAGAGCATGCGCCGACGCATGAGCCCGTCCGCCCCGTGCTGGCTCCGCTCCACGACGCGAGTACACACGTGCCCGAATATCCTTACTATGCATGATTCATCTAATCAAGTCATCTAAATACGTAGGCCGAGCACTAGACGCGACGCCGCGCCGGCGCGGCGCGGCGGTACTGCGGGCGGATGTGTTCATTCTCGTCGGCACGTATTAAGAAATAATGTTCCACTTCCGGGAATAATTTTTTTTTCATGTTGCGTAATTTCGTTTTTGTATTTATATTCCCGCGCGCGCACCGCTCACACTAAGTCGACATAGCGTCTGCGCCGTATGTGTTTTCGCGATTCGGAAATGCGGTGCGCCGGGAAAAATTCTGCTGAGTGGCAGATGTGTTCGTACCCCGTACGGAAGCCTATTACTAAGCCTACAACGCCTGTCTGTTTGTCTGTTCGTCCGTCCGTCCGATGGATATATATTTAGAACCGTTATAGCTAGCCGGTTAAAATTTTCGAAGAATATGTGTTATTTTGGTGGATATAACAAATAATAAAAAAATTATAATGTGAAAAATTAAGGCATCCCCACAAAACAAACGTGTTTTTTTAACGTTTTTTTTTGTGGTGCGGAAACCTCGATGCCCGAGTGCGACTCGCACTTGGCCGGTTTTTTTAATTGTGTAAAAGAAGTTTAAAGTTTGTCGGCCGAATTAGCAGTTAATGCACAACGAAATTATCTACAAATATGTATGAACGTCATTAGCGACAACACACGATGGAATCGAGCTAAAAAATAAAACCGGAATAAACCTGAAAAAAATAGAAAGACATTAATTATAATATAACGTAATTTAAGCGCACCTCTGGTACGACCTTGGGGCTCCTGGGGGCTTGAAAGCGGCACCGTACTCCCCACCACATCCGCGAGATATATCCCCGCGCACCACTGAATGTGCATGGGGGCATGGGCATTACCCATTTAGAATTACGTGGGACGACGATACATGTCGTATTATCTACATTACTAAAGGTTGACTGTAAGAAATCTCAGTAAGGGATAAGTCCGCCTTTGCACCTTATGTAAATTTTCTGTAAGTCTTATGTACTGGAGCAATAAAGAATTTTCTATCTATCTATCTATTTACATAGGTCTTACATTTAATTTTGTTTGTTAATACAATACAGGTGATGAAAATGTTGACTGAAGAAAAAAAATTGTTGGCAACCCTATTCGAGATATCGCGCGAATCCCGCGGTTTGGGGCCGCAACTAGCGTACGAGACTAATCGCACAGGATGAGGCAACATGTTACACAATGAATTTCCGTTATTTACTTACGTAGGCGTATGTTACTTGCAAATTGACGTATTGGCATCACACTGTCAAGGTGGAGTTAATATAGTATTTTGACACAGATCCAATTTTGTACAACAACAGTAACTACTTTTGTTTGGTAATAAATTAATTTTATTATTTCTAATAATAATGTATAGTTGCCTACCTATATAATTTAGCCTTAAGTATAGAGAAATAAAGAATAGTAGATAGACATTTTTTATGACTTCAAAAATGTTATAACTAAATAAACTAAAAAAATTACATTAGGTGCAAATGCCGACTTATCCGTTAGACAGGATACCCTCAGCCAACTTTCGGAAGAAATTATTTTATAAAAAAAGTTTACTAGGCTCTTTCGATTACACCCTATAAATATAATGTAGTTTTTTAATACGGTGTCTAGCGAGGCCCATGGACATTCGGTCGTATGCGGGCGTTGCGAATGCCATGCCGGCCTGATATTGTAATTCGATTCAGTTTTCGTATTACTCGATTTCATGTAAAAAAATTGTTGTGCGTTACAATAAATAGTTTGGCAAAAGTTTTTAGTTTGGTAAAATCTTTGTAAACTCGATGTAAAAGCTTTGCCTGAATCTACCAGCTCACATTTACATCTCAGCGAAATCTGTCCAAAGTGTCACAATAGCTGGCGAACTAACTCGCACTGTCTGTTCTGAGTTTATAACTTTCTACAGATAATGTACCTACACATAGTTTCAGTAACTCTTCCAAGTTATGTATATCGTTAGTGTCTTGGTTAATTGGCTTTTCCAATACTAAAATGTATGGTAATAAATACTATAAATAAAATAGAACTTAATCGTTCTGAACGTCAATTTATGTACGGGTTAACATAATACGTAAAAAAAAATATCAAAAATAAAAAATAATTAAATAATTATAAACATTATTGCGCGTTTAAATAAAAAATTAAATAATTATAAACATTATTGCGCGTTTAAATAAAAAATTAAATAATTATAAACATTATTGCGCGTTTAAATAAAAAATTAAATAATTATAAACATTATTGCGCGTTTAAATAAACGCGCAATAATGTTTATAATTTTTTTTTTATTTTTGATATTTCTTTTACGTATTATGTTAACCCGGCATATAAACTGCCACTATACAAAGTTTCGTATAATTCCGTTCAGTGGTTTTTGCGTGATGCGCGTACAGACAAACAAACAAACAAAAATTGTTTACTGTTCTAACATGTTCAGTATCTCATTTTAAGCCAACCTGTAGTTTTTTTCCGAATACATTCAATGCGCAGACTTTCTTACCTTTACGATTTTATTATATGTATAGATATATATGTATAGATAGATAATACTATTTAGACATATAGATAGATTTATTATATTTAGATTAAATATTTTATTTAGAAAAATTATTTATTCTTGTTTTCATTGCTTCTTAATATACCTATAAAATATATTAAAGGCCTATATGTGTATAGCGGGCTAGCAATTATCGGAGATAAGAGGAAAAAAATCGTTTCCTCTCCAATTATCGAAGCGCTCACCGATAAAAGTTCACAAGAGCACAACGCCAGGAAATGTATTAGGAATTTCCTCCTTTTCATTATTTTCTATCAACAAGGGCCCTAGACACAAATATATTATTTTTCCTTACATTATAAGTAGAGCAGCATACACGAATATGGAACGCTCTCGCTGCCAAAATATTTCCCCCCAAGTTTAGTCTCGGCTCCTTCAAGAGGGGCGTGCACCTGTCGGGCCGGCATAGCATTCGCCACCCCCGCATACGACCGAATGTCCATGGGCGTCGTTAGACACCTTATGGATGGCTTAGCGCCATAATATGTCGCGCTTTCAACAATAAACAAGTGCGAGTCGAACTCGCGCACCGAGGGTTCCGTATCACCATGTCATGGTCAGCGCCACTCACGCCATTTAAGGCGTGTTTATGAAATGCTTCATATAAGTTAAAATTCATGATTAGTTAAAATGCTTCATACTCTTTTCGGTAGATGGAGCGCATACACTTTTTAGTTTATTCTATGGGAACCCCCGTGAATTTTTTACTTTTTCTTATTTTTCTTATTTTTTTGTTATATCGGCCATAATAAATAACACATAATCTGTGAACATTTCAACGGGCTACCTATTACGGTTCAAGAGATACAGCTCTCGGACAGACAGACATACAGACGGCGTAGGCTTAGTAATAGGGTCCTGTACCGGATACGGAACCCTAAAAACAAAATATTTTTGTTTATTTATGTATTTTTGTTATATGAGATAGATTTTATTTATATTGTATTCAATATTAAAAGCTTAAGTACACACTTACAAGTATGTACACTACACACACACACACACTTAAGTATGTAAAAATGTCTGCTCGAAATCTGAAGTGTAAATGCCCTACATCTATATTGCCTTTTTCATATATACAAAAATATGTCCTCTGCACTAGGTACGAGTACCACAACAAATTTTAATGCGAATATTTATGCACCTGTGTCATGGATTGTTTTTAAAGGCGTAATGAACTGTTGAGTTTATCTGTACTAAGAACAGTGCCAATGTTGTCCCGTTACATTTGGTTGATTATTCTCAGTATCGATTGAGTATAATATATTTGATTGAGATTATACCGAGAAATGAGTGGGCAGCTGGGTAACTACGTCTGCGGCTAGCTACACTTCCGCTTTCTTTACACTTGCTCATGATTCATTCATTATGTAGTTACCTATTTTATATAAGGTCTTTCATTAGTAGGTAACTTTACGCTAAGGGGTGTATGTGTATCAGATACTGATCACGTTCCCCATACCAATTTTTTTCGGATATCAAATACCTACCCATCATACTAAAATAATAGTTTATTGAACAAGTTTTGATTTCATTTGAGCGAGTTTGCGAGTATTAAAATTTGACATAAATAGTCGTATCTTATGATTTGGTTAATTTAGAAGCTTTCATTTTCTTTAACTCGAAGGGATCTTAGTATTTCATATTAATTTCAAATTTATATCTTCATCTGTTCCTGAGAAAAAGGTCTTGACATACAAAACAAACTTAATTTTTTTTAATGTCATATAACTACCCATTTACAATTTTCGAATTTTTTCCTTTACTTGTGTCATGAGACCTTGCTTCTTACCAAATTTCATGATTCTAGGTTAACGGGATTTGGTTTCATAAGGGGCACTATCTATCACTTGAGGCACTGCAATCGGCCCCGCTTATAGTTTCACTTGAGGCACAACACTTTCGACGGAGTCAAGTACAGTGAGATAAGAAATATATTGTTAATAAATGTTTGTATAAAGGTAGGTAATCTAAATTTTCGACAAAATAACATTACGATGGATGGATGAAACCATGTCAGAGGTAAGATATTATCATATATATTTTAATACGAAAATAGTTTTGTTGAATTATGATGATAAAACCCGAAAGATTACTGGGAACGGTTCTAAAGTACCAGGGCAGCACAAATTGAAAGGAGGTTACCATATAATACGAAAATAGTTTTGTTGAATGAAATAAGATAAAACCCGAAAAACTACTGGGAACGGTTCTAAAGTACCAGGGCAGCAAAAATTGAAAGGAGGTTTCCATAATTGTATATAAATTATTATTACTTCATTATTTAGATCTCGTGGCGTTCTGACCCATTCTCAGGACCCACTGTCAAAAAGAAAAAAAAATTGTGGCGTTTCGACCCATTTACATTTAATTTTGAGAGGCGTTCTGACCCACTTACCAGAATACACAGATACAGTAAATGAACTTCCTTTGTGGCAATTTGCAAACCTCCTATCATTTCTGCTGCCCTGGTACTTTATTTCCCATTCCCAGCTTACCAAGAAGTCTTCGGGTTTCCACTTTAATTACGGTGACTGTATTCTGACCATTTGAATACTTTATTGCACTGGTCTGTGAAGAATGTGAAATAAAAGTACATTTTTACAAGTACAAAGGTAGGTAATCCAAATTTTCGACAAAATAACATTAGGATATAAGGGTTCCGTTTTTTCCTCCTTTGAGGTACGGAACCCTAAAAAACACTAAACACTACACTAAACCCTGATTATAGGCGGGAATATGTTTAAATTGTACCTAGTAAGTAGGTACCGGTTTGAAAATACTAATTCTAAATATTGGAAATATAATCTGTTAAGCGATGATTTGACCAAATTTGTCACTTCTGTAAAGGAAAACAAGCAAGGAAACCAATTAGGTAAACAAAATAAAACCAAAGAGATGACTATTGTGTATAAGGTGTGGTGTTGTATGAGATAGGTATCTGACTTTGCCTATAATAGTACGAACAAATAAAAAAAAAATTTGTAGTAACCGAAATGGAGCGATTCTACCTACACCTCATACTGAGCAGCATTCTATTTACAAAATATGTTTATTTTTCACTTTCTTCACAGACATGCGCAAAAACATTAGAAAAAATATCGCATAAAAAAAATTAATCCGGTTTCAAATACATAATAAGTTTTAGTTTAAAAGATGTTACTTTGAGGATTGCAAAATGTTCATAAATTTTTAATATTAGATATGTAGTGCATATTTTTAATCGAAATAGGTATATAATATTGGTAATGAACATAAGCAACTTCTCCCAAAGGAAGTTATCACATTCCCACGGCAAACTCGAAAGACGCAGAGCGAAGGTCGGTCGCCTAGGTACTAGTGGTATTTATGTAACAACCTGTTTAACTAAATATAAAACCTACAAAAACCGCAATAAACTATTTTGCTATTTAATTTACTGTTAAAGAGGCCTAGACTTACTCGTATGTTTGTTTAATGGCAAACTCTTCCCCTGGACTTGGTGTGGGTTGCGGATCGTACTCGGGGTATTGTCAAAACGAATAAAGAGATCTTTCAGAGGTAGCGACCGGATATTATAAGGACATCGAACCTTTAGACATTTTCCGAGCTTCCGCCTCTCTGAATTATATTTTGCCCGCGGCTTCGCTCGCCTGAAATCCGTAAAAGAAGAAAGTAAGTAAGCCCGCTACCGTACCTTTATTTGGCCGCGCCGCGCGGTACAATTCGGTAGTAAGTATGAGAGCCACATCTTAGCGTAAACGGATAAATTTTATTTAGCCTATTCTGTGTCCCGTATAATGAAACGTGCTTGTATTAAGTTTTATCTATTTCGGATGATCGGTTTAAGAGTTACAGAGGAACATACATACAGAAAAGATTTCTAAAAATCGTAAATGTAGTTTTAGTATCATACATAGTATCTACTACGTCTACGTCTACAGACGCAGTATCTCATAAAACAAAGTAACTTACTCCATGACCATCCCTTACAGATTTTATTATTAGTAGTATTGATACAGCCTTTACATACGACTCCGCTGGTGTTAAAATCGGACGCGGAATTCTGCGTGGGAGCTTAACTTTAATGCAATCGCTGCTGCATATTATGTAGTCTCGACGGGTCGCTCCCTCTTCGTCTCAATTGATGATGCAAAGTCGGACGACTTTCCAATTAACGCTGGTGTCCCGCAGGGCTCTGTGCTATCACCTACGTTATTTTTAATCTCCATTAACGATTGGCTGTCCCTGGGCACGATGCAACGTTACACAGATGACAGCACGGGGCATGCAGAATTCAGGTTATGTCAAAGACGGGAAGAGCAAAGATGCACAGCCCAGCAAGGACAACGTTCTGTTGATAGGGGGGATAAGATTCTCGAAAAAATTGCCACTTGGGGCTGTGGTTAGGGCGAGAGAACCTTGTCACCTTCAATGATCGCAAGACGCAATTTTTATATATTCTATGCTAAGGTCGACACCGTCCTTTTCCTTGCAAGTTTCCAAGGTAGTATCGGTCCTGTCTCAGAGCACCTAGACCTACTGGGGTGCAACATTTCCAAAGACGTGGGCTTTAGGCAGTTTATTGAGTCCAAGGCCACAACAGCATCAAAGAAATTGGGCATCCTATACCGCAATAGGAGGTTCTTCTCACCGGCACAACTCTCAGATTAGACCTGTGATGGACTGTAGCCACATTTGGGAAAGCAGTCTCCAGTATAATTGGCGTTCTTGGACTCAATACAGCGTCGAGCCGTCCGTCTGGTGGGAGACCCGTGCAAGAGGCGGTAGAGGCGTGTCAGGGTCGTATTTGTATTTGTATTTATTGTTTTATTGCACATCATTTTACTATAAAATAAGGTACAAAAAGGTCGGCTGAATGCAGATCTGCATTATATTAGAGCAAACCTTTGGGATGTGGTAAAGGGTGTATAAGTAGGCGCACGGATAATGAGAGAATAGTAACTAATTATAAACGTACAAGCACGTTTATAATTAGCACGTGGAGATCCGTTGTCTCTACCCCCCTGTGCCAACCCCCTTTATCTCCGAGGCTAGTTACGTTACAGGTCCGAAAGTTCATTTAGACACAGAAAAAATACATTGTGTGAATAGATAAATTCACAGAGCAAACTTGGCAAGGTTTCAATGGGTTCAATATTGTTCAGTGCTTTAATGAAAACTTGCCAAGTTTTGTCTGTAAATTTATCAATTCAAACAATTTCTTTTCTGTGCTTATCAAAACACTGCTAATAACGTTTAGGCAAGGCACTTGGCGTAAGTTCTATATTTTCAGTAATAATTATTTCCTTTTAACACAGTTCTGACAAAAAGTTATCCTGTTTTTTTTTTAATGTCTATTTTGGTGGGCATTGTGATATTATTATGATATGTTTTGGTGGAATTAAATCTACGTGTAGGCGTGATTTTTTATGTCAATAAGAAAATAACAAGAAACCTAAATTTACAGTTTCATTATTAGTATAAACAAGCCGAGGACGAGTGAGATTTCTTCCATTGAATCCAGAGAGATTTCACACTCGTCGGTGAACGTTTGCTTTATAATAACAGCATATAGGTTTTCCGATTTATGTATACCCTATACATAAATCGGAAAACCTATATGCTGTTATTATAACATATATAACGTGGTGTTCGGTGCTGTGCTGTAATTTACCGGAGTTTTTGCAGCACAAGACCGATTACGCTGCTTACCCCGATTGTCGGGATACAGCGTGTGGTATGTACAATATCGAACGTGGCAAATAGTTTAGGTCAAGTGGTTAGTCGGCATTTTCAAATATATAAAATAAAATAAATAAATAACATATAAATATCGTATTAGTCATAGTTCTTAAACATATCTGGGGGGCACGACCGCGCCCCCACCAAGTTCGAGCGCCATGGTCGGTGCCGCCTTTTACTGGAAGCAACTCGGTGTACTTTATACTGGAGGGAGTCAGAGAGCAGTGAATACGTGTTTATTCAAAGTACCAGTTTGCGTAAAGAATGTAGATGTCTGCCAAGCCAATTAAAGCCTGTACACAAGATAACGCTAGCTCACCAGGCCGGCGTCGATGGTCGCCGCTATTGTGATTCTAACGTACGTAATCACACCAGCTCTTACCTGTAACAATGGAAAAGATAATTAAAAATAATATATACATACAACACAGCACAGCAAATAACCGCTGTGGCGGTTGCACATTATCCGATTCGCGGCGAACGTAGTAGGTATGTTTTCTGCCAAAATTACTCGTTATCCCTCACACCACATACAGGTTGTAAAAACGGCGAGTACATTAAATTTAGGAAATGATTATTGGGATCAAGAGTAACAAAAAAGTCAAATAACTTTTTTATGAATTCCCTTTAAATAAAAAGTTACAGTTTTCATACAAATTGATTATTTTAGTGTAAAAATGATCTAATGACAACAGGGCGGGCGCGGAGTGGGGAAGAGCGGGTGAGACGTGAGCGCCTCGGGCGGAGGTGTTGGCGGGAGGGGCGGGGGTAGCTTTGTGAGTGGAGGACTGGAGGTCGGCAGGCGGAGGGTGCGGAGCGGCAACAACGCGTTAAATTACACTAGACGAAAACATACATTTCAAAAATTCATATCTCGAAAACTAGACACTTTAGAGAAAAACTTTATTTGGTTTTTTGTCTATGAAATAGAAAGGTTACTTACTTATAAAGTAAATGTATATAATAAAATAAATGTATATATGTTTTATTTCCGAACAACCCGTATATTATGCTATTTTGCACGAGATGATGCATGAATTCTTAACTAAGTAGTGCTGAACGAAACAATCCTAAAATACACCGTTCCAGATCAAAGGTAAGGAATGTTAATGTATTGACATTAAACTACATAGACCGAAGAATGCAGCGAGCTTTCAACTTTCAAGTAAGTACGTATTTTTTTGGCTACCCACTCACCACATACTACTTTTTCAGCCTAGGTAGCTCGGTGGTGCGATCGATCGACCGCCGTTGATCTTACATTATCTTAAGTACACCCGGGCGCGCTCAGAACTTGGATGCGTTCAGCCGTTGAGTTAAGACCGACCTTGGCTCGGATTCCACGGATTGTCACAGTTTGCGTTACATTACAATTTAAAAATAATTTTTTTTATATAAAAAATTTATAAAACCCGACTACTAAAAAAATTAATAGGGTTTTGTTTTTATTGTTATTTAATTTATTCATAGTCTAGTTTTAAACAAATTTTAATTTAAAAAAAAATCTCGTTCTTTTGCCTGCAGTAGAAAAATAAATTTATACTTTATTGTATTGCTTCATCTTCGCCATTTCACATCATCATCATCAGCCTGTATCGGTCCACTGCTGGACATAGGCCTCTCCCAAGGCACGCCACCACACGCGGTCTTCCGCTCTTCTCATCCATCCACTGCCGGCTACCTTTTTTAGGTCATCTGTCCACCTAGCCATAATAAATAATAAATATAATAAATAATATAATAAATAATTTCACATAATAAAAATCAATTCGGTTGAATTTTCTCTGCGCGCTCGCTATCCTTAACTGGTAATATCTTCCCCGAGGTGGCTCGGTCACCGCAGGGTTTCGAAATGGCGCACTATAATTAAGAAATCAACTCTAGGGTTACCGCGGGAATTCTCACTTTATCCACAACGTCCGTGGAGGATGGACGAATTTGAGGTGGTAGAACTTAAAAATTGGTACTTTAACCAAAATTGGTTTGAATGAGATATGTCGTGTAGTTTTGAGTTTTTTTTTATGTAATCGGGTATGGGTGGCTGAGTTGGAGGGGCCAAAGCGCATGCTCCGACCAGCCAATATCACCTCCGAGAAGGTAGGTGCCATACCGGAGACTTCCCTGGAATGCTGGCTATACTGGACTAGAGGAGAACACAACCGAGGCTGCTATGCGGCCATCTTACATCCAGTACGGTGGTACCAACCCAGTCGGCTAAAATTTGAGTCTACCACCTAGTAAGGGGCAAGGGAAGGGACCTACAGTTTTACACCGGTTCCGAACGGTGAAGCTGTGAAGTGAGTTATGGGATATTGTCGGTTAAACCGTAAACTTTCTTCCCGCCTAATACGGAACCCTTCACTATGCGTGGTTTGACACGCACTTGACCGATTTTTTAAAATGTAAACCAACATGGGTTGCTGTGCCGAGGAACCAACGATGCAGTCGACAGAGCGAAAAGCACCTCTCCTCGTGAAACCACGCTCAGTTAGGTGCCATGCCAGCAGATTTGCGGACTGTGTTGGTAGGCTGTCTAGCCTATTAATACGACGTTCGAAGACACCCAGGTCAAAGGATTCAGGAAACGCACTCGACGGAAGACAGTTCCACACCCTAGCGGTGCGACAAAGAAACTATTTAGAGAACCGATGGGTTCTCAAAAGCCCATTGTCAACAACATAAAGGTGCAGAGTCTCTCTATGACGAGTGTTGAAGAGATAGGACGGTTGGAATGAGGGATGCTAGTTCCTCAGAGCAGCGTTCACGTTCACGGTCATTGCGGTGTTAATTTTTTTTTTATGGAAACTGACATGCATGGTTACATCACCTACAACATCCGTGATGTCAGCCCATAACACCGGGTGAACTAGATGCCATGTCAGAGCCTCCCTTCATTTCATGTCGGCTACACTGAACTGGACGGAAAACACGAACTATTTACATAGCCGCTTCGACCGACATTTCCTTCTGTGCGATGATGGTATGAACCCGGGCGGGATAAAAACTCTACCACCTAGTAAGGTAAGAAGGGAAGGGACCTACAGTTTTACGTGGAATCCGAACCACGTTCAGCCTCCAACGGTCGAGCGGTCACCCATCCAAGTACTGACCGCGCTCAAGGTTGCTTAAAAACAGTCGACCGACTGCACCACTGAGCTACCGAGGCTGACAAACATGTTTCATTACGGAAACTTCAGATCAACTGTCGGGGTATCGCAAGGATGTCCAACTTCCCCGCTCTTTTCAATTTAAACTTTTCGACGTGGACGTCGGCATTCTATTAATCTTAACAAAGTGTTCAATTAAGGCACGTCGGACACGACGCGACGCGGCGGGGGCGGCGGAGGCGGGGGCGGCGGCGGCGACACAGCGCGGAGGACGACGACGACGCCTCCGCACCTTAACATTGCCAACTACATAATATGTAGACGTATTAGGTACTAGGTATCATGACAACGTACCTACTTGAAACACTAGTAGTGCGTTTATTCCACACCCGCAATTCGATTTTATTAACGAGGAATTGGAAAAATCCTTCTGCCTAAATATGTTATCATTAAGAATGAAAGAAAGAAAGAAAGAACGAAAGAAAGAATGAATGAAAGAAAGAAAGAAAGAAAGAAAGAAATAAGAAAAAAAAGAAAGAAAGGAAGAAAGAAATAAATAAAGAAAGAAAAAAAGAAAGCAAGAAATAATTATTAGTCCTCTCAAAAAAAATTCACACTAACAATTTGACCAAATTACAATTAGAAAATACCTATACATGTAACGAAAAGAGAGCCCACACAGCTGAACTTGAACCACTCTACTATTGTAAAAAAAAACATTTAATATAAAACTTTGACCAGAATTGTACGCAGGTAGGGAATAATAAATGCTGTTGAGTTCATTAGACTAACTAAAATAAACTGGTTCAGTTGTAGCGTAGATTACACAATATACGCTACACTACAACTGAACTACTTAGTTTATAGAGATGTCACGGAAAAGTCGCCTGATTGGAAGGCTGTAAGAATTCGTTCGTTTGATGTAGCCGCACCGTAATGCGGTACGGTCTGCTATGAAAATAAAAATACACCTAGAGAATCGTTCACTTTTCACCTTTTGAACGTTTGCAATAAGTTCTTTAAGTTTTCAATTAAGTTTCATTACAGTTGATGGTGTTGTTATATACAATTACGCTAAATATCCTTAGGGCTGAACAGTATAAAAAAATATATAGTATGGACGGAAGAGAAACAAAGAATATAAGAGAAGCGATTGTTTATTATCATATTTGCGTTTAAATCGGTTTTGCTATTAAACAGAGTCTACCGCGAGCGGAGCCGCGGGAAAAAGCTAGTCTGTAGATAAATTGCTTTTTATGCAAGGCGTATGGGCATTTACAGGTTTCCCTGTTTAGTTTACATGTTAACATTGAATTTTTTTATTTAGTACCTATATAAATTTCACACTGGCAAACAAAAATTCGCGGCACTTCCTTACTCTAAAAAAACCAGTCAAGTGCGAGTCGGACTCGCGCACCGAGGGTTTTGTACCACCGCGTCATTGCCCGGTTTTTAGTAGGTACCTTTATTTCGGCGCGCGGAACAATTCGGTTTGTATGAGAGCCACATCCGGTAACCGGAACTGAATTTTATCCTATTTTATCCTATTTATTGAATTTTAGCCTATACTGTGTCCCACATAGTTAAATGTGCTTGTACAAAGTTTCGTCGAATTCGGATGATCGGTTCAAGAGTTATGGAGGAACGACGACAAACGATACAGAAATATTAATAAATATTTCTAAAAATCGTGAATTTAGTTTTATAGTATCATACATAGAGTCTACAAAAGCAATCTATACATATAATAAAATCGTAGAGGTAAGAAAGTCTGTACATTGAATGTATTCGGAAAAAAACTAACCAGGGTGGCTTAAAATGAGATACTGAACATGTTAGAACAGTTTTTAAAATTTTTGTTTGTTTGTTTGTTTGTTTGTTTGTTTGTTTGTTTGTCTGTACGCGCATCACGCAAAAACCACCGAACGGAATTAGACGAAACTTTGTATAGTGGCAGTTTATATGCCGGGTTAACATAATACGTAAAAAAAAATAACAAAAATAAAAAAAAATTTAAACAATTATAAACATTATTGCGCGTTTAAAATCACGTAGTCCAAAGTACATAATTATATCTTGAGAACTGGCAGCAAATACAATTTGAATAAAATATTCATTCGAAGTTTAAAAATAAGTAGATACAACGAAAATGACAGTTCTTCTTTTTTATAACTTGAACACAATAGTCTATACATATCTATTCTTTCTATACATATAATAAAATAGTAAATGCAAAAATGTCTATTTGTACGTGCATCTCGCAAAAACCACTGAACGGAATTTGACGAAACTTTTTATAATGACAGTGAATATCCCGGATTAACATAATAATTAAAAAATATAATAAAAATCACGTAATCCAAAGTAAATGCAAAAAAAACAATTTTAAATGTCATGTTGACAACGGAGAACTGTCATCTCGACTTGAGCTGGCCGGCGACAAATTGCTTGATAAATAAAAAAAAATATTGAAATTCGAAGTTATGTCGCTGTCATTGGTGCAATAAAATTTATATATCTGTTGCCCGCGGCTTCGCTCGCGTGAAATTCGTATTTAAAAAAAAAGAAAGTAAGTAACTAAAGGCGGGCCCGAAGGCGGATCTGCGCTCACGTAACGATATTCTTCCTCGATGAAAGTAACTAACGGCGAGGCGGAAGGCGGAGCTGAGTTCAAGAAGAAGAAAAACATTCTTGAAGAAAGTAAGTAACTAAGGGCGAGGCCGAAGGCCGAGCTCTATTCTGGAAGACCACAAACCTTCTCGAAGAAAGTAAGTAACTATGGGCGAGGCCGCAGGCCGAGCTGCGTTCAGGAAGAAGCTAAACCATCTTGAAGAAAGTAAGTAACTAAGGCAAGGCCGAAGGCCGAGCTACGTTCGGATAATTGAAAAACCATCTCGAAGAAAGCAAGTAACTAAGGGCGAGGCCGAAGGCCGAGCTGCGTTCAGGAAGAAGGTAAACATTTTTGAAGAAAGTAAGTAACTAAGGCGAGGCCGAAGGCCGAGCTACGTTCTGACAAATGATAAACCATCTCGAAGAAAGTAAATAACTAAGGGCGAGGCCGAAGGCCGAGCTGCGTTCAGGAAGAAGCTAAACCATCTCGAATAAAGTTAATTAATATTAAGATTGAGTTAATTTTATTTAAATTTTATTATAAAGTCCACGCTTCTGACGGCAAATATACCGTGCATCCTAGAACCTCGCGGTTATTCCCGGCTGGATGGCAAGAGGCCCGATGCTATCACCTCAGTGCTATGGACTAAGGGTAGTTCTTTGATGTGGAACGCCACTTGTGTTCTCACATTGGCTCCAAGTCACGTTAGGACATCTTCAAGAGCGGCTGGCGCGGCCGAGGCTGGGGCGGAGAGCCTCAAACGCAACAAATATAGAAATACACGGTGTTAAAACCCCAACCGTAAAACCCGAAAGGGGGCGATTCTGTACGTGAAATAGAAGAACTTTTGTTCTACGACTTTTTTATTTGAAGAATTTTTTTTTCTCCTTACATTTTCATTTAAAATTTGTATGCAAAAAATATTTTTTTTTTGTTTCAAAAAATTTTTTTTCTTCACAGAAGTTGTTTACTTTCACATATAGAATAACCCCCTTATGTCAGTTAAACATATTACGGGGGCAACTGCAACACCGTGTTTCAAGATTTCGAATTGGTTGCGTTTGCGGTTGAAACCCTCGGTCCGTGGAGCAGTATTTTAATGTTTGTTAGGTAGTAGTTATTAATATTACTTTTTATTTTTATGAAATAAATAGATTGAGTAAACGATATTATATTCTATCGAAGAAAGGAAGTCTTTAAGGGCGAGACCCGAAGGCGGAGGAGGGTTTTTGGTTTACCTGAACGCAGCTCGGCATTCGGCCTCGCCCTTACTTACTTCCTTTATTTGAGAAAGGTTTATCGTTTACCTGAAAGCAGGTCGGCCTTCGGCCTCGCCCTTAGTTAGTTACTTTCATTGAGGAGGTTTAGCGATTCCCTGAACGCAGCTCGGCCTTCGGCCTCGCCCTTAGTTACTTACATTCTTCTTTGGAATACGAATTTCACGCGAGCGAAGCCGCGGGCAACAGCTAGTATCTCATAAAATAGTAACTTACTCGTAATACAAACTCTTAGGTAATGTATTAATATTGATTTCTAAAAAAATATTCTCGCTCATTCCACATCTCCTACTATTACATCGTCTTTCTGCATTTAAGACTGATACGCTTTTTTTTCTTTCTCTTAATAAATGAGTCTTAAGGCTCTGCATTTAAGACTGATACGTTTTTTTTTCTTTCTCTTAATAAATGAGTCTTAAGGCTACCATAAATGAGTTTCTCCCGATTTATATTTCTCGTAAATCACTGAGTTTGGAGGACGTAAGTGCAGAGTCAATAAATATTAAATTGTAGGCGCAAAACTAAAAATGTTGGTCCCAGCGGGTTGACTGGAGGAAATTTCGTAAGGCAATAAGCCCGCCCTAGCCACGCATTAAGCGGCATAAAGTATTTTATTATTATTATTCCTTTATTAACACATATATTTACAATAATTTTACATATAATAAACTATACCTAAAATATACAAAAATTATATATAAAATTATTATAAAATAAATGGAGTTTCCACCACCGGCGGCGGGGCGAGCCCAAGCTACCGATGGTGGGGTCCCAAAGAGAGGAACCTCCGGACGATGCGTGCAGTGTCAAGCAGGGCTGCCTTCTGTATCTGCCCCTTGACCCAACCACTCAGCGAGAGCCTCTCAAGGTGGTGATTATTATTATTTTGTCTAATTACATGATGACCGGCACAGAAACATGGGTTTTCCGAATTTTGAAGAGCATACGGTGCAATTCACTTTTATCGATTCAAATAAATCCAATTGCGCTTTAGGTTATTGGTTGGCAAGCAGTATATGCCTTGTAGAAAGGTCGTGTCGGATGCATTAACGCCCGTGCACATTCTGGCCTTTCTGAATCATCCACGTATACCGGATTGCATAAAAAAACACAAAGGGGTAGGCAGGGACATAAAAAAATGTTTGCATGTTCGCGTCAAAAGAAGTAGATTATTTTCTGTAAAATTATTTAAAGTATCTTACTATATCATGTTGTACAGAGCCTTAAGACAACGAATACCACTAAGCGGAATTAACCACTGCCTAAACGTTCCTTGCCGACCTCGAGCTGGTCGAGCTATCCGAGAGTAAAGTCAAATGGCGACATATTTCTATGCGGCGCTCCCCTATTCCGATTCTTTGCGTAAACTTTAGATGGCTACGTTTAAACTGTGAAACTTAACCTAACCTAACCTATTTAGGTATTGTGGATATTTTGAAAGTTTTATCGAAGCATTAGAAGTGGTTAAGAGGTTTCTTTTCTTTCGTCTCGTGATATTTTAACACATAAAAAATAAGTGCGAGTCGAACTCGCGTACCGAGGGTTCCGTATCGCCATTTTATGGTCAGTGCGACTCACGCCATCTATGTATTAGTTAAAATGCTTCATACTCTTTTCGGTAGATGGCGCACATACACTTTTTAGTTTATTCTATGGGGAGCTCCGTGAATTTTTTACTTTTTCTTATTTGTTGTTATATCAGCCATAATAACACATATTCTGTGAAAATTTCAACGGGCTACCTATTACGGTTCAAGAGATACAGCCCTCGGACAGACGGACAGACGACAGACGGCGTAGGCTTAGTAATAGGGTCCCGTACGGCGGATAAGGAACCCTAAAAACACATTAAGTGTATGTCAATACCTTGTATCGTGATATAGAGTGTAGTGGAAATTAGATATGTTTTCGTTTACGAAGGCACGCGACGAAGACACGTGGTGAGTAGTACGTTTTTTTATGGAAAGCGCGACTTGCGGTATTGTTTCACCCACGAGTATGTGTCTAACGAGGCCCATGAACATTCTGTGATGCACGGGGATTGCGAAAGCCGCGCCCGCCCGACAAGAGACACGTCCCTTTTGAAAAACCCCACGCTGTACTTGAGAGGAAACATGTGGGCAGGGAGTGTGTTCCAAATTTTCCCGGTTCTGTGAATAAAAAGACCTACAGAACCGGTTGGTGCGCGGTAGGTCGATTGTATATGGTTGCATCCCCTGCCCAGTTTCAGTTAAACTTGACAGAAGCCTTTTACAGCCCCCGTCACCCCCGTGCCTTCGTAAACTAAAACATCTCTGCTATTACGATATAATATGTACTGTAAACAGAAGAGATATTGTCATAACCGAACAGAGTCCGTTCGTGTAGGAATCGCGGTGCGCATAGACACATGCGTATAGCTGCGACATCTTACCGTGCGCTCGGTACCGCACGGTACGAGTCCACCGCGTCACACCACGGCGGAATCCGGCGGCGGTCCCCGTGCCGCCCTTGCAGTACGGGTTCACATAAAAACTTATGTCAGCCTCGGTAGCCCAGTGGTGCGGTCGGTCGACTGTTGTTAAGCAACCCTGTGCGTGGTCAGTACTTGGATGGGTGACCGCTCGACCGTTGGAGGCTGAACGTGGTTCGGATTCCACGTAAAACTGTAGGTCCCTTCCCTTCTTACCTTACTAGGTGGTAGAGCTTTTATCCCGCCCGCGTTCATACCATCATCGCACAGAAGGAAATGTCGGTCGAAGCGGCTATGTAAATAGTTCGCGTTTTCCGTCCAGTTCAGTGTAGCCGACATGAAATGAAGGGAAGCACTGACATGGCGGTTCACCCGGTGTTATGGGCTGACATCACGGATGTTGTAGGTGATGTAGCCAACCGTGTCAGTTTCACTAAAAAAAAAACACAAAAAAAAAAACGCGCAAGTGCGATCGCTTACACAACACATTGACAGTGGCTGCATTATGATTTTTATTATCCTTGTTAATATTGTGTTGTCAAAGCTTAATATTAACAGTAGGTATGGTGGTGTTAAATAGAATATTATGTAAAAACCATAACACGCCCCTAGCAAAATATCAGAATACATACTCTGATGAACAATAAAACGGTCAATAAAGCCGACGCGCGAAATGAAATGGCATCGTAAAGTCGTGATATTACTTTGCCACGGTGCATGAAACTTTATTAGTAAGGCCACATACTCCTATTTGTCTTCATCCCCTTCAGCGTCTCTCCATCTTCCTTTTCTACTATTGTTCACATTGTTTATTTGATTTATATTCTATGCAATTTGTTTTCTTTCTTCGTTCAAACGCACATGCGTAAAGAAACATGAACACCCATTTTTAGGGTTCCGTATCTGGTACCGGTCTGTCTGTCCGTCTGTCTGTCCGAGAGCTGTATCTCTCGAACTGTAATAAGTAGGTAGCCCGTTTAAATGTTTACATAATATGTGTTATTTTATGGTTGATATAACAAAAAAATAATAAAATAAGAAAAAGTAAAAAAAAATCACGGGGTTCCCATAGAAGAAACTAAAAAGTGTATGTGCGCCATCTACCGAAAAGAGTATGAATTTTAACTAATATGAAGCATTTCATAAACACGCCATAAATGGCGTGAGTGGCGCTGACCATGACATGGCGATACGGAACGCTCGGTGCGTGAATTTGACTCGCACTTGGTCGGTTTTTAAGGTTCGTCCGTCCGTCCGTTTGTCTGTCACACGCGCTGTCCGAGGTGATTAAAACGGAACATACGGCTCAATAAATAAAAAAAAAGTAGTAGATACATTTAGTCCTGCCAAAATTAAAACTATTTTGAATAGTACTTAGTTATTGAGCAACAACGTTACAGTGAACTTTTTTTTATATAAACCAACATGCGTGTCGAGGGTCCAATGCTACCAGTCGATAGAGCCAATAACGCCTCTCCCCGCGAAACCACTCTCAATGAGGCGCCATGCCAGCAGATTTGCGGACTGTTGCTGGGCTTTCTAGCATGTTGTTACGACGCACGTTTGAAGACACCCAGGTTAAAGGATTCGGGAAACACACTCGCCGGAAGACGGTTCCACACCCTAGCGGCGCGACAAATGCGACTGCGGCGCGGAGCCGCGCGCGAAACACGGTGCAACTGCGTGATCGCTATGCGCACACTCGCTATGCATGCGAGAAGGAAACGTCTACGCAACCCTCTGTGTGTAAACAACGTTCGCACTTACATGTAAATTTATGAAATTTAAGCTAAGTCAACTTTTATGCTGAATTACGTACTATAGTTGCAATGCCTGACTGCCCTCGAGTTAATGCCCCTAACGTATAGATATGTTCCCACCGTTCGGGACCGGTGTAAAACTGTAGGTCCCTTCCCTTGCCCCTTACTAGGTGGTAGGCTCAAATTGTAGCCGACTGGGTTGATACCACCGTACTGGATGTAAGATGGCCGCATAGCAGCCTCGGCTGTGTTCTCCTCTAGTCCAGTGTAGCCAGCAATCCAGGGAAGTCTCCGGTATGCCACCTACCTTCTCGGAGGTGATATTGGCTGGTCGGAGCATGCGCTTTGGCCCCTCCGACTCAGCCACCCATACCGGATAACATAAAAAAATATATATATATAATCATGGTAACGTTGAGAACGTATGTACTAATTCATCAGATTTCGACTAAGACGAAAACGATAGAGGTTCTTAATTAATTTACATATATTTTTTTTTTTATGGAAACTGACATGTTTTGCTACATCACCTGCAACATCCGTGATGACAGCCCATAACAACGGGTGAACTTGGTGCCACGTCAGTGCTTCATGTCATCTAGATATATTCAATATAATGTCATGTAGTCTGTCTGTCCGCCTTCAACGAAGTGGGAAGCCAATAAAATGTTATTCCAGCTAGAAGCCCAGACTCATTTGCTACACTAGTGAGCAAATTAAAGATTTTCGTGTTTTCGTAACGTGATGTTAACGTAACATGAAGTTATGAAAAGATACGAACAGTAGAAGGACAATATTTACATTATAACTATACATAAATAAATTATATTTAAAAGAGCATAGAGGGGATCAGTCACCTCTATTATCTTTTACGATAAATTGATTACGGATCTCCACGTGCCACGATCCTGACAAACCCCTGACGCCTCTACCACACTTATAACCTTCTTCACATGGAAACGAGATTTAGACCTCATTTCAGGTTGAGGATGAAAATATAGATCGCAGATATATGTTATTCCTCAGAATTATATTTCTTACAACTTTAGATTCAAGGTGGCGATGAAATTGAAGGTTCTGGTCAAAACCTGGATTTAGACTACTTTAATCTGATTGTGGTATCGGTACGCGTATTCCAATGGGTTCGCAAACAGTTTCGGAGATACAAGTTTTCTCTGCCTGACGCCACGGCGCCATTGGATAAGTCTCGTTTTCTGTTCCTCGACTTGTACGGTCATTGTCGCGGTTACTATAGAGATATTTAAACAATTTGTATCTACGGTCATTGTCGTGGTCACTATAGAGACATTTATATATCGTTTTGCCAATCGGGTTGACATCGCTGCAAGGATTCCATAACAACCCTGGTTTGTACAGGGTCAAGGGTTTTCTCGTAGATTACAAAAAGCGAAACACGATGACCGATATACACTTCGGACTTCTGTATAATCTGCCGTAAGGTGTGGATGTGGTCTACGTTACAGTAACCCCTCTGAAACCTAGCCTTGACGGCCCTTCGGGCGAAACGATTAGTGAGGACTCTCGAGAACAGTTTATATGTGGCTGAGGAGCGAGATGGATCTTATCTTAAATAATAAACTAAGGAACGATTCTGAGGCTTGTGTCTCGCTCCACGTTGGTGCGAGATAGCGAATGAACTTTGACTTGTTAGAATATCTATTCCTATGTATATTCTCCCCGAAAATATTCATCCTACTTGCTATTCACATCTGTTATTTGTGATGTCATCAATCAAGAGCGGTTTTGATTAATGATTTTTATGACTCTCCTTCAAGCGGTGGAATGATTTCTTGTAACAGCTTATTTTTTCACTTAGCTGTTAATGTGTTCAATGGAAAAGTGGTCTAGAAAAAGTTCTAGTTTATTTTCAAACTAAATTCATACTTTTGCCTCACACATCCGTAGGTCCATTGAAGGTGACACATTTACAATTTGACTAAATGTATTCTCCGTAAAATGTACGTGGAAGTATAAATCGCTCATCGCAGTTAGAGAGGATAACGATCGTACGTGCAACAATCAAAGGACCAACAAAAAGTGAGTAATTATGAAAAAGGATTGAAGTGTGTGGTAAGTAACCGACGAGCATGTTTTTTTATTTATTTTTTTATTTACGAAGAACAGTTTGAGGAAGAGGCGTCAGAGGTGTGTCATGATCGTGGCGTGGAGATCCGTTGTCTCTGCCTACCGCAATGAGAAATAGACACTTACTGTCGCCCATGTAGTTATGTATAATTCCACACATTTTATATTGTAAATGGAAGCGTTCGACAGTGTTAATGCTAACAATTACTTCGTGAGAACGTATTTACATAACGTATTGTAGGTACATGTTGAAATAACCTTATTTACGCTGGCATAGCACGCACAAGTTCAATCAGTACTTAGATATATAGGTAATTATTACATATTATAAAATCGCCTGCAAATTTCGTTTGCATCGTAATATTTTCAACAGAAGTTGTCCAACGAAGGTTATATCGCAACATTTTGGTTTTTGGTTTTTATGAAACTTGATCGACACGGTTGGCTGCGTCACCTACGCCCGTGATGTTAGCCCATCACACAGGGACCATCGGTGTCAAATGATCCTATTTGCTCGGATCGACTACACCGAATTGACCGGAATACACAAAATATTTTTCGTAGTCATTCCGACCGAATTCAGAGCGAATGGGTTTAAACCTATCGTCAAGTAAGGTAAGGTAAGATAACGGAAGGGATCTACTACGGTTTTACATACAGTCAGCCAGTCAGTCAGCGTGTAAGCGTCCACTGCTGGACATACGCCTCTTCAATTTTCCTCCAGTCCTCCCGGCCTTCAGCGATACGGAACCACTGATTTCCGCCGGCGTACTTGATGTCGTCGTCCCACCTGGCGGGTGGTCTTCCCACACTCCGTTTTCCTGTCCACGGCCGTTTTACATACACGGAATCCGAACTGTGCAGCAACTTGTGCGTTATTTTCTTTTTTTTGTTTTGTTTATTGAAAACGCGACATTGAGATGATGTCTTATCTACTTGTATGTATGCTGTGTGAAGTTTATAGGATATAAACTCTCTATTTCACACTATTTAAAGTTTATACATACGTATATATATAGCGTCACGCCTGTTTCCCAGTGGGGTAGGTAGAGACAACGGATTTCTAGATCCTGACACACCTCTTCCACTCTCATAATGTTCTTCATACATGTCCGTCGGTTACCGTTGCTAAGCACTTGACCCTTTTCTCTTTCTTTTCTGGGTCTGGTCGTACGGTATACGTACGTGCGTCTAGGGCGACCCTTCCCGACCCTTCCATTCACAATCGCTCCATTAATTTCTTTCGTTAGTCTCGTATCATCAATTCTTCCAACATGACTGAAAGTTTGTGCATGTAAATTTTCATTTTAATTTATCAACTGGACTAGGTGATAGCAGAAAATATCTTACGCAACCTTTAGTGCAATAGAACAAGATGGCCGCATAGCAGCCTCGGCTGTGTTCTCCTTTAGTCCAGTATAGCTAGCAATTTTAAGGGAAGTCTCCGGTATGGCACCGGCTTTCTTGGAGGTGATATTGGCTGTTAGGAGCGTGTGCTTTGGCCCTTGTGACTCAGCCATCAATTTTTTTTTTCACGTAATCCGGATACGTGAAAAAAAAATTAATATGTGCTAGATGTTGATATGTACCGTGTGGGGCCGGTACTTTAAAAGAATAGCCCCACTGCATCTCTCCCCGTGTATGTCGTAAAAGGCGACTAAGGGATATAACTCCCTTCTTATATTACTAGGTGGTAGGGTTTAACCCGCCCGGGTTGGTACCACCGCACTGAATGAAAGGTCGGTCGAAACGGCTCTGTAAATAGTTTGTGTTTTCCGTCCAGTTCAGTGTAGCCGGCACGGCCGAAGGTAAGCACTGACGTGGCACCAAGTTCACTCGGTGTTATGGGCTGACATCAAGGATGTTGTAGGTGATGTAGCCAACCGTGTCAGTTTCCATAAAAAAAAAAAAATTATTTAATCTTTGGTAGGTATATCCGTAAATGTAATTTGGTCTTTATTGTTAATGATAAATAAAAATACACTGACTAATCTACGGCTGAATGTAAAAATGAAAACACGCCGCCCCGGTGTCGCTGTCACGCTAACAACGTAAAAGTAGAGGCTCGCACGTAATCGCTGTCGGTAAGGTCGACTCCGACTAAAACAATGGACTGAGTCACGTCATGACATGAATGAGGCGTGTCATCTTTACTTAATCCTTCCACGGTGAGATGTGCACGCGACTGAACGGTGAAAAATTGGACGTATACGAGTTTCTTTGAAGAAATAAATATACATTTTGGGATAATTTATTTCAAATAAAGTACACGCAACTAACACACAATAACACAAATTAAAAACTATACTAAATCTAAAATAAATCTAAAATGAAACTAACTAAATCTTAATAAATAAATAAAATAAACCTACCTATAAAACCTACTAATGGACCTATAAAACCTACTAATTAACCCATGAAATAAAACTAGTAGCCCGGTGAATAAATATAACAAATATAAATTGATCAAGCTACCACACAAAAAAAAAGAGGGTAGAACTGGGCAGAACGCTTATTGCAGAAATCTGCCGAAAATGGAATCAAATTATGTAGCTTCAGTCTCCGCGCATTCGTACTCGAACCCGTTTAACTCCTCTCATAATTGTCAGATTTTCGAGATTTTTATGGTTCCGTATGCATACGGAAGCCTATTACAAAGCCTACGCCATCTGTCTGTCTGTCTGTCTGTCTGTCTGTCCGTTCATCCGTCCGTCCGTACTAGGGCTTTATCTTTCGAACCTTCGTCCGTCTTAGGTGTATATCTTTTGAACCGTAATAGTTAGATGGTTGACATTTTCACAGAATATTTGTTATTGTGGCATATATCCTAACAACCTAAACCTAAAAAAAGAAAAAAGTAAAAAATTAAGACTGATATCCTGGCTGATCACTGGCGAAATTCGAAAAAAAAATCGAAACTTTGATGACTTTTTCGTCAAATATTAATATCAATAACACTTTAATTTAATACATATGCATTACTTGGGCATCCTTCCTCTACGTCAAAGTATTATAACCATACTCCTCGCTATTATACTTTTCGAGATATACTCTCCCGGAACACGTTTTTGTAACGCTCAACGCTTTCAGTGATGATCAGGTACCTCGCCACTAGTCACTACACTACTGTCCGTTTGGGTAAGACGTGTAATTTGATTCCATCTCAAAAAATATAGGTATGCCTTTCAGGTTAGAGGTCTTAGTGCGGCAATATCACTATTTATTTCGAAGTAAAGTAGCTAACTTTGACTCTCGTCCCTTTACGAACGTTCGGACTTCGGACCACACCGACTCTCTGTTATGACAACGCTGTTCTACGCACGTTCTACGTAATGTCGTTCGTGCGCATCACAGAGCATGAAATGCGCGCGCCCGCCCGGCGGTAGGTATTTGATGCTCTGTGGTGCGCATGATCTGCGAACGACCGAGCGGGGCATCTAAGTTCCAGTTGAATCTGCACAACGAATCAGCTTGCTAGGGTTGGCACAGCAGTGTCGTAAATCACATAATGTATCGACCAACGCAATACTTAGTTACTTATTTACTACTTAGTTAGTTATTTACTACTTAGTTATTTATTTACTACTTAGTTACTTATTTACTACTTAGTTACTTATTTACTACTTAGTTACTGGATGCGCGAGTCCGAATCGCACTTGAACGTTTTTTTAGTAAACGTTTTTTGTGTTTTGAGGGCAATGAGAGAAAACGACATGTCCGCATTATGCGAATGCAATATTGATTATTATTACACATTCAAATCATAATAGGTTATATCAGAGTAAATACGTCAAAACCTTTACAGGAATTGAGAATTAATATTGTGTAATTTAATTACTTATACTGATTTTGTTACCGTGTTGGATATTTCGAATAATCTGTATGAAAAACTTAGCAGATTAAAAAAAAGAACGGTGGCGAAATTGGACAAAACAATTTATGTTATCAATACATTTTCGTAAATACATAACTTCAAAATTTATGAAGAACTCAATAATTTTTTTAAATTGCCATCTTTATTTTTTGGAATATCCGCCATGGTAACAAAATCGTTCCGTATATGACAAGTAAGCAAATTTCGTGCAGATACTATGTACTTTACAATTTGGTACACCTATAAGTATTTTAAGTGCACGCACCTAGTTAATGCACTAAGCACCTACAAGTATTTGAAGTGAACGCACCTAGTGAATGCACTAAGCACCTATAAGTATTAAAATTTGAAGTTCACGCACGTAGTGAATGCACGTAAGCACCTATAAGTATTTGAAGTGCGCGCACCTAATGAATGCACGTTAGCACATATTAATATTTGAAGTGCACGCACCTAGTGAATACACGTAAGCACCTATAAGTGGACGCACCTAGTGAATGCACGTAAACACCTATAAGTGGACGCACCTAGTGAATGCACGTAAACACCTATAAGTGGACGCACCTAGTGAATGCACGTAAGTACCTATAAGTATTTGAAGTGCGTGCACCTAATGAATGCACGTTAGCACATATTAATATTTGAAGTGCACGCACCTAGTGAATACACGTAAGCACCTATAAGTGGACGCACCTAGTGAATGCACGTAAACACCTATAAGTGGACGCACCTAGTGAATGCACGTAAGCACCTATAAGTGGACGCACCTAGTGAATGCACGTAAGCACCTATAAGTGGACGCACCTAGTGAATGCACGTAAACACCTATAAGTGGACGCACCTAGTGAATGCACGTAAACACCTATAAGTGGACGCACCTAGTGAATGCACGTAAGCACCTATAAGTGGACGCACCTAGTGAATGCACGTAAGCACCTATAAGTGGACGCACCTAGTGAATGCACGTAAACACCTATAAGTGGACGCACCTAGTGAATGCACGTAAGAACCTATAAGTATTTGAAGTGCACGTACCTAGTGAATGTAATTAAGCGCCTATAAGTGTTTTAAGTGCACACATCTAGTGAATGCACGTAAGCACCTAGTGATTACGTCGGAGGCGATGTCCACAATGAAGAAGCTAAGATGGTGCTTGAAAGAGAACATGAGCACTCACTTTTTTTATGGGAAAACGTTTTTACTATCCTCGTTACTAACAGGGCAAGGTGCTATAAAATGTTGAAGTCTTTGCACTGAAATGCACCGGGCAAATTGAGATACTTATGTTTAATGTTAGATACTAGACTCGTCAAGATGGTCATCCACTCCGCTACGTGATCGTGTGTGCGCGTCGATGAGGTCGAAACAAAGAATCTGAGAGTTGCTATAACTATTAAAATAAGGTGAATTTATCAAGATAATATCCTGTTTTCAGACAGATACCAAGAACAAGAAAAAGTTGATTCACCCAATTATACATTAAATACATTGTAGAGATAGAGTGGAAATTGCCACCGGAGCGGATGTCGCGCTTTCCAGCGGGATGCGAGGGCACTGCAGGGGAGTGTTACTTGACCCGCTTCGCGGCGGGCACCGGCCTTGTGAGAGCTCTCATCCACAGCGGACCGCCTCGTTGTAGCCCTCTAGTGGAGTCTCCCGAATTATGATGAGACGGAAGTACCGGCGCGTTGTTACAAAGGACGCGGCTTATTATATTACTATTGGTTGAAAATTGGGACCAACAGGAATGTTTACTGTGATTTCAATATTCCGTGATACTGAATAAAAAACCGGTCAAGTGCGAGTCGGAATCGCGCACCGAGGTCTCCGCACCACAAAAAAAAACAATGAAGAAAACACGTTTCTTGTATGGGAACCCCCCTTAATTTAATACTTTTTTATTTTTTATTATTTGTTGTTATATCCGCCACACACACACACACACACACAGAATATGGGTTATATCCACAACACATATTCCGTGAAAATTTCAACGGGCTACGGGCGAGATAGAGCAACTGGATACAGCCCTCGGACAGACAGACGGACGGACAGACCGACAGACAGACAGACGGCGTAAGCTTAGTAATAGGCTTCCGTACGGGATACGGATACCTAAAAATCAACTGGTGTGTTGATGACGACAGGAGATGTTCACTGGAACATCTCAATAGCTACAAACCCATAAGTTTGGACTCGTTTGACTTGTCTCAATAAGCGTTTTAGTCACCATATTGTGACCAGTAGGATATTATGATGATGGAGACCAAAGGTGGTCACTAACTGATCAATGGCTAACAGTAAACTCATCGAGTTTGGGTCGTTTCATTTAATCTCATGCATACTGAAATATTGTCCGCCTCGGTACCTCAGTGGTGCGGTCAGTCGACTGTTGTTAAGCATCCCTGAGCGCGGTCAGTACTTGGATGGGTGACCGCTCGACCGTTAGAGGCTGACCGTGGTTCGGATTCCACGTAAAGCTGTAGGTCCCTTCCCTTCTTACCTTACTAGGTGGTAGGGTTTATCCCGCCCGGGTAGGTATCACCGCACTGAAAGAAACGTCGGTCGAAACGGCTATGTAAATAGTTCGTGTTTTCCGTCTAGTTCAGTTTAGTCGACACGAAATGAAGGGAAGCACTGACATTATGGCACCTAGTTCACCAACGTGTTATGGGCTGACATCACGGATGTTGTAGGCGCTGTTAGCCAACAGTGTCAGTTTCCATAAAAAAAAAGAAAAAAAGACCTTTCAATAGCCTTGATAACCACCCAGTTTATTAACGGGGCTCTACCGGTTACAGTTCCCTATAATATGCTGTGACCCTCGTACCTAAGACAAGGTATTATGTTTAGTAATGAGGACTCATAGTAAAGTGGCGTGTCCTATCATTTATTAATGCCTCGATTGAACTAAGGCGCAGCTGCTACATTTTCCTAGAACGTTCATGTTTGTTTTTGAAAAGGTCAAGTTTTAAGTATTGACTTATACACGGTGTTGCCAGCCCCAACCGTAAAACCCAAAAGGGGGTGATTCTGTACGTGAAATAGAACAACTTTTGTTCTACTACTTTTTTATTTGATGAAATAAAATTTTTATTCTCCATACATTTTGAGAATAGGTAGGTATTTAAAATTTGTATGGAAAAAAATTTTTTTTTTTTGTTTCAAAAAATTTTTTTTCTTCGCAGAAGTTGTTTAGAATAACATATAGAATAATCCCCTTATGTCAGTTAAAAATATTACGGAGGCAACTGCAACACCGTGTATATTACTAGCGTTGGAACTTGGCGGGAGTGAAAGTTGGGCACGGCAGACGAAGCATGAAATCAGGATAAACGCTGTGAAAATGCGCGCTTTGATGAGTATGTGTGGAGTTACAATGAAAGATAGCTTGAGAGATAGTGTAGTGCGAGAGCGCTTTGGTCTGAAAGAAGATATAGTGACAAGGATTGAGAAAGGGATGCTTCGGTGGTTCCGTCATGTTGGAAGAATGCACGATAGGAGACTAACAAAAAAAATTATGGAGCAAATGTGAGTGGAAGAGCCGGGAAGGGTCGCCCTAGACGCACGTACCTGGACCACATCGGGCATGTGCTCAAAAAAGGGTCAAGTGCGTAGAGTAGGTACCCGTAACCGACGAGCATGCATGAAGAACATTATAAGAGTGGAAGAGGCGGCAGATGTGTGTCAGGATCGTGGCACGTGGAGATATATTGTCTCTGCCTACCCCACCGGGAAACAGGCGTGACGCTATGTATGTATGTATCTTAGAACTGGCCTATCCAAACTCAATAAATTTAATTCCCTCACTAGAGCGGTGGACCAAACATAGTAAGAATGTCTAAAATACACGCTGGACTTACCGCGGTCGCGTACTAACCGGTTCTGCAGATCTTTCCTCTACAGAACCGGTAAACTCTGGAACGCTCTCCCTGCCCATATATTTCCCCCCAAGTACAGTCTCGGGTCCTACAAGAGGGCCGTGAATATGCACCTGTCAGGCCGGCATGGCATTCGCAACCCCCGCATACGACCGAATTTCCATGGGCGTCGTTAGACACCTTATGGGTGGCTCGGCGCCAAATGCCGCGCTTTATATAAAACAAAAATATAGCCACAAAAAATTTGGAAAAATATTCTAAATTAAACTAAAATTACTTTATGCTATACCACAGAGCATCAAATGCGCGCGCCCCTCCTAGAGGCGCCCTGAGCGCGATTTCTCTACAACGGCGTTGAAGCCTGTGGGCGTGGCCTATGTCTTACATATGTGTGTTGTGCGTGTGCATTTGTTTTGTGCGTGTGCCTAACTTGCTCCTCTTTGTGTGTAGTGTCGATACTAGCACACACACACACACGAAGCGCTAGCAGCACTGCGTGTAGTTTTTGGGTTTCAAATATTATCGCTTAGGGCGTCTCTAGTAGGGGGCGCGCGCGGTAGGTATTTGATGCTCTGTGTGCTATACTATTTCGATTATTTTTATTTGGCAAATTAGTTCATTTGATACCTACTACGTACTTAGTTTTAAGGAATAATTTCACTACTTTAGTGAGGACATTAAGTTGAGCTCGTTCGTATTACATTCGTATTATTGTCTAGAGTTAATTTACTATGTATTCGTTTTGTAACTGCTTGTTTCTGAAAGTTTAAAAAAAAAATAAAAAAAAAAAAATTAATATGGTATCAAGTGAATTCTATCTAATCGCACGTCGACAACCATAACTACTATGAATTTTAGTGGCAAGCACTCAATTAATCGTTTGCGTAAGCTTGTATGGACAAACTGAGCTACCACATCGTACGCTGCTCGACATTGTCTATAGAAATTTACGTGAACGATGATCGAAGTCACTATAATGGTAGAACTGATGACCTCCATTTTAATCGGTCATGTCTACTAGAACAACGATACGGTGATTGATCGTGTTTACGTGATTCCACCCTAGCACGTGTTTGAGGGAGTTCGGGGAGAAAGGGTGTGTGTGTAAGAGTACATGGTCACATGCTTCCCTTGGGGTTATTTTCCATTAGCCTAGTGTGAAGACCTTCATGTACTGTGTGAGGCCGGTACTTAAAAAGAAAATAGCCCCACTGCATCTCTCTCCGTGCATGTCGTAAAAGGCGACTAAGGGATAAGGACGACGCTAAAGGGCGACAGGATAACCACCTCTCACCTTGGCACGGTCCTTCCACCGAGTCGTGCAGCAGGTGGGTCTTTGTGCCTTACTTGCTGCTTGATAGTTATCTTGTCCGAATACTTTGCTAAACGTGGTGGTCGGTGTTGTGCTGCAATTTTCCAGAGTTCTTGAGGCGCAACACCGATTACTCTGCTTACCCTGATTGTCGAGGTACAGCGTGCGTGGTATGTATATGTATGTATATATATATATATATATATGAAGACCTTTATGGTCCATCTTCACGATGGACCAAGTGTAAGACAAATAATTTAGTTAAAATTGTACAATTGCTTAGTTTGTGCACAATTGCATACGTACACACACACACATAACACACGCTGTATCCAGACAATCAGGGTAAGAAGAGTAATCTGTGTTGTGCTGCAAGTACTCTTGTATCAGCACAACACCGACCACCACATTTGGCAAAGTGAACAAGATAACTATCAAGCAGAAAGTAGGGCATGCGGGCATGGGTCTCATTTGCATATTTGATGACGAGCGAACTTTATAACGGCTTGGAACTCAATTTCCTCCCTCTTGCGCCCAGACTCTTAATTATAATTCAAGGTTTTTTGTCTCGAAGTCTCTCACGGCTAGTTTATTCCGGATTAATGGTTTCCCACGAGAACGGCTTCTGTTAAGAGCGTTCCGTGCAAAATGACAGGCGACGGTGGTGCTGCCACTCAAGTAAATAATATATATCTCTTAAACAAAGCCATAACTGAAAAAAAACAACACATGAAACTGTAGTTGATTTTGATTGTGATATTCTAAGATACTGGAAACAGTTTTGTATTGCTCAGTTTATGCACAATCATTATATATAACGGATTACGGTGACCACCGTGGCCCGTTATAATGATTGTGCATAAACTGAGCAATACAAAACTGTTTCCAGTATCTTAGAATATCACAATCAAAATCAACTACAGTTTCATGTGTTGTTTTTTCCAGTTATGGCTTTGTTTAAGAGATATATATTATTTACTTGAGTGGAAGCACCGTCGCCTGTCATTTTGCACGACACGCTCTTAAACAAAGCGTTAATATTTATTTTCATATAAAAATTAATGATAAACAAACACGAAAAGTCGTAGCATGAAAGAGATGCAGATACAATTGGTGAACTGCTCGGATCGAATTAGCACTTTCGCCCCGCGCCATAAGTAATTAATGTTTATTTTTAATTTGCTATTACGGAGTTTAAAATATGAATAAGTTTTAGATGTACCTACCAAACTAATAGTCCGAGCTTTGTTCAAGTTAACGATATTCTTCTCCATGAAAGTAATTAAGGGCGAGGCCGAAAGCTGAAGGCCGAGCTGCGTTCAGGTAAGCAATGTTATATTCTATCGAAGGAAGGTCAGGCCCAAGGATGGCGCGAGAACGTTTATCGTCTTTCTGAACCCAGCTCGGCCTTCGGCCTCGCCTTTGCTTGCTTACTTTCTTCGATAAGGTATTTACCTGACGGTAGCTTGGCCTTCGGCCTCACCATTAGTTACTTTCTTTGAGAAAGTATATGGTTCACCTACACGCAACGCCTTCTTCGGCGTAGTTACCTACTTAGTTACTTCAAGAAGAATGTCGTTTACCTGAACGGGGTTCGGCCTTCCGTGTCGTCCTTAGGTACTTACTTATTCAAGAAGTTTTATAGTTTACCTGAACGAACGAACGAACATTCATTTTTATATATTTATCGATGTTTGGTACTTTCCGACAGAAAAGCGGTAATTCGTTCAGTCTTCATGCGTTTGGTAGCCCTTGACGTTTAAAAGTCGTCTTCTTCATTAGAACACAAGTGTCGTGCAGGTGTTCAAGAGTTCGAATCCCGAGTAATACGGATGATGGTACTGTAATGTACCTACTTATATGTAATATGTTATACAGTAAGTATAAAAGTATATTTTTTTTATTGAAAGCGCGACATGTGGCGCCGAGTCACTCATAAGGTGTCCAACGATGCACACGGACATTCGGTCGTATGCGGGGGTTGCAAATGCCATGCCGGCCTGACAGGTACCCATTCACGCCCCTCTTGTTGTCTTGTCTCTTATTATTATGTTTAATTTGTTCGGTTAATTTCGTGCTACCCATCAACCTTACTCACAATCCCAGGCAAGACTGGTAGAGAATGCCTTTAGGCTTTAATTCCGAAGTAAACTTTAAATTAAAATAAGAAGTCAATTGCAATTTTATCCCGTCCACCTGTCCGCCCCAGAGGGAAATTCAATTTCTGTCTCCCGAAGCGTAGCTCCGATGTAGGGCGGAGGAGGATGGGAAGGGGGTGGCAGTATGGCATATAGGAAGCGCGAGGCAGCTTCGTTTATAACTGAAGGCAGTACAACTATCAGAACAAACTATTTCTAAGATAATCTCACATCAAAAGTTTATTTAAATTTCATTATCTCTATGGATTATTTTGTAAATTTAGAATTTGAGTCTACCACCTAGTAAGGGGCAAGGGAAGGCACCTACAGTTTTACACCGGTTCCGAACGGTGAAGCAGCAGGTGTAGGTGAGTAATGCACGTAAATTGTTTCGTCAGAAAAAAACTCATTGGTACACGCCGACCGGATTCGAACCTCGGACCTCTCGTATGAGAAGCCGATACCCAGAACATTCAGCCACCCGCCACTCGATGTATTTCAAATTGAAAATTTCCACATGAATCTGTTGTATGGCCTACAAGCTACATGCATGTAGGTGTTCTCTCTTGTGAAGTACGAGTAAGCTTTCCTGAACGGATGTGTATTGGTGCGATAGTGTAAGGAGCCCGAATATTTCCGTGCGGTAATAAATTCGTACGAGATTGAGACCAGAAATAGCTGGAGTGCAGGAGAGCGGTAGGACGGAGAGTTGAGAGGGAGAGCGGGTCTAAGCTTATTTCCATAGAACACAAAAACGAATAGAAGTAACGGAGCAACGACTTATTAGTAAAGTGCAACTAAAATCCAATATATATATTTTTTAAGGTTGATACCTCCAATCACCCCAAGCTAAAATTTACCAAATTTAGACGAATTATTTGTGCGGAGGTATCGTTTTTAGGTTTCCGTATCCCGTACGGAAGCCTATTACTAAGCCTCCGCCGTCCGTCCGTCCGTCTGTCCGAGGGCTGTATCTCTTGAACCGTAATAGGTAGCCCGTTGAAATTTTCACAGAATTTGTGTTACTATGGCGGATATAACAACAAATAAGAAAAATAAGAAAATGTTAAAAATTAAGGGGGGCTCCCATACAACAAACGTCCGAAAAATCGATTAGTCACACTATTGAATAATAGATGGCGCCATAGGCTTTTATACATTGTATTGTTGAAATACAAAAAATGGGCGGATAATAACGGATAGATACGGAAACCTGTGTGCGCGAGTAAAACTCGCACTTAACAGATTTCTTAGGGTTATATTTTACATTGTGCATTGTATCCATACAATGCAATTTTTGTATTTTTTGGCTTGATATGGTTTCCATGATAGGGCGGACATCAAGTGCGCGGAGCTACGTCTAGGTACTTGTGGTGCAAACAACGAGTCATACTTTAAAAGAATAGCCCCACTGCATCTCTCTCCGTGTATGTCGTAAAAGGTGACTAAGCGATATGACTCCCTTCTTATATTACTAGGTGGTAGGGTCTAACACGCACGGGATGGTACCACCGCACTGAATGAAAGGTCGGTCGAAACGGCTATGTATAGTGCGCGGGACGGATCTCGGCGTGTCGTCGCCGCAGCGGGCGACCCGCCACGCGAATACACTATACAAGTACGGTGCGGGTGCGAGGGAGAACACTGACGAACCGCTGCGGCGGCGACACGCCGAGATCCGCCCCGCGCATTATAAATAGTTTGTGTTTTCCGCCCATTTCAGTTTAGCCGGCACGACCGACACACTCGCTTCACCTACTCGTGTTCTGTGTTCTCTGCTTATTTCAGTCAATTAGTTTTTACGGCAGCCTACATGCGCGGGCGTTTGCTCCCACCTTCCTACTCGATATTTCACAATTTTCTACTTTGTAATTCGGTTCGGTACTTAAAAAGAATTACCCCACTGCATCTCTCCCCATGCATGTCGTAAAAGGCGACTAAGGGATAAGAACAAGATGCCATGCTAAAGGGCGACAGGCTCGCCACCTCTCACCTTGGCACGGTACTTCCACCGAGTCATGCAGCAGGTGGGTCTTCGTGCCTTACTTGCTGCTTAATCGATTTAATCTTGTTCGAATACTTTGCGAAACGTGGTGGTCGGTGTTGTGCTGTAATTTACTAGAGTTCTTGCAGCACAACACCGATAACTCTGCTTACCCCGATTGTCGGGATTCAGCGTGTGTGATATGTAATTCACTATGTTGATTTACGTTAATTTAGTTCATGAAAAATTTCAACTTTTATACGAAGTACGGCAGTACGCGACAGCGGCGCTGCGCCGAACCGTTGTTGCAGCAAGGTGAGGTCAAACCTTGTACGTGACGTGACTACTGCATCACACCACATTACACTACCTTTACAATATACATAACATTACATTACTATACTATGTTCGTGTTTTCCGTCCAGTTCAGTTTAGCCGACATGAAATGAACTGAGACATGGCACCTAGTTCACCCGGTGTTACGGGTTGACATCACGGATGCAGTAGGTGATGTCGCCAACCGTGTCAGTTTCCATAAAAAAGGGTAAATTCACGCATAAAGTATGAAAACTTGAACATATTGTGAACTTATTAAATATAGTTTTTTATTATTGACGTGATGCCGTCACGTCTTATAAATTGATGAACACCGGCTGCAGACACGAAAAAGTGTCACGTTCCATCTGAGCCTGTGTGTGCAAGCGAGAGCGCGTAACAAGCGATAGAGAGGCACGGTCGGCTAGTACCAGGGCAGCACAAATTAAAAGGAGGTTACTCGTACCATAATAATATTACGCGCACCTGGCCGGTCGGAAAAGATTTCAAATTTAGAATATTCATGAAACTTCTAAAGTACCAGGGCAGCACAATTGAAAGGATATATTGAAGGTGGACGCAACTGGCGTCCCGCAATCAAAGGCTTACTTCATTCAAAGGGTAAGCCTTGCCATCCAGCGGGGTAATGCAGCAAGCGTTCTAGGAACATTTGAAAATGCCCCTTTTGATAGTTATTTTAATGTTTGTTAGGTAGGTTTATTTCTTTAGTTATTAGTATTACTTTTTTGTTATTTATTAAATAAATATTATGATAAAAAAAAAAAGGATATATTAAACAATATATTAAAGCGCAAATAGCGGGAAAGAACATTTTACTAATCTGTTCCTTTTTTGAAAATGTAACGTTTTTAATGTCATCAAAACCAGCCAGATACACTTTAGAACCGTTCCCAGTAGTCTTACCACTTTATGACGTCATCACGTAAAACTATCGTCCGTAAACCGACTTTACAGACAACCAATATTTTTTTTTACCTTCAGTGTAATTTCTCGAATGCAATGCATGCCGTACGAAAATACATGCCGTATTAGTACGGTGGGGATGTTGGGATGTCCGCAGTGTCACTCGACACTACTTGCTTGAGATCTCTTCGTCAGTGGCTGCCTAGCCTAGGTGCCTACATATTTAAGGGTCGGGGTTCAAAGCTCCATATTTGTTCATGTCGTGATGTCTTCTCGTCCATTAGGAACATGAGAATGGAAGAGATTATCTTACAAATCCTACGAACATTTATTATAATGGACAACCAAATCGGTTTTTAACGTTTTATTTTATTGTCTTTTGTGGTAGATTGGCGAGTAGGTACTCGTAGGTACTTAACTGGTTGAGATTATTTGTGTTTTCATAGAAAAAATAATATCTACACATGAAATAGGTATCCTATTAATTTAAATGAGCTAAACTGGTATATATACGTATAAGTTTTTCGGAAACGGCTCTAACGATTTGGATGAAATTTTGTATTTAGAAAATGTTTGATTTTAATACAAGTTTATCTAAATAGAGCGAAGCTCGGTCGCCCGGGTACTAAAAATTGCATTAAACACTGAAATAATACACTGAAAAAAAAACATGAAATGAAAAAATAAACCCTTCGTGCGCGAGTAAAACACGCACTTGGCCGTTTTTAGGGTTCCGTATCCGTCGTACGGGACCCTATTACTAAGCCTACGCCGTCTGTCTGTCTGTCTGTTCGTCTGTCTGTCTGTCCGAGGGCTGTATCTCTTGAAACGTAATAGGTCGAAATTTTCACAGAATATGTGTTATTATGGCCGATATAACAACAAATAATAAAAATAAGAAAAAGTAAAAAATCACTGGTTCCCCATACAAGAAACTAAAAGTGTATGCACGCCATTTACCGAAAACAGTATGAAACAGCGCTCACTATGACATGGCGATACGGAACCCTCGGTGCGCGAGTTCGACTCGCACTTGGCCGGTTTTATCACACTCAAGTATGTATTGTTTATTGTATAAGAAGGATTACGCGAAGCGCAAACATTCATCCCATCCCTCCAGACATGAATTTTAACATAAGCCTCATTATGAGGGTGTACTCTTCACATAAAACTATAAATTTATAGTGAAGTTACTCATGCATGCGCATATAATGCTTGCGGCAAAGCTTAGTGCATCTTAGCGGAAGTGTAACTTTCCGCCGCTGAGTCTGTTCATTACTTTCCGAGCTATTATCTTCCAGAACTATAAGCCCGCATGCGACATTCGATAGCCCGTAAAATTATTTACAGCCCAGCATTATGTATGAGTCACCGGGACGGGGCGCACCAATAAACATTCGATGCCTCTCGAGCATCGCTCGTCCATAAACCAAAAATATTGTTTCATTCCGAGAGTAACGACGAGAAATGTAAACAGCCATAAATGTGCCGTCGCGGCCAACTTCGGCTGTGACGAAATCATCGCTTGCAACTTAATTGCAACGTTCGATGGACCAACTAAGATGACCCAAATCTGAATACCGTAAGCTCTGGGCTGGTATAACTTTAAACATGAGTAAGCGCCCGCTGGCACAACTTTAAACATGAGTAAGCGCTCGCTGGCACAACTTTAAACACGAGTAAGCGTTCGCTGGTACAACTTTTAGCGCAAGTGAGCGCTCGCTGGTTCAACTTTAAGCAGGAGTGAGCGCTCGCTGGTACAACTTTAAGCCCAAGTATGCGCTCGCTGGTTCAACTTTAAGCACGTGTAAGCGCTCGTTGCGCTGGTACAACTTTATGCGCAAATGAGCGCTCGCTGGTTCAACTTTGAGCGCAAGTTAGCGATCGCTGGTTCAACTTTAAGAAGGAGTAAGCGCTCGCTGGTTCAACTTTAAGCACGTGTAAGCGCTCGTTGCGCTGGTACAACTTTATGCGCAAATGAGCGCTCGCTGGTTCAACTTTGAGCGCAAGTTAGCGATCGCTGGTTCAACTTTAAGAAGGAGTGAGCGCTCGCTGGTAGAACTTTAAGCACGAGTATGCACTCGTTGCGCTGCTACAACTTTAAGGGATAAGTCCGCCTTTGCACCTTATGTAAATTTTCTAATGTATTTGTTACTGTTTAATGTTTACTGGAGCAATAAAGAATTTTCTATCTATCTATCTAACTTTAAGCAAATAAGCGCTCGCTGGTTCAACTTTAAGCAGGTGCGACCGCTGGCTGGTACAACGTTAAGCACGAGTATGCGCTCGTTGCGCTGGTACAACTCTAAGCCCAAGTATGCGCTCGGTGTTTCAACTTTAAGCACGAGTATGAACTTTTTTTTTAAACGCTTGCTGGTTTAACCTTAAGCACGAGTAAGCGCTCGCTGATACAACTTTAAGCACGAGTAAGCGCTCGTTGCGCTCATACAACTTTAACATCGACCAGTGAGCCTACAGAGCTCCATCAGCGCACCTCCCGTTTAAGTATTGGCGGTGGTGAGCAACCGACACGCGCCGCCACTGAACGCCGCGTTGGATTGGCCGTCGCTTGTGATACACGCTCCCCGACCCTGCCCGCTTCTTCCGAAGCTGACGCATAGGTAACGCATATTTAAATTAACGATAATGTTTACCTGCTGCTTTTAATAGCGCCTGCCGGCAAAATTGAGAGTTATTCCAGGTCGGCCTCAGTCGACAAGCCACCGCGCACATTACAAGGCAGGCATCATCTCACAATAACCACCGCACCGCTATCATAAAAACGACGCACGTCATATTCGCCACAAGATTACATATGCGCGAGTTGTAGTTACCGCGGCCTCCACTCCAAGCGCGAACGCGAACTTGGCTAATATCCAAATCCGCCCAGCTCTCGCCTGTCAGTTCGGCTTGACTGGCAGCGACGTGACAGGAGCACACTAGGGCATTTTCTGTACCGCGACGAACAAAGGGCCGAATTCGGCAACGCACAATGGGGGAAATCGGAGAAGAGCGGCCGGTGGCGGCGTTCGGTTCGCCTTGAGCCTAGGATTCACAGAGGGGCAATAATTGTCCCTCTGTGACAATAATTATTATCGTCACAAAATCTAGTTGCATGCAACACAGCGCGGCGCTTGCAGTACGCTGCTGCTAATTCGGAACCGGTGTAAAACTACTGTGGATGGATGAAAAGAGCGGAGGACCGCGGGTGGTGGCGTGCCTTGGGAGAGGCCTATGCCCAGCATCAGCAGGACCGATACAGGCAGATGATGATGTAAAACTGTAGGTCCCTTCCCTTGACCCTTACTAGGTGGTAGGTTCAAATTGTAGCCGACTGGGTTGGAACCACCGTACTGGATGTAAGATGGACGCATAGCACCCTCGGTCGTGTTCTCTAGTCCAGTATAGCCAGCAATCCAGGGAAGGGTATGGCACCTACCTTCTCGGAGGTGATATTGGCTGCATGCGCTTTGGCCCCTCCGACTCAGCCACGCATACCGGATTACATAAAAAAAAGTACCCGGAAGTAAATAATTTACATTCAGATTTAGAAAGAGACAATTAAATTGTAATGCGTCGTCCCTGTCGCACAGAGACGTGCGTGCTAGTGCGACAGGGAAGACGCTCTACAACCGTATTGTCTCTTTCTAAAGTCCGATGTACATTATTTACCGCCGCGTACAGTACGTGTCATGGGACACGTTACCTGCGATATCTCTACTGGCTATGACATATTATTTCGTTGCTAGTTCCAAGATGTTCCCCGCAACATAAATTCTAGAAATCGCGGGATATTGTTCCGCAACGTTTTCACCCTAGTGCATCCAAGGCCTTTGATGCGCTTAGAAGTAGACCAGTAGACATTGTTGGCGGATAGTTGTATCTAGGTCATCCAACTCCTCCGGGGAACACTGCGCTCAAGTTGTAGCTATTACAACCGCTTCTTAGCCACTTTTGAAGTGTTGCCATATATTTTAGTATGGGACTAACCTGCACACACACATATTGGGTAAGGAATGGAGGTGCATTTGATCGGGGGACAAGGAGAGAGATAGTACTTGGGTATTTTTTTTTATGGAAACTGACACGGTTGGCTACATCACCTACAACGTCCGTGATTTCAGCCCATAACACCGGGTGAACTAGGTGCCATGTCAGTGCTTCCCCCTTTGATCGTGCCGGCCGGCTACACTGAACTGGTCGGACAACACAAACTATTTACCTACATAGCCGTTTCGACCGACGTTTCATTCGGTGCGGTGATACCAACCCGGGCGGGTTAAACCCTACCACCAAGTAAGATTAGGAGGGAAGGGACCTACAGTTTTACGAGGAATCCGAGCCTCGGTCAGCCTCCAACGGTCAGCGGTCACCCATCCAAGTACTGACCGCACCCAGCGTTGCTTAACATTCAATAGCGACAGTTGACTGTCTGCACCACTGAGCTATCGAGGCTGACAAAATGCTGGGTAAATCCTAGTACAGTATGTTTGAGTAGGTGAAACTTGACAAGCAGTTTAGGCAGAGTAGTCACATATTCATCCCGTTTCGCCGGCGGCGGCGTCAAGTCGTCCTTAAGATCAAGCAATATCAAAAACCGGGTTCTGTCGATTGATGTTTCTCGTAAACCGCTTTGAGTTTGGAGGACATAAGTGCAGAATCAATAAAAACTACAGCAATGGTTTGATTGTCAGGCAAACCATTGCTTCTAGTAGTTAAAATATAAAAATACTTTTTTTGCCGCAACTATTAAATTGTCGAAAACACCAGCAGTTTCAGTTTCAGTCAATGGCTTAGTAAATATAATAACCTTATTAAAATCAAAATTTTATCGTTCGAAACCTAGGAGAACAGGTATGGTAATTTTTTCCACATTTATTTTAGCTATGTCATTAAAATTGTAAAAAAATATTTATTATTTAAATAATTGTATAAGAAAATATGCATTTCAAAATTTATTAGTAAAAATATTTTTAGAATCCTTACAGTTAGCTCTTTCAAATGATACCCCACACGATATGTTGATTTTAATATTTTTCTAGGTACCTAACTGACCCCCCATATTAATCTATAAGATTTTTATATCTAGTTATTTACGAGCGATATGTGTTTGCGTCATCACGATCTACCATGCCAAATTTCAAGTTTCTACGTTAATTCGTTTTCGATAAAAACCACTGTCACAGACGGACGGAAACGTGAGTGATCTTCGGAAAAATCTGTTTTTACATTTTAAGGTACAGAACCATATAAAAAATAAAATATTAACTTATAGTATTGACTGCCAGTTGAAATATAATAAAAATATATCAGAATTTCACGTTTCATATTCATATTCATATTTTTATTAGAAAAATGCAATGCGAAAATCATTGAAAAAAATACATCCTGGCCGGGATGTATTTTTTTTTTTCAATGATTTTGCTTTGCATTTTTCTAATAAAATTATATATAAAGCGAGTACGTGCTTAGTACTAACATATAAACATAAAATATTCATATTCATATTTTTATTAATTCCTTTAGTACCACGGTCGGTACACTCGAATAAGTCAGGCATATACCTACATTTACACACACTTGGAATAGAACACATTAAAAATTATTCATTTAATAATATAATATTCAATCATGGCATTATATAAGAGGTTTAAGACAAACATTCTTTGGATTGATGATTTGTGGTGGTGTGATAGTGTCGGCCGCATCATTGGTTTCGAAACGAATTTGCATATAATAAGGCTACGTCCACGGTCGCAGTCGCACACCGCGACTCGATCCAACAGATAACGCTAACGTCCTGCATCGTAATATATTTAGGTTTTCGTGAGAAAACACATTCTTTATTATTTATTCATAATCCATAGACTGCACTCGGATTCGTCATATTTTAACATTAAAGCCTCTAACACTCGAGACATCTGTACCGTAGGATTGATGCAGACAAGAAAAGTTAAAAATAAGTATATTTTATTTTATTTTATTTATTTGGCCAAAACAAACAGAAACAAAAAAAACAAGAAAATACAGAAATATACAAACAATAATATTAAGTTTGCCTCCAGCATCGTTAGGCACCTATTGTAATTATAGATATAGAACGTGGCAAACAGTACATTTAATGAAGATGAAATACAGAGGAAAGACGACACATAACTTAAATAATATTCAAATACAGGGAGAACAGAAAGTGACATACCATAATTATATATAGGCAATGTCCTAGGTTTTAGGTTAACCTCGACATTGAAACAGCAAGTTTTTTAACTTCGCCCGATAGAAAATAAAATCTAAACATTCCTCAAAAATAATAAAATATAAATAGTACAAATATAAACAATTAATGAATATTATTTATATTTTTTCCCAAATACAATTTTATGTTCTTTATCGAAGCACGATTTGACAAATTCACAACGCTCAAATTTTTCATACTTATTAAAATAAAAGTGGGTGAGAGAGAGGGAGAGAGAATATAAGAGAAGCGATCGTTTATTATAATATTTGCCTTTAAATCGGGTCTACCGTCTATATATATAAGGTGCACGGCCGTATACTTGTGTGTACCTAAGTATAGGTAATATAATTTGTCTATTTTCACTATACTTTCCGCGAATTTTATTTTCTTTTTTGCGTTACCACCTCTATACATCTTGCTCTATATGACCAACGCAATTACGGAGGCCTGACTTAAGATACCAAGTGCGCAGCTGGTCTATTTTTTTTTCATAGCAAAAGTACGCGGTGAGCCGTTATCTATGCAAATGGAATGACATTAATTAGTACGATAGGTTGCTGGGCACTTCCTAGACCTTCAACCTACGTCTTAACGAGAAACGAGGAGATAAGTTGCAGAGAAATAATTATTTTCGTTATTTTATTTATGTTTTTATTGTTTTAGCGCAGAAGATCTACTTACTAGCTAGATGATAACATCACTAGAAGATACAACTGTTTGAGATTTAGAGATAATTCGTCATCCGTCCGGTAGCGAAGTTGGTTATCGCGCTGGCGGCTCCTGTGAAGAGACCCAGGCTCAAATCCTGGCCGGAGACGATCTCTTTATTTTCTGCTTTGCATCTGTCTTCTTAAAAATTCGATTACTCGTTATAGCCTAGCGTTGCGATTTGGCAAAATGGGTCAACTACCCACATTAAATATCATATTTCATAAATTATGGGCACAGCTATGGGCACAGCTATGGGCCTCAGTGAGTCTTTGCTATTGTAAACTCGCAACTCGATATACTAGTCGTCGAAAGAAACAATTAGTCGTCAGTGGTATTTCAAGGTTGATGGTAGATGTGATTTCATTTGTTGGATGTCATAAATTTCACAGAAATGGCGACCAGAAAAAGGTAAGTACCATTTATTTTTATTTCGTGGAGTTTGTTTCTTGTTTCCTTACATAGGTATATTCCAGACATAAATTAGGTTTATAATAAGACTGAAAAATTATTACTTTCATGTGTACATTTGATGACACGGAGGTCTTTATGCCTGTTGCCACATGGCAACGCTAGGTCGTTACAGATACTTTATTTCCTAAAGAGTGATATTTGTTTCTTTCAGTCTGAAGTTGCATGAAATCGCAGATTTACTGCAACAAGAGCTTGGTGATGACTTACAAGACATTTATATGGAACCTCCTGAATTCGCAGAACATACTGACGAGAATTCTGCTGATGAAGATTCCGGAGGATTAATAGAAAATCATAGAAAGCATCTGCAACTGCATCCATGCTTTCTATGATTAGTGAATTGCCAGAAGTCATGAGAAAACAGAAACTTCAGTTTTATTTTGACAACCTTTTTACTGGTATTCCATTACTGATTCATTTGAAAAGTATTGGTTACGGAGGAACAGACACACTTCGCCAAAACAGATTGCCAAAAGAATGCCCAATTGCTAAGGATGAAGTCATGAAAAACTATAAGGGTTCCTTGTTGACTACGGAACCCTAAAAAAGAGAGAGAGGGTCATATGAATATGCCTCTCAAGGTGATGTCGTTTTAGCCCGATGTATGGATAATTCTGTAGTGACTGTTGCTTCTAAAGATCACAAAGTAACTCCATTAGGATTGGCAGATCGGTATTACAAGGCAAAACACCAAAAAATCAAATTATGAAATGAAAATATACTTTATTGCACAAAAAGTGACAAAAGGCGGACTTAAAGCCTTATCCTTCCTTCCTTACCTATAATAAAATTCAACGTCTGCTTTCTGCCCGTCTCAGTGTCTGTCTGTCCGCTTATAACTCGAGAACCACTGAACCGATTTTAATAAAACAAAATTCTACGGATAGCATGATTCTTCCCATCAACTATAGGCTACTTACTATCACGCTAAATAGCTTATGAGGTTAGCAGTGAAGTGAAATATGAGAGCGAGCGGAGCCGCGGGCACAGCTTGTACCTATAATAAAATCCAACGTCTGCTTTCTGTCTGAGTGTCTGTCTGTCCGCTTATAACTCGAGAACCACTGAACCGATTTTAATAAAAAAAAAATCTACGGATAGCTTGATTATTCCCATCAACTATAGGCTACTTACTATCACGCTAAATGGCTTATGAGGTTAGCAGTGAAGTGAAATATGAGAGCGGGCGGAGCCGCGGGCACAGCTTGTAGCGGTATACAATCAAACATGGGAGATACAGCCTCATGGATGGCCATGTAAACAATTTATAGGATTGGGATTCGAGGCAAAAAATTGTGGTGGCCTATTTTTACGTGGCTCGTAGATGTCACCATAAATAACTCCTGGATACTAAAGCGCAAATCAGGAAAAGATATTTCGCAGCTCAATTTCCGTCGTGAGTTAGCCCAAACATATTTTAAAAACTATGGAACTCCCCAAAATCTGGTTGGTGGTCGATCTCCAAGTTTGGATCACGGATTTTGGAGTTTGGATTTTGGAGTACGTCGGTCGGTATGGCTATGTAAATAGTTTGTGTTTTCCGTCCAGTTCAGTGTAGCCGGCACGACCGAAGGGAAGCACTGACATGGCACCTAGTTCACCCGGTGTTATGGGCTGACATCACGGATGTTGTAAGTGATGTAGACAACCGTGTCAGTTTCCATAAAAAAAAGAGCAAGATATGACGGAGTAAATGACTATCCAAAATCAGTATAAATAAATACTTAGATAATATTCGTTTCTGTTTATTTCTGTAATACAGTAGAAAGATGATTTTTGTACTCCTTTTGACCTAGCGTACATGGCTACAGTCTAAAACTCAAAATGGGGGGCTTAGAATTTTTTTTTAGCTTAATGCTTTTATCTGGACATTATTCAACCTAAATATAAATACAAAACAAAAAAATAATACTTTCGAAAACTCAGGCTCTAATGGGTTATCCGGAAAATACATTTCCGGGAATAATTTAATAAGTCGTGTAAATACATCTACTAAATAATAACATTAAATTAAAGATAAAAAAAGCCTTCTAAGTGTGTTATTCACACACAAGCAGACAGAGGGTTCCGTAGACATTCCCTTCTTGCACGCAAGGCGATTGCGCACACACACGGTTGCTTCGTGCCGATCGTGCCCCGTATCACGCGGCTCCGCCCCTTCCCGCCACCGCAGCCTGGCCCGTAAAACGCGAGACCTTTGCTATTTTTCTCTAAAACCGTTTACGATATACCAGCTTTTACTCGCGGCTTCGCTCGCGTGAGATTTGTATTTAAAAAGAAGAATGTAAGTAAGCCCGCTACCGTACCTTTATTTCGGCGCACGGAACAATTCGGTTTGTATGATACCCACATCTTACCCTAACCGGAACTAAATTTCATTTAGCCTACCCAGTGACACATATAGTTAAATGTGCTTGCACTAAGTTTAATCGAATTCGGATGATCGGTTTAAGAGTTATAGAGAGAGATATATTAGAGAGAATACATAAGAATACAGATAAGATACAGAAGAAGTAACTTACTCCAACCATCTCTTACGGATTTATTATTAGTATTGATGATTGATTTTTTCAAAACAGTTTTCACGCTGTAAGAACAAGTCAGTGATCTGTCACTAAAATTGTAACATTTCATTGCGCATGTTATCATCATATTATGCTACCTACACTACAACTAAATTTAACATCTACAGTGCCTCCTCGCGGCGTAAAGTGGAAACTCACTGCCATAATAATATGGTAATTTTGTGAGCGAATACTCGATTGCATTGTGTTGAGTTAACAAGCTGTACCCGCGGCTCCGCCCGCTCTCGTATTTCACTTCACTGCTAACCTCATAAGCCATGTAGCGCGATAGTAAGTAGCCTATAGTTGATGGGAAGAATCAAGCTATCCGTAGATTTTTTTTTTATTAAAATCGGTTGAGCGGTTCTCGAGTTATAAGCGGACAGACAGACACTCAGACAGAAAGCAGACGTTGGATTTTATTATAGGTAAGGAAGGAAGGAAGGATAATGAAATAAGGAAAGGAAGGAAGATATACCTAAAGAGTATTATTTAATTTTTGTACAGGAATTATTGATTTTATTATATTTCTTGTTTATTTTGGGTGGTTGGTTTACTTATGTTAATTGTAGCATAGTGTATAATTTATCTTTGCTTGTAATATGATGAAATAATAATAAGAATTAAGCCGTACTTTTATTAATAATGTTTACTTTGTGGCAATAGATGTAGGCTTTAGATTAATCACTATTATTTCTTGTTTACTCTTTGTGTTGTTTTGTTTAAAGCTGTTGTGTTGTTCTTGAAATAAAAAAAATAAAACAAATTTAGAAACATATCTAATGAATGATTGAGGTAAGCACTTTTGTATCAACATTTTGCGAATGAAGCCAAACCTGCCATTGGAACTCGCTTACGATGATCACGTGGCAAGTAGTCAATTATCTAAACTTATCAAAGACTAGCCTTTGATTAAGTTTCCCTCGCCGATTTCGATTGGCTTCAGAGGGGTGGCGTACTCATCGCAACATAAAATACCTACATACATACATACATACACGCTAAACTAATAACCCTTCCTTTTGTCTTCGCCGTAGTCGGGTAAAAAGCAAAAGAGACAAGATTTGGCAACTAATTTCCAATTTTCGTTTCACATGAGAGTTTCGCCATTCATTGTTCGTATGCAGGTATATATTTGAAGTAGGTAAGTACGTGTCACTGTTTCACTGAGGGCTGTTGTGACGTTGATAACGGCAACGGAGGGTTTGGCGAAGCTTTGTATTACATTTCGTTTTGAAAATATTATTAAAATTTAAAAGTATTGTTGGACTTGAGTGTTACTTGGTTGTATGTAACAAATATTTAGATTTTATGTGTAAGTAGGTTTTATCATAAAATGTTTTAAGTACACACAGTTTTCATTTTAAACTAGATGGTAGGACATTTCTTTGTGTAGATTTTTTATAAAAAATACATTGTCAGCCTCGGTAGCTCAGTGGTGCGGTCGGTCGACTGTTGTTAAGCAACGCTGAGCGCGGTCAGTATTTGGTTGGGTGACCGCTCGACCGTTGGAGGCTGACCGTGGTTCGGATTCCACGTTAAACTGTGGTAGGTACCTTCCATTCTTACCTTACTAGGTGGTATTACTACTAGCGATGTAATGGCACGGGTTTACTCGCAAAAACGTGCCTTGTGATCTATAAAATAAGGTCGAATTCACATTCGTATTTATTTGAAGTACGGTCTTTATGGTTTTAATGTAGGTATGTTGTATTGTAAGATATTATTTATTTTGAGTGAAGTGAAGACTTGTCGTGGTATGGTAGTGCGGTGCACGAGCGCACTTTTGGACCAGCCGCCAGTGATTTTAACTCATCATGAATTTTAAATAATATGAAGCATTTCATAAAACACCCCATAGATGACGTGAGTGGCGCTGACCATGACATGGCGATACGGAACCCTCGGTGCGCGAGTGCGACTCGCACTTGGCCGGTTTTTAGAGTTCCATATCCCTCTAAGGGACTTTACACTTTTTTCACGATAAAGGAGAGGCATACTGTAGGTGGAGGTGTGATTTTTTTCATTGCACTTTTTATTTCTCAATCTACTTCTCACATTTATTATTATTTATCCTCGTATAATTTAACACAAACAAAATAAATATTTTCTTTCGAAAAGGCTATTTATATATTTATAGAGATACCTATGATAAGTTCAATCGTTTGAGGTATTAATAGAATAAGAACCGTTCTCACAATAATTCCTTGCCTGGATTATCCTACACAAAGAATGTCGTCAGGTTGAAGGGACTCGATCCAGTGATCCGTCAGGGACGACGTTGAGAAATGGCAGGGACGAGGCGTTTTAGGGTTCCGGGGGGAAACCGAGAACTGTAATGCATATTTTAAAACTTATGTTATTAGGTTATTACCACACACGCTGTATCTCGAACACCCGACCGTTGGAGGCTGGCCGTAGTTCGGATTCCACGTTAAACTGTAGGTCCCTTCCTTTACTTCTTACCTTACCTTACTAGGTGGTAGGGTTAATCCTGGCCGGGTTGATACCACCGCACTGAACGAAACGTCGTCGGTCGAATTGGCTATGTAAATAGTTCGTGTTTTCCGTCCAGTTCAATGTAGCCGCGAATCGCGTCGAAGGCGCCCCCGAGCCAGCGAGTCATCATCAATATCAATACCAATAATAAATATGTAAGGGATGGTCATGGAGTAAGTTACTTTGTTTTAAGAGATACCTACTGCGTTTGGTACCGTGTGGGGCCGGTACTTAAAAAGAATAGCCTCACTGCATCTCTCCCCGTGCATGTCGTAAAAGGCGACTAAGGGATAAGGACAAGATGCCGTGCTAAAGGGCGACAGGCTCGCCACCTCTCACCTTGGCATGGTACTTCCACCGAGTCATGCAACAGGTGGGTCTTCGTGCCTTACTTGCTGCTTGATCGATTGAATCTTGTTCGAATAATTTGCGAAACGTGGTGGTCGGTGTTGTGCTGTAATTTACCAGAGTTCTTGCAGCACAACACCGATTACTCTGCTTACCCGATTGTCGGGATTCAGCGTGTGTGATATAACTATGTACCTACTGCGTTTGTAGACTCTATGTATGATACCTAAAACTAAATTGACGATTTTTAGAAATATTTTCTCTATGTATGTATTTTCCTCCATAAATCTTAAACCGATCATCCGAATTCGATGAAACTTAGTACAAGCACATTTAACTATACGTGACACAGGATAGGCTATCTATCAGGATACCTAATAAAATTCAGTTCCGGGTTTCGGAAGGGCGAGTTTTTTTTTTTTTATGTAATCCGGTATGGGTGGCTGAGTCGGAGGGGCCAAAGCACATGCTCTAACCAGCCAATATCACCTCCGAGAAGGTAGGTGCCATACCAGAGACTTCGCTGGATTGCTGGCTATACTGGACTAGAGGAGAACACAACCGAGGTTGCTTGCGGCCATCTTACATTCAGTACGGTGGTACCAACCCAGTCGGATACAATTTGAGCCTACCACCTAGTAAGGGGCAAGGGAAGGGACCTACAGTTTTACACCGGTTCCGAACGGTGAAGCAGCGGGTGTAGGTATGCACGTAAATCTTTTCGTCAGAAAAAACTCATTGTTACACGCCGACCTGATTCGAACCTCGGACCTCCCGCATGAGAAGCCGATGCCCAAACCACTCGGCCACCCGCCGCTTAGCCGATGCCCAAACCACTCGGCCACCCGCCGCTTATGTGTTTCTATAAATAGCGACTCGCTCTTAGTTACTTACTTTCTTCGAGAAGATTTATCATTTACCTTCTTTCTTACTTACTTTCTTCTTAAATTTCACGCGAGCGGGGCCGCGGGCAAAAGCTAGAACAAAAATAAATTTACACTTTCTATCCCAGCACAACACCGAAAAGCACGTTTAGCAAAATATTAGAACGAGATAAATGTAACTATCCGAAATCAAAAAGTAAGTTATGATGGAATGGCGAATCTAGAGATGAATATTTATTTTCTTTATATCCTCTTTCGCAGAAATTACGTTACTTTCTTATACAAAATTATTCATTGTCGAATCTCACTCTATTTACTGCAGATAATTAAATTCAGGTGCCCAAACAACCGAACACGTTCTAAAACTTTAATTTGGTATAAAACCCACTGTAATTACAGTAAACATACTCGTAGATTTATTAATAGAAGTTGTAAATTATATAATGACATTTTCCATAGTGTAGACATCTTTAACTCAAAATTAGGTAGCTATAAGAAACAGTGCTTAACTTTGTGCACACAAATTAATTTTCTGTAGGCGCTTAAAATTTAATTGACCTTTTTTTTGCATATATTTCACTTCTTTTTTTAAACGTTCTTTTTTTAGTGTCGACAAGATGTTTTATAGTTTTGCCTAATTGTGGAAACTTTAATGGTTTATGTTATTTATTACTATATGTTTATTTAATTTAAGGTATTTATAACTGTGTGTTTCCTTAAAATAAAAAAATAAAAAATATATATATTTTCACGAAACCCTACGTATGCAAATGTTCGTAGTTGGCCGGCTCTTAAAACACTCCAGCTTTGTCTACTGAGGTTTTACGGATAAGGAGGTAGAGCTGGGGTTTTATGTAGGTGCTGTGATAAATGTATGGAGATTACTTATCCTCGGTCGAGCACACAGGATGAGCTGAGAGCTGGTGAGATCCCATTGAAACTTTTTTTAGGATACCGCGACATGTGGCGTCGTTTCTAACGATGCCCATGGACATTCTGTAATGCACGGGGATTTCGAATACCATGCCGGCCTGACGGGAGCCTTTTCACGCACCTTTTGAAAAACCCCAGGCTGTACTTGGGAGGAAATAGATGGGCAGGGAGTGCGTTCCACATTTTCCCGGTTCTGTGAATAAACGACCTACAGATACGGGTGGGTTGATTGAATAGGAGTGCATTCCCTGCCCATTGCGCGTAGTGCGGAGGTGGAATGGGGACGGCCGAATCGCTTTCAAAATGAAATGGCGGTTACTGTTCTGCTCTCCTGCTACTCTTTCTGAAATGATATGAACCAACGCACGGCAGAGTGAGTGCGTATTTCGTAAATCTGACTCATATACTTAATTAATTAATTATTTTATTATCCACTTCATTAATAAAATTCTTAACACTGCCTGACATACACGAACGGCCTAAACCGGTGGGTCTAGCTAGAAGCATGAATTTTGCATGTTACTCGTAGTTCCATAGATAACGTAGGTGAGAACTATGAAATAATTTTAAAAAAAATCGGTTTTTTAAAAACTTAAGGACGTAAACTTAAGGAAAGTTTGTAGAGAAACGCCTGCATTAAAAAATAAATTAAATACATTTTGTCTTCTGGGTGGGTGTCTTCGAACGTTGTATTAAAAGGCTGTTCAGTCAAAACAAACAGTCCGCAAATCTAATGGAATGGCGCCGCTCTGAGCGAGGTTTCGCGAGGAGAGGTGTTTTTGGCTCTGTCGGCTGAACCATTGGTCCCTCGGCACAGCCACCCGTGTTGATTTACATAACAAAGGGATTTATTTCAACCATCTCTGTCTCCCTCCCCCTTCCATTCACCCTCCCTGCATACCTCCATCTCTCTTGGCTTTGTCTCTATACCTCGCTATTCATCCGCGAACTTTGCGTCGGGGCACAGTGACAGGTACAACTGTCTAGATGGATACACCGGAAATGAATTACAGGCAGCCGGGGCGGAAGTGCGGCGGGTGTGGGGGTGGGGGAGGCGGTAGAGGCTGGGTCCCCGGGCGGCGTTCGGGGGCGGATGGGGTGGCGGGCGAGGCGGGGGCGTGCCCGGGGGCGGCAGCTGCGCTCACCAGATCGATATGATGAATTTTTGAGAACACCATTAGGGCACAATGATTAAATGCGGTATGTGTGCGATGATTCGAGGAAGACTGTCGTTGCGAGCTTGTTGCGTTGTAGCCACACCAATTTTACAGTAAAGAGAAGTTTAACATGTGTATGTGTATGTGTGTATGTGAGAGGGTGTGTATGAGTGTGTCTCTCTGTGGCATGGTAGCTCCCAAACGTATGGACCGATTTGGATGCGGTTAAATTACAAATTTAAAAAACCCCGACCCTTAAAGTCAAAAATAATTTTAAAATAACTTAAAGGAGTCGGGGGACGGCTAAGTAAAAGTTGTCAGCCTCGGTAGCTAAGTAGTGCGGTCGGTCGACTGTTGTTAAGCAACCCTGGGCGCGGTCAGTACTTGGATGGGTGATCGCTCGACCGTTGGAGGCTGAGCGTGGTTCGGATTTAATTCCGGTTTTTTTTTTTTTTATTTAACTTTTTTATTGTATTAGTACATAATGTTTCTTGTCAAATTTGCTCCAACCTCAATAATTTTTTTTTAATTTTCTAATGATGCCTAAATTGTTTTAATAATTAAAATTATTTTATTGCAAATTCTGCGACTCGCCCCAGAGTGTGCGATACAACGAGCGTTATTGCGCTATACCGATTGTACGAAAAAATCAAATAAAAACCTTTTTAAAAACAAGTTTTTATTTCAGTACTAAAAGGAATAAAATAAGTTTAGTTTTTTTTTTATTTTCAAAAAGCTTGTCCATTAGTTTTAGTACCTACATGGCTTAAGTATATAAACACTTGTTTAATAAAAAAACAATTTTTATTTTTTTTATTTTTTTTACAATTATTTTGAGCATACTAGTTTGTATTATCACCAGCACCAGAAGTGTGCATTTCAGCTCAATCGGTTGGGGGGAACTTGTCTAAAATTCAGTTGCCAGATTAGACGACATATAGGTACCAACAAGTTAAATAAACGCTTGTGATAATAAACATTAAAATACCACTTATAATAATGTATAAAGCGGCCGATATCGGCCGCTCCGTCGGCAAAAGGAGTTTATCTACATCTACACAAATGTTTTGGAAAATAATCACAGATCAAGACTTATTAAATAAGAGCTCATAATGTGTTTCCTGATTTCGTACCGAAAATTACTAATTCTCCCGCTATATAAAGGTAAGTTCGTAAAGAATGATGCGACCCCTATTATTTTGATTATGAATGATTGATTGATTATACATGACGATATGGGTCCCACAAGAGGGGCGTGAATAGGTACCTCCCAGGCCGGCATGGCATTCGCAACCCTCGCATACGACTCAATGTCTATGAGCGTCGTTATACATCTTATGGGTGGCACGGCGCCATATGTCGCGCTTTCAATAAAACAAAAAAAAAAAGACAGAAACTTAGAGGAGTCATTTGCGACTTTAATTCCTAGTTTTATAAAATACAAGCTGTGCCCGCGGCTCCGCCCGCTCTCATATTTCACTTCACTGCTAACCTCATAAGCTATTTAGCGTGATAGTAAGTAGCCTATAGTTGATGGGAAGAATCAAGCTATCCGTAGAATTTTGTTTTATTAAAATCGGTTCAGTGGTTCTCGAGTTATAGTCGGACAGACAGACAGACACTCAGACACTCAGACAGAAAGCAGACGTTGGATTTTATTATAGGTAAGGATAAACTAACCTACTCGCGATACCTACGAAAACACAATACGTACATAATGATGTACTTGTGTAGTTATGAATATATATCTACGCATACTTTCTCAAATGTACATTTTGTTGTTCTTGAGAATCTTATTTATTAAGTTTAAATTAATTACATTGATTCGATTTAAGGATTGTTAACAAAGTTGCTCGAGAAAGTGGACGATAAGAAATAGAGAGAAAAATAAAACGAAAGTATTTATGTAATCCTCTCTGATTGGCTGTCGGAGAAGTGGCACTTTGCAGATTTTACTGCTGACCGAGACATCTCGAGGGAATCGCCAAGGCAACGGGTATGCCCCTTAATATTTTTTATTATTTATAAATTGTATGTTCGTTCACGCTGTATATTGTAAATTATGTATTATTTTATGGAAACTGACACGGTTGGCTACATCACCTACAACATCCGTGATGTCAGCCCATAACAACGGGTGAACTTGGTGCCACGTCAGTGCTTCCCTTCGGTCGTGCCGGCTACACTGAACTGGACGGAAAACACAAATTATTTACATAGCCGTTTCGACCGACCTTTCATTCAGTGCGGTGTACAAACCCGGGCGGGATAAACCCTACCACCTAGTAATATAAGAAGGGAGTCATATCCCTTAATCGCCTTTTACGACACACACGGGGAGAGATGCAGTGGGGCTATTCTTTTAAAGGATAATTATTATTTCAGAATTCGAATATTTTCTGTGATACTTTCATTCAACGACATAAGTTATTTTTATGATCGAAGCATAAGTCAATAATAAAAGACGAAAACTGATGGCACTTTTAACAATTAATGTAGGCAGTTTCATAATGTACCTATGTAGGTACCTCCTTCTTGTTATAATTTAAGTACCTGAGCGACCGATCTTCGCTCGGCGTCTACACCTACCTACTAGATAAACATGAAAAAAATATTTAAATAAAAAATCTTATCCAAATCGTTAAGACATTTCCAAGAAAATATTTTTAGCTCACTTAAAGTAATTAAAGTAATAGGATTATTCTTATTCCGTCAATAAATAAAACATAAAGTATGTAAGGTCTTTCAAAATTAGTTCAGAGTACGCTAAGGGGGGGTTCTGTATCATATAGGGAGTAAAACCTATATAAAATTTTTTGGACCTTGGGCTTTTTATTTATGTAAAATATTTTTTTATGTATTTAAATAAAAAAATTGGTGGTTGATTTTTATAGCCTAATCGATTCAGTTTCATAACAGTAACAAAAAAGTCTTCATCACCACTGATCTAACACGTGTAAGTTGGTAAAAAAAATCAAATTATTTCTATTCCATACTAATAAAACTAAAATTGTGGTTTTTCACAATTTCTAAAAGAAAGAGATCTATGTGTTGGAAGACGTTTTTGTTCCTGACATGAAACTGAAACGATTACTAAAAATTGGTTTTTTACATTTTACATAAAAAAAAATTTTTTTGTAAAAAAAAATTCTTTGTTCTTCAAAAGTGATCTATTTCCGATACAGAACCCCCCCCTTAGCGTACTCTGAACTAATTTTGAAAGACCTTATATACTAGTAGTGGAGGTATTTTTGTATGCCTGCATTCAGATAAATGGCTTGAAAAGTATATTTTATATCTATCATACAGTGTCCAGTAAGGTTCAGGAAATGGATCATAACTCAATCCCCGGGCCGCCGCGCCAGTTCGGCGCGATTCAATTTGTCGCGCACTATACTATGGCAGCGACGTCGCTCGCGGTCTATCTATAGTCGCGTCCACCGAACATAAACGACCACTAGAAGTAGCGCGTTATCTACTTGTACGCGCGCACCACAAGTAAGCGTAATTCCGCACACTCGATCTTCGCCTCTATCAGACGCCTTTTATACTCTCACGAACGGAACCCATGGATCTATAAAAATACTAAACTTTCATATTGTGCTATGCATAATATAATTTATTGCTGTGCAAAAACAAAAGTCAGACAAAGAATTTCTCTAAAAGTGGTAAATTAAGTTGGAGGTATCACAGCTGAAATAATGTGTTTGTATGGACATTTGGTTAGACTGTGATTTTTGAAGTGAAATCTTCTTTAGCGGCGCTTGGCACTTTTTTAGGTGGGTAAAAAATGTATAACTCGCGACATCGCGACAATGTCGCGTCCGCGTCTTTTTTAAAATTAAACCTTAAGTCATTGCATTAAGGGTTAAGTTAGAGTGGCACGGGATCTGCCGGCACTCCCGGAGTGCAACTGTTAAGTAGGGTTCGGTAACACGTTTATGTCTGTCCATTCTACTAAGTTCTGCAAAATTAATGAAGGGTTCCGTAACAAATGCATGTCTGTCCGTTCTACTAAATTTAACATTTATTTCAAGATGAATGTAGGGTTCCGTAACAAATGCATGTCTGTCCGTTCTACTAAATTTTAAAATTTTTAACCAAGGTCCTCCGACGGTTATTTTATAATAAAAGTAGGGTTCCGTAACACGTTTATGTCTGTCCATTCTACTAAGTTCTGCAAAATGAATGTAGGGTTCCGTAACAAATGCATGTCTGTCCGTTCTACAAAATTTAACATTTATTTCAAAATGAATGTAGGGTTCCGTAACAAATGCATGTCTGTCCGTTCTACAAAATTTTACAATTTTCAACCAAGGTCCTCCGACGGTTATTTTATAATAAATGTAGGGTTCCGTAACAAATGCATGTCTGTCCGTTCTACTAAATTTAACATTTTTTTTTAAGCAATGTTACGGTGTTGTTTTCACTTCTGCCGGCACTCCCGGAGTGCAACTGTGGCTTTTTTTATTATTTATTACGTACACAACGTTATTATTGAATTATTTATCGTTTATTTTTAATAGCTTCTTTTAATCGTATGTAGAAACACCTACACATTCAAGCATTGTAAATTAGACCAGACAATTTGAGAAAGAAAAAATCCGACAACGAAAAACTAAGGAAATAACTAGAAATCTAGAAATAAGTAGAAAATGCTTTAGTCGGGCTGTGTGTTATTGCTACTACACTACCGACAACATCATTTTCTATTTCCTAGTCGAGATTTATTTTTTTATTTTATTCCTTTTAATTCTAAACCATCAAGTCTGATGTATTTTAGAAATCGTCTTTTCAAGCTCTTGGCAAGAATGTGGTTAGAAGAAAAACATTTTCCAAAGATTGAGAATAGGGCGCTCCGGGCCGTTTTGGAAAAAACTTAGGAAACAGACCAAATCCAACAATACCTTATAATAATATTTTGAAATAGGTTGAGTAGTTTTGGCCCTGTGAGGGAACAAACGAACATAAATACATACGTTACCAAAATAATTTTGCTTCGTCGGGTAAAGATGACACTGATCTTCATACTAATAAGTAATCGCGCTACTTCTACCTGTTTTTTATGTTCTGCCGTCGCATCCGCCCAGGCTTGCATGGCGGCGGGGCGCCCACCCAACTGCAACATACACCCGCCCGCCCCGTGTACTCACATAGGCGTACCTCGCATACAATTTAACAAGATTTGCAAGCACACAAGTTTACCTTTTGTCTGGGCAAGTTGATGTTACTCCTGGGAACGCGCGCGGCCCACTTGGATTTTGTCGGCATATGTAACCAAATACCACTCAGCTTTGGGAACTATTCGAGACAATATTATAAGTAACTCAATGAAGCCTCATCTCTCTCTTAATGGATCACTGAATACATTAAACACTTACGTAACGCCTTTCACTCAAAGGCGTAGGCAGATAGAACGGATCTAATTTGTGGAGGAAAAAATATCCATTATGTTGTTGACTGATACCCAACTTTTCTGTTATTAGAATGTCGTAGCGAAGAACGTACGGAGGTTAAAGCCAGTAAAGCCTCTCCCTGGCTTTGTAAATCTCTCTGTAGTCTGAGTTTAAACTGCAGTTTGATGTCCAATTGCAGTCCGACGTCCCCCTGCAACGCGAAGTCTGACCGCAGTTCGACGTTCGCCTGCAGTCCGACGTTCACCTGCAGTCTGGCGTTCAACTGTAGGACGACGTTCGTCTGCATCCCGACGTCCGACTGCAGTTCGAAGTTTAACTGCAGTCCGACGTTCTTCTGTAGTCCGACGTTCACCTACACTCTGGTGTTCAACTGCAGTCTGGCGTTCAACTGAAGTCCAACATTCGCCTGTAGTCCCACGTTCGCCTGTAGTCCGACGTTCGCCTGTAGTCCGACGTTCACCTGCAGTCTGGCGTTCACCTGCAGTCTGACGTTCGACTGCAACCCGATGTACGACTGCAGTTCGAAGTTCAAGTGAAGTTCAATGTTCGCCTGTAGTCCGACGTTCACCTGTAGTCTGACGTTCGACTGCAACCCGATGTACGACTGCAGTTCGAAGTTCAACTGCAGTCCGATGTTCGCCTGTACTCCGACTTTCACCTGCAGTCTGGCGTTCACCTACAGTCTGGCGATCGACTGCAACCTGATGTACGACTGCAGTCCGACGTCCAATTTTAGTCCACGGACTTTGTCCGGGCATTTTTTTTTTTTTTTTTTTTTTTTATGGAAACTGACATGGTTGGCTACATCACCTACAACATCCGTGATGTCAGCCCATAACACCGGGTGAACTAGGTGCTATGTCAGTGCTTCCCTTCATTTCGCGCCGGCTACACTGAACTGGACGGAAAACACGAACTATTTACATAGCCGTTTCGACCGACGTTTCGCTCAGTGCGGTGGTACCAACCCGGCCGGGATAAACCCTACCACCCAGTAAGGTAAGAAGGGAAGGGACCTACAGTTTAACGTGGAATCAGAACCACGGTCAGCCTCCAACGGTCGGGCGGTCACCCAACCAATAACTGACCGCACCACTGAGCTGCCGAGGCTGACGATCCCTTAGTCGACTTTTACGACATGCGACGGGGAGAGATGCAGTGGGGCTATTCTTTTTTTTTTTTTTTTACATATATGAATACTTCCCTTCCCACTGTTGATGTTTCAAATAATATAGCGCAAAATCTGTAACAATGCTTTGTCTTCTATGTTGGCTTATAATTCGAGTACTGCTCAATCAATTCACATGGTGTTTTTCACGGACGTTTTCTGGCACAACTAAGGATGGCTGAACACTACGTGTTCCCGTTTCACGCACCTTGCCATCTGATATATCTTCCTTTATACTTATTTGTGAAAGTTGGCGCTTACACCTTCTTCAGAATAGCAAGACGAGCATAATGTCGTATAATGGACAAGATTTAATATTCTATTGCGTGATGCGGTCGGTCGACTGTTAAGCAACCCTGAGCGCGGTCAGTACATGGATGGGTGACCGCTCGAACGGTGGAGGCTGACCGTGGTTCGGATTCCACGTAAAACTGTGAGTCCCTTCCCTTCTTACCTTACTAGGTGGTAGGGTTTATCATGCCCGGGTTGGTACCACCGCACTAAATAAAACGCTGGTCAAAACGTCTATGTAAATATTTCGTGTTTTCCGTCCAGCCGACATGAAATGAAGGGAAACGCTGATATGGCACCTAGTTCACCCGGTGTTATGGGCTGACATCGCGGATGTTGTAGGTGACGCAGCCAACCGTGTCAGTTTCCATAAAAACAAAAAAAGACGAAGCAGAACTTTAAAGGTTAACTTATATATATAGTCAAATGAGAATGATCAAAGTAGAAATTGTAATAGAGTTGGGATCAACAGGATATGTGATAGGACTCTGCTCCTTTCCAGCGATCAAGATAGGATTAACAAGATTCGACGGGGACAGCTCCACAGATCAGAGGCATAGTGGCTAGATTGGCGATCGAACAACTACGCTGAATTATTAATGTTAAAGTAGTAGCGCTACTTTACTTTTCGTCAGCCTCGATAGCTCAGTGGTGCAGACAGTCAACTGTCGCTATTGAATGTTAAGCAACGCTGGGTGCGGTCAGTACTTGGATGGGTGACCGCTGACCGTTGGAGGCTGACCGAGGTTCGGATTCCTCGTAAAACTTGTAGGTCCCTTCCCTCCTAATCTTACTTGGTGTTGGTACCACCGCACTGAATGAAACGTCGGTTGAAACGGCCATGTAAATAGTTTGTGTTTTCCGACCAGTTCAGTGTAGCCGGCACGATCAAAGGGGGAAGCGCTGACATGGCACCTAGTTCACCTGGTATAATGGGTTGATATCACGGACGTTGTAGGTGATGAAGCCAACCGTGTCAGTTTCCATAAAAAAAAAAACTTTTTGAGTTCCGCTCGCACTTATGAGATGGCTCAGCTAAATAACAGCTTGCGCCTCTGGCCTCAATCCAGCGTCGAGCCGTTCGGCTTGCGGGTGAACCCGAAGTGTCCCGCGATCTATAAATTTTCCCTAGTCCATGTATAAACCACTGCAACTCCGTGGTAGTACCGGCTCCCTAAGCCTTATTCTATCGCTTATTCCATGGAGAGTGCTCGGGAAGCTATTTGGCGCGTTCTTGTCGTCCCATTTGCACGTACGCACTGCGTGCCAGTGCGCGTGGTGCGGGGGTGGAAAGGGGGCGGGGGAGGGATTGCATCCCTATACTGTGGACATATCGCGGATGCGTTTCCTCTACAGAACCGGAAAACTCTTGTACGCTCACCCTTATATTTCTTGCTTACATTGCTCATATATTTCCCCCAACAAGAGTCTCGGGTCCTTCAAGAGGGGATGATACCCTGTCAGGCCGGCATGGCATTCGCAATCGCCGCATATGGCCGATTGTCCATGGGCTCACGCCCATCCAGCCATTATTTCTCCGTTCTGTGGTCTGGAGTCTCATCACCTCGTTAAACAAACTTCGTTGTGGCACTGAGACAAAGTTATTAAGTGTGAGAAAATTATGGTAAAGGTAGGTAACGTCAGGATTCGAGATTAGTAAGCTCGTGCGCATGTTTTTCATAGCAAGCGCGACATGTGGCGCCAAGACACCCATAAGGCGTCTAATGACGCCAACAGACATTCGGTCGCATGTGAAAAAGAACCGTCAGAATCTGTTGGGAGATGCAATAGTTCGATTATCGCTGGCATGTATATGTGGGTAGATATCTTCATTTTTCTTAACACGAGTAGGTGATAGGGTGAATTTCGCCCGGATTTATACCGCTCTGAAAGAAGATCGGTCGTAGGTAATGGGTATGCAAAAATATTCATGTTTTTCGTTCGCATCAGTGAACCCAACAAGATCATCTATACATATAATATAATCGTAAAGGCAAAAAATTCTGTACATTGAATATATTCGGAAAAACCGGCCAAGTGCGAGTCGGACTCGAGCACCGAGGGTTCCGTATAACCGCGAAAGCGGGCTAGTTTTTATTATTTTGCACTATAATCATACGAACGACCAAAAAAAAAAAAACAAAAAAAACCTTAAAAAATAAAAAACAAGGATCTTGTAGCCTTTTCTACTTTTTTTTTTAATTATTGTTAAGATATCTGCCATAATAACACATATTCTGTGAACATTTTTAATAAAATCATCAAAAGATAACGCTTTATAGGTAGGACAGACAGATTGACGGACAGACGGCTCAGTAATAGGGTCCCGTACGGATGTAGAGTCCTAAAAAACAATCGCCCACTCTATTTTCCTCTTAGCGGGGTAAGAGCAGTTTCGTGTCTGCCTCGAGAAATTCATAAAAAAGTAAAACACTATTGTTGTATGTAGGTACCTACCTATACAATTGTCAAACTTACTTTGGCTAATGTCTTTCCATCTCTAGAGGATCGTGTTCCAGACATATCTATTCATTTCGGATTTAGTGTGAACGGAGTGTGGGAAGGCCAGGTGGGACGACGACATCAAGTACGTCGGCGGAAAGCAGTGGTTCCGTACCGCTGAAGGCCGGGAGGACTGGAGGAAAATTGGAGAGCCGTATGTCCGGCAGTGGACGGTTACACACTGAATGACTGACTGACTGTATTTAACGAATATCTTTGTAAGTTCCTGTCAGGCCGGCATGGCATTCGCAACCCCCGCATAGGACCGAATGTTCATGGGCGTCGTTATACACTTATGGGTGCTCGGCGCCATATGTCGCACTGTCAAGAAAAAAAAAAACGGCCAAGTGCGAGTCGAACTCGCACACCTATGGTTCCGTATCGCCATGTCATGGTCAGTGGGACCCCGTGATTGTTTTTTATTTTTCCTTTTTTTATTATTTGTTCTTATATCGGCCATAATAACACATATTCTGTGAACATTTCAACGGGCTACCTATTACGGTTCAAGAGATACAGCCCTCGGACGGACAGCCAGACAGACAGGCGGCGGCGGCGTAGGCTTAGTAATAGGGTCCCGTACGACGGATACGGAACCCTAAAAAGTGCACCTTGCGTAGACGTGTACGTGCAATAACGTCACAAGTGATAAATTAAGTACATACATACCACACGCTGTATCCTGACAATCGGATGTAACCAGAGTAATCGGTGTTGTGCTGCAAATTACAGCACAACATCGACCGCCATGTTCAGCAAAGTATGAGGATGAGATAACACTATCGAGCAGCAAGTAAGGCACGAAGACCCACCTGCTGCATGACTAGGTGGAAGGACCGTGCCGTGCAAAGGTGCGAGGTGACAATTTTTTTTTTTATGGAAACTGACACGATTGGCTACATCACCTACAACATCCGTGATGTCAGCCCATAACACCTCGGTGAACTTGGTGCCACGTCAGTGCTTCCCTTCGGTCGTGCCGGCTACTCTGAACTGGACGGAAAACACAAACTATTTACATAGCCGTTTCGACCGACCTTTCATTCAGTGCGGTGGTAACAACCCGGGCGGGTTAAACCCTACCACCTAGTAATATAAGAAGGCAGTCATATCCCTTAGTCGCCTTTTACGACATACACGAGGAGAGATGCAGTGGGGCTATTCTTTTAAAGTACCGGCCCCACACGTTACAATCCGGTCGCTCCTTAGCTCGGCATCCTTAGATATGCATTTCGGCGTATTTGTATTTCTTTTATTGGTGCAGTCGATTCATCTTGCATCGACGTGTGAAGTAGAGAAGTATAGTGGCAATATAGGTACTTACATAACTTGCATCGACGTGTGAAGTAGAGAAGTGTAGCAATATAGGTACTTACAAACTTGCATCGACGTGTGAAGTACAGAAGTATCGTGGCAATATAGGTACTTACATAACGTTGTACGGCACTAGAAGAGGGCTCTTTGAGCGACAAAGCACCCAGTCCTTTAGGATATTCTCACATTCGAAAATCGTACTGACTGCCACTTTGCATAGCGATTCGACTTCGCCGGTTTGAGGTAGATATCTATTTCTAACTCACAGTGGGACATTTATGTCGTAAATAATATTCAAGTTAGTACGCGATTCAAAGTTTTTCATTGAGTTCTCAACACTGTTATCAGCGGCCGTGCAAGGAGCGCGCGGCGGCCGATCGCTGTTCTGTGGTTTTTTGCGATAATTTTACTGTCGTCAAATGCGAGAACCTATGTACTTAATATTTCTTTCTGTTAGTCAGGGTGGGTTTAATGTCTTTAATGTGTTAACACAGAATAAGTAATATCTCGACTGCAAAATAGTAAGTTTAATATATTTTACATGGGCGTATATTGACGTATATGGGCGTAGCTGACGAATTCTTCTAATCTAAGGGCTGGATTGATTTTGATAAAAATCACCTAGTGGTCTTTTAATAGGCTTTTAGGTCGATAGCTGAAAATATGTAGAGCAAAAAGTGACTTGTAGACCCATCAAAGAATTCATAATATTTGATGTGACTAACATTTTCCGGGTGGTGTCGTCTTCCACAAGGACCGCAATTATAAAGGGTGCAATGAGCATAGCTTTAAATTCAAATGTCTAGAAACATTTTTGGTACAAGTGTCGATCTCACCAATTTTAATTTTTTGTAGGTAAGATCTTCATAGAAAAAAGTATATGGGCACCACTGGTCTAAACCAACCTTACTCTTGCCGAAGCCAGGGTAGGACGCCCTTAGCCGTGTCGTTTTTGGTACAGTACGCTAAGTGTCGTGTCAGTACTTCTCCTATGGACGTCCGTTGTTCGTTCTTTCTTTCTTTCTATTTCTCTCGTTCTTTATTTATTTATTTCCTTTTTTTTCTAACTCACTGAGTGATCATAATAAATAGGTAGCTCTAACCTGTTTGCCTTCCGGGCGATGTCTCTCCGTATCGTCGTAGGTCCTGGCCAGCCGAGCCGACAGTCCCGCCATCAGAGACGATATGTGGTAAACCTCCGTGTGGTGCGAAGTGAACTTGGTGGCGAGCGGAGCCGACAGCCGCTGCAGCACGCCCGCGCCCAGCTTGTCGTTAGACGACATCGCTGTAGCTGTCTCTTCGGAGGCCGCTTCAAGCGCTCCGATCACTCGCGCTGAACAGCGAATCACATCAGACTGAAAAGGGAAAATGCGTCAATTCATTATTATGTGTTACAATCCGAACCTCCACATGTTCCCTGGTTCCAGGCGTTTAATCTACGAAGGCCTGAAATAGTCAAATCAAATCAAAATCAAAAACTTATTCATTGTACCAAAACAAGATTTTTCGTGTGCTAGTTCTAAGACTTCGTTCTGGCCACATTAACATGAATAAATTTAAATTCCTGATGAAAAAGAGAGAATCTCCAAATTGTGATCGGTGTAACAAGGAGGATGACATGTGGTCAGAACGAGAAATTACGGAGGGAATTACAGACGTCAATTAGGGTGGACAGACTCAATTTGTTTTTTAGTATACATAAACTGTTGGCGAGCCCAAGTGAGAGGGATTTAGTAATTGTGTTGGATTTCGTGGAGCGTTCTCTATCCCTTAGGGACTCTGGGCCCTAAGGCATGTAGAAGATGAGCACTGTGGGGCTGATATTAACAAAATTATTGTTAAAAGCCCTAAAAAAAACTTTAATAAAAAAAATAAAATTATGTGTTCACATTGTCATATATGCGCGTGCTTACGATCTGTAGGTCCTCCCGGTTATGATGTGCGTGTGTACTGTATATAAAACTTGCACTCTGACCACAGAACAGCGATCGAACTTACTCTGTGACTCTGAGGGTCGATGTTGTAAAATGGTTAAAAGTTGCCCAGCGAGTAGGATTATCATTTGAAAATTTGAACAGTCCTGACAAAAAACCGGAAATAAAAAAACATATGTTCAGACATTTTAGTCACAAAATGAAATAATAAATCGCATACGCGGATTTAATACTTTTTATTGTTAAATAATTTCATGAGAAAATTTAATTAATTCAAAATTTTACCATATAAGACAAAAATCCGGACAAATTAAAAAGCAAGACAAATTCCGGACGTCAGGCCGAAAGTCCTCACAAATTCGGACAAACTCGAACGGATGGTAGCCCTACCAGCGAGTAAGGGAGCGAGCTATGCCGGGTATATAGCTCAGAGATATGACGCGTAAAGAGGCTATCTGCCGACGCAACGAAGTGGTCGATATTGGACACGGGGTGGCTCAGCTCAAGTGGCAGTGGGCTGGTTACTTCACCCGAAGAGATGACGACCGTTTAAGTAACGATGGCCGCATAGCAGCCTCGGTTGTGTTCTCCTCTAGTCCAGTATAGCCAGCAATCCAGGGAAGTATCCGGTATGGCCTACTACCTACCTTCTCGGAGGTGATATTGGCTGGTCGGATGATCGGCTTTGGCCTCTCCGATTCAGCCACTCATACCGGATTACATAAAAAAAGGAGGGTCAAAGATCTCAAATAATGAGCTGTTTAGATACCTAGTGGCGCGTTTTAGTGTGTAGAACATAGGCATGTTTTGTAAAATTTCTCGATTTATTATGATGGTTATCCATCCCTCCCAAAATATTTTCAGGAAATAAAGAAACACCTTATTATACAGGGTGTTTCACGATACGCTTGAGAAACTTTAGGAATAGAAAGTACTCATTATTAGAAGAAAAAAATCCATATCACTATTACCTTATCACCTAATCGGAATTCCGTATTTTTTTTTTCATGCTAAAATTGAACATTTTAATAAAAACTTGATGGATAGTGATTATGGGGAAATTTAGCAACATTTCTGTCTAGGTCTAGGGAGTGCAATGACTAAATCCAGTGCCCTTTTTCTTCAAATTTAAATGTTTGGATGTTTGGTCATTCAAATTTAAATGTTTGGAATTTACCTTCATGCAGTTCAATTCTACTAGGCATGCAAGTAAGCCATTTTATTTTTATTTAATAAAAGCCGTTAAAAAAACGTTAACCGTCCACCAAATCTCGATGGAGCGATTTTCACCAAAAAGTACTATAAAATGGCCGAATCTGGGAAAAATTTTCACAGCTTTTCGTCTTCAAATATGGACCGCTTTCTAACCCTGAAGTTACAAACCGCTATCCTGAAACAACTTGTATAGACGGTGATATAATTACCTTGAGCTCTTCCAGGTCGGACGGTGAGCCTTCTTCCCGTGCAATCTCCGCGCAGGCTTCGGCGGCAACTTCCGCCGGCGTCGCTGCGCCCTCTTCCGCCCTGAAAACGTGCACAGTTTGTTGTTAGCACTCTCTCGCAAATTGGAGAAGATAAGAGGGATACTTTTGAGGCATATGAAGGCATACGTGGTCTCAACCAGTTTATTGATGCATATATTCATTGGAGAACACGGTGTAAGTTTTTAAACATGTCGTACCTACGTGAATTAATCAAATTATTTTTTGCTCGTTTGAACAATCCTCTTTCTTAGATTTCTTTCTACATGTCCGACTATAGCATTTTTTTTCCTTGTTATTTCCTTCGCTTTTTCTAGTCGGGTTTTATGAAAATGTTTTTTAATTTTTATTATTTTTAGTTCGAAACCAAGTTATGTTACAATTTTGAAATGGTATTTTCAAGCTCTTGACTCGGGGTTTGAGAAAAAAAATACAAGGTGCTTTTCAAATATCGACAATATTCCCTAGATCCCGCCATGTTGAATTAAATTTGCCTATGACACGCGAGCTATCGAGACGAATAAAAAAATCCTCATATTACCTATATTGAAATCGGTAAGTTAGTTTAGGCTGTGTGAGTCAATAGATGAAGATACATACATACATACCACACGGTGTATCCCGAAAATCAGGGAACGCAGAATAATCAGTGTTGTGCTGCAAGGACTATTGGTAAAACACGAGGACTTTCGTAGACAGCACAACACCGGCCACCACGTTTCGGAAAGTGTTCCGACAAGATAACTATCAAGCAAGGCACGAGACCCACCTGCTGCATGACTCGGTGAAAGGACGGTGCTAAGGTGAGATGTGGCTATCATATCGCCCTTTAGCACGGCATCATATCCTTATACCTTAGTCCCCTTTTACGACATGCACGCGGAGAGATGCAGTGGGGCTATTATTTTTACGTACCGGTCCCACAAGATACCCATAAACACGATATAATAACCCTCCTTTTGGTCTCGCCGTATTCGGGTGAAAAAAGAAATAAAACAACAACTAATTACCTACCAAAATATTATTATTACGAACTGCGCTATTTAATAACCTACTAGGAAAATACTCAGCGATCGTAGCGCCATCTTTTGTCGCCCGTGATAAAATCAATAAAATACAGCGTATACAAACCGTTGCATCTCGCCGCCGCCGCTAGATGGCGCCTCGCCGAAGAAGTCTCGGATGAAGTCTATCGGACTTCGCTGCTCCTGGCTAATCGCTGTGGACAAACGGACGAACAATCATAGCACAAGCGCCCCGGTACTCACGCAACCATTCAAGTATAACATGACGATAACAAGGATTAGTGAAGACAACCCCAAAAAAATTACTATATGTATATGAGATTATAGGGGCGGATATTGACAGTGGCGGTGCTAGACCAAACGTAGACGTCAGCGACATCAGCTTTGCGAGGCCTCTTTCATTTACCAGTCAGAAAGAAAACGATAAATAGAATATGACTGATGTATGAGTATATGAGTATTATTGCTAATCAAATGTTGACAAAAATTACATGAGTAATCACAAAATTACAATAAATAACCCAACAAGCAATAGCTCAAAGTGTGCGACCATACTTTGATGAGAATGTTTGGGATCGCGCGATCCCAAAGGGAGTCAGCTAGGGTAAACGAATTTTTGCGAGGCCCCCTCAGGCGCGATGCCGTCGGCGGCGGTCGCCGACGTCGCCGACGCCTAGCGCCGCCACTGCGTATTGAGAAAAGAATACTTCGGTGGTTAGGTCATGTTGTAAGAATGGATGATATGAATATGGAGCGAATGTGAGTTTAAAAGTCGGGAAGGGTCGACGTATACGCAAGTACCTAGAGGAAACCGGCGCACAGTGCAGTGAGCCTTTACCAAAAATCGAAAAATGACCTATAAATTCCATGGACTTTCATCCTGCCGTTGTAAAGTAGATAAGGCATTACTTCTAGGAATTATAGTTATACTCCGTGAACTGCGCTCATTGGCTCATGATCAACCCTCCAACAGGAACAATGTCGCGGCGAGTAGTTAATCCCTCTTATCAGTTGTATGTTGTCCGTTGCATCGAATGTCCTAACAAAAGTATTAGCAAGTGTTTTGAAGTGATTGAAAATGGATTCTGTAGCCCAAGGTACGTAGTTTAATACGTTATATAAATGTTGTCTTTTTGTTTAAGATTTATTTTTCTATTAGGTCTTAAACATACCCTTGAAAATTATCTATAATTAATGCAATTCCAAACTTTGACGAAGCTTTAAAAAAAAAGTGCGCAAAGTGTCTCGAGGTTTTTACTTTTTCTTGTAGCTATATTAATGTACTTTCAGATTTAGTAAAGTTTGTCTGCCAATATCTGCCAATAGGTAATATATAGATTTTTTTTCAGAGAGGGGATCGTCATACAAAAATTGGAGCTTGCGGCATAAACAGCAGCAAAAATGACCGCAAACAAGTTGTATTCAACGAAAAATGTTCTCGTTTCAGTATATTTGAACGATGAAAAAGTATTAAAAATGTGAGTAGGTTATATCCTCGCAAAGGAAGGTATTTACACACAAATATGTGAGAATAGACGGCGATGTTAATGATTATTTGAAAAAAAAAATGGCTCCAGTCTCGCAATGTAGATCTAGATATACCTACCGAATTTAGATTTAAGGGAAGACGATTATTCAGATTCTAATTAGTTTTAACGTTGTAATTTAATATTAATTATAAGTTTAATTATATATATATATGATCTATATTCTATATATATAGCTATTATATATAAAAAATAATGTTATATATTGAAATATGAATAAAATAAAAAAATTATTTAAATACAGCCGGAGTTTCGATTTTTGTCCCATTCTTCCATACATTCACTGCACTGTGCGGCGTCTTGATGTTAAAATGTATACGCTGAGCAAATTATTAAGTAACTAAGTAGTTGATTTCTAGGATTAACTAAAAACAACTTGAGTGCAATCAATAAGCAGGTACGGGAGAAGAAGACAAATTCGCGAAGATCAGGGTTGATAAAAAAAGTTTAAAAATTATTTTGCCAACCCTGATAAAAATTAAGCCAACAACAGAATTACAAGAAAACCATTCGCACAATAATTTAAAACAAGCATTTTATACTTATAGTCGCTTAGTAGCAGCATTTTATAAACAGTAGGTGTAACATCGAAATATAATAAACTTTCGCTCGACCATCGACGCGCCTGCGTCTTCGTGGCCCGCCGTGTTGTGCAACGTCCACACGTGATTCGCTCTTTCTGCGCATGCGTGAAAGTCGCACACCGGTGTATAGTATTAGTATAGTGTGAACGCCACGTGTCGAAAGATTGGAAGAGATTCACGCGCATTGATGACGCGCAGCTCGTAAGGTGATAAATGAATCTGAGTGGGATAGGTTTTGGCCAAAGCAATAGGACAGAGGTGACATAAAGTAAATAACATCGCATATAGCATGTGAAAAGAGCTTAGCAGTTAGAAGAGCTTAAAGAGTTTGGCAGCATTTCCAAACACGAATAAGCTGACTAAATATTACAACTTATTGGTGTATTTAGATACTAAGCAGAGATAATTAAAATACATATAAATATAACATAATCATCCTTTTTGATTCGCGCAGTCGGGTAAAAATCAATCAAATGTTTGTGAACCCACAAAGAAACACCTTATTAATATTGTCAACTTCGACCAAATGTATATAACTAAACACCAAACAGGAACATCTGTGCCAAGCAGTTTTCTTAAATCACTATTTTCAAGGTGTCTGGTAATGCAACCCTATACTTTCTGGTTACTAGTTTTAGTTTTAAGATTTAAAAAAATTCAAATACGATAAAACAAGTTGTTATTTGTGAGTTCACAGAAATTTACTTTTCACGTGTCAGTTTCGTTCTGAAAATGTCATTTTACATTCGCAGATTGTTATCACATTCAATATACGATAGTTATCAGATAAAGAAACGGTTGGTGATACCGGTTAATATAACCGGTACCTAATGCAAGGGGCAAGAACGAAACGAACACTTGTCAGTATATCTAACCGGTTGCAGTAGATTTTCACAAAAGGGCAAGACGTGTAATGTACAAATGAAGTCACTTTAAGAAAAAAATATAAGCGATAGTGTTTTGATTAATTCATTTGCACGTTACCCTTTATTTCTAAAAAAAAACACTATAATGTAAATAAATATATCAAATTATAGTAACTGAATGCATTCAGGAGTAAAATAATTATACGTACATTTAAGGAATAACAAATATACACGGTGTTGCCGTTGCCCCCGTAATATTTTTAACTGATATAAGGGGGTTATTCTATATGTGAAACTAAACAACTTCTGCGGCGAAATTTTTTTTTTTGAAACAAAAAAAAAATGTTTCCCTACAAATTTTAAATACCTATCAAAATGTATGGAGAAAAGAAATTTTTTTTTCTTCTAATTAAAAAGTCGTAGAACAAAACTATTTAACGTACAGAATCACCCCCTTTCGGGTTTTACGGTCGGGGTTGCAACACCGTGTATAATAAAATAATTAATTAAGACATTTAATAAAACAAGTCAAGAGTAACACATAAAACTACTTATCACACTATTGCAGCAATGCCATAAGTGTAAAATAATAAAAGCATTCTTTGAAAAATACAAATAAAGTTTAAATAGAAAAAAAAAATAGTTACCCCGCGCCTCGTTTCAATGGTCAGATACAGGGCGCGCGCCGATACTCGCCGTTGGTGGTGGGAACAGGGTGAGGGTGAACTGCACTGATTGAATTAGTTTATTTCTATGACTGCGCGCTATACTCCCACCGTCACCAACCGGCACGACGGACCACTCCGGGATTATGCGCCGGTTGACCGGCAGCCTCTCGCGTTGGTTAGACGCGAATGGGCTCCTGTACTACCCGGCGGGCGGCCAGCGGAATAACCGTTTAACCGGGTCTCCCTGTCAACCGTGTCGATGCGTCACCTCTGAACAGCGAATCCGCGTCGGGATCACTGGCCTACTCCTCACCACAGCCAACCCCACCTGCTACTGGGTCCCCGGGAAGTACACCGGAACACAGCGAACTGTTATGCCGGTGTAATTGTTTCTCCCGGGGTGTGGTGGCGAACCCAGCCGATCCGAAGATCTCCCACACGCTGATTGCTGTTCATTTGGCACCACCCAGGAGGCACGTGTGACTTTTATATCGGATTTCTATTATTAATAATTTTAATTTTAATAGGACTCATTTATTATGTTTCATATTATTTTATTTTCTAAATAGAAAAATTTTAAAATGTGTGAATGTTAGTTTGTGACTTGTATATGTTATACAAATAAATATTCTATTCTATTCTATTCTATCTTCAATGGTTACGTTAGGCGGCGCGGCGTAGGCACCTGCTTGGACGACGACGTCGAACTACACTCTGGCGATATGTCGCGATCACTACGTAGTAGGTACATTGAGCCACGTCGAAAACAGCAATTTACTTTACTTCGCGGTCGTGAACTGACACATTCGTCGCGGTAGTGAACTGAACTGAACTTATTTATTATTAGGCGTTCTGTTTCATAGAACGTAGACATGTTTGATTTTATTTTTAAAAAAAGATCTCTTATTTCCAATGAAATAAGACTCACTATAGGTCCCCAAAGGCAAACCAACCACATAAATTGATTACATTTTTGCAATATACCGTTTGTTTTTATTATAAATGCCAAAAAGAACCACATAAATTGGTTCCACTTTGCGATATACAGTTTGTTTTTATTATATAATGCCAAAAAGAACCAGATATCTTGGCTCTGTTTTGATAAATACTTTTAGCGTACTTCATTAAAAACAAAAAAGTCCATCTCGCTTGGATCTTTTACGCAAAAAAAAAATCTGACCAGTTAGCTAGTACCAAGTAGCATAATTCTTTTCTGCTGTTGCGATATACCTCAATTGGGCGGACGAATGTGTAGAAACCTATTAGTATATACCAAGTAGCCTGCCTGGGTCTTTTCTGCAAAAAATAGAGGGTTGATTAGCTCTCGATTGGTATATTTAACTCATTTTTAACCAATTTGTGGGTTGGTGCCTTTTGGCATTTATATGGTCAATTTTCTGAAGAAGTTGTGATACAAAATAGGTATTTTCAAATTTCTGCCTATTCGAAATCGAAATTTTCCTAGATAATGTTGTATGTATACTCTTATTAATATATAATATCATATTCCGAAGGAATTTCGGACGGAGCAATTTTTCACAGCGAATTATTGCCGAAAATCTGTAAAGGTGTGATCGATATGGAAAATTTCCTAGATAATTGTCAAAAGCGATATATTTAAATAAATTAAGACATATAAAAAAATTAAAATTGACAGAGCAATTTTTCTGAAGAAGTTGTGATACAAAATAGATATTTTCAAATTTCCGCCTATTCGAAATCGAAATTTTCCTAGATAATGTTAATATATACTCTTATTAATATGTAATATCATATACCGAAGGAATTTCGGACGGAGCAATTTTTCATCAGCAGTTATAAGCCATTTTCATTTTTAGGCATTCATTCATTTTAATACCTAACTTCCAAACATCAAAAATCCTAGATAATTTGTCAAACGTATATTTTAAACACTACTCTATCACACTGCAAAGTTTCAGCGACAGAGGAATTAGTCCGAAGAGCCCATACAAGGAATTTCCTCGTTTCCTGGACTATACCCCGTTCCCGCCGGGCGGCGGCACAGTGTCAGTGCGCGCCTTATAGCTGGTTAGTATGTACCTACATACACAGTGATAATGAGAAAATCGCCTCCTTCCTTTTTTTTGTCTATTTTATTAAGGGGGTATACTCCAAATATACTCGATTTTGAATTTTTTTAGAAAATTCCATGTGCAGGCTCTGTCAAAATTCCCTCATATAGGTACTCATCGAGCGACCTCTGTAAAAAAAATATTTAAAATTAAATTGAAAAAAAGTTTTTTTTTTGCCCAATAAAAAAACATTTGCAGCAATTCCAATTATCGTTCCTGTTCTGCACATTGCGACTTTTCAGGTCACACGCGGCACGACCGCTTTCACCGGCCGCACTCCCCGCGCTTCGACTCGAGCTTCGAGACTACTCAATCGTTCATTTTCAATTAAACCCCTTAAAAAGTGTTTAGTTCTAAAATAAAATTGGAACTAAGTCCAATAGGTGACCTTTCAGTGTGCCCAGTGGCTCAGTGACTTTGTTAGCCGCGTCGGAACAATGTTCAGCGGGGCGTTGTTTATTAGAGAGGCATGTTCGCTCGTTCAGCGGACTCATAGAGTTACTCATGTGGTTAGTAATTCTTTTAGGCATTTATATTATAATAGTCTCTGTAAACCAGTTTGAAACATGTTTTAATAATAAATTATTTTTAGTTACAAAATATTTGTTTTAAATTTATTTTTATATATTTATATTAATAATAAACCAACCTCGTTATGTATCATATTGTATATTTTCACTGAAGACGACAAACATGTTTTAAGTATTTCAAAGATTTTTTTATTTATTTTTTTAATAAATTTATATTGAAACCTAAGCCCGCAACACACCTCTTAATCGCGACACATACCTATTTGGAAACAAAACGGATGCCTAAAGAGAATCCCGAAAGCGGAACAGAAAGGAAAGTTACGTTAGGTTAGAAGAAGATTTACATTAACATCTCTTAAAGAGTTTGATTGTTTGTCGAATCAATGGATGCAGAAATGTTAACAAGTGAAAGAATCTAATAAAAATAATATTCTTATAACCGTATGTTACCTCGCATCACAATCCGCCCATAGATTTTGTATTTGGAGCTTCTTACCTTACTAGGCGGTAGGGTTCAATCCGCCTGGGTTGGTACCATCGCACTGAATGAAACGTCGTCGGTCGAAACGGCTACGTGAATAGTCTGTATTTTCCGTCCAGTTCAGTGTAGCCGGCACGACCGACGGGAAGCACTGACATGGCAACTAGTTCACCCGGTGTTATGGGCTGACATCACGGATGCTGTAGGTGATGTAGCCAACAGTGTCAGTTTCCATAAAAAAAATTTTGACCCGCCGCGCCGTAACAAATTTTACCGTCAAAAGTCCACTTCACCGTCCTGTTCAGTCACTGAGCCCGTCTAGTTGGAGTGCACTAGAGTAGAATGAAGCGCAGTCGGCAAATTGACAAAGCACACAATTCGTAATTAGTGGTGTGCCGCCGCCCCCCGGCGGCGGCTCTTCAACCACCAATGGCCGACGTACATCCGCCTCCGCCCCCCGTTTCCGCAGTCACACAGTCACACACCCCACTCCTGAATTGACTCATTAGAACTGCGGACGCGACATTTGCTTTCGTGTCCTTTGCTCTGATTGAAGTCGGATTTGTATCACATTGCGCAGAACCTTTTGAGACTTATGATGCTTTGAGTCAAAAGGGACGTTCCCTTCAGGACCATCGACATCTACGAGTATCTATAGATAGGCCTCTCACATACATCACTCTCGAAAAAGTATGTTAACGACCAAATTACCTTATAAGATCCTTTCACAAGACAGCCGCTTCACGAGCCTTCTCGCGTGCGTGTTGAGAGCACGTAAGTGCCGAACGTGGCAAAAAAGTGCGTGTGACCTGAGCCTTCATGCAAGAGTGAGAGTGACAGTGTTGCTTATTTCGCCTTTGTATTTTATCCTGCTAAGCCGATTTTTGTTTACAGACAGTTAACAAATTCCATCGCGCTATGCCGCATCTATAGGTCTAGTTCGGTGTACAGGACCGCCTTCCGTAACCCTTCAGTAGCCTGAGAAATTACTGGGCGGTGCTCATTTTCAATCAGGCTCGCCTTAGCTTGGTCCGGTAACATAATTACACTAACAGCGTTTGAGGTTTCAATGTAAATTCTCTTCTTCAGTCGGCGAAGACTACAAGCGTTCCGCAATCAAATAACGCGTAATACTTAGCAATAGCTCGAAGCGATCCTTGTCGACTATTTCAAAACATTTTGATGAAAATGTTATTTCAAACAAGCAACAAGTCGATAGTAGTTTTTAATTGTTTAATGGAAACGTCTTTGTCTTGATTACACGAGAGAATATAATGCTCCATTGTAACTCCAAACTAATCCAATGTAATCAAATTATCGGAACATGTAAAGTAACAAATCATAATGATTTATTCACCACTTTTATAAACTAATTCTGCATAACTCGACATCTGGAGGCTAAAAACTTTCAGCGCTTTTAGGGTGAGGGGGAAATCATCTGTCGGAAGGCTCGAAATTAACGAGGGAGAGTTCCGTTAAATTGATCAATTTGTTTTCCGGCGCATAAAAGCGATTAAATCCGTCAGGTGACATAAAGAGGTATCACTGCCAGCGTTGCGCAGGCCGATGAGTGATTAGCACCATAAATTTACAGACGACACGCATGCGCTGGACTGGAGCACCGCTAGATCGCACCAAATCGGAAAGTCGTGCGATGGATATGCGATGGAATATGGAAAATGCTATTCAAAAGTTTAACGTTGAATATTCGCTGTTAAATTATTGAATAAAAGGTAAACTATTCGACTTGAAGTGAGCAGTGCATGTGCCACTATGCAGTAAATCTGAATTACAAAATACTGCTGAATAATATTGAATGTCCCAAGTCTTTATGATTGTTTATATTCACTTAACCTTGGAAAAAATATATCTACTGAGAAATATAGACCAATTCCTTCAACTTAATTCATTAATTGCTTCCACCCATTTTTGCTATAAGTATTAAACTTCAGCGCATAACATAATTTGATTAGTAGTTATGTTAAGGTTATTAATTGTTGTACATAGGTATAAAAGAGTTAGAAGTATAAACGAAGAATACGAAATAACAAAAATTCGAAAAAGTATAGCAAAGCCATAAGTATGGAAACATGAGAAGATAAGGAAGAGCTTCTACTTTAAAAGGTATTATCGGGCCAGTAATAACAGTAAAGCCAACTGTTAGCAACTCTAAAGCAGACGACTTCCCATGAACTGTGTATGTAGCACAACCGCATCTTACCGCCGCCGACGTTACTCTGAGTGTTCGAGGAGTGGTTTATCCGTACACGTGTATACGTACAAGGGAGGTGACGCAGTTGATGTTCCTTGGGGAGCGCCTGGAGCAACCGCCGGCGTGCATGCGCCAACTCCTCGAGAGCCGGCACCGTCTCCGACCACTTAGTGATGTTGGGGAGCTCCAACACGACCTCCGAATCTTCTTCATCTGCATCAACCTCCTCAACTATCACCCGCTGCGCTAGCACAAGGGTATCCTCACCATCTTTATTATCTACTTTATTCCTGTCTTTATCCGTAGGAGATACATCTTCTTGTTCTGATGTTGTCACAGTCTTATCGGCAGTGCCCTCGTCGGTTCTCACTACTTCGGAAGCTTCAACAATATCAGCGTTTTTAGTTTCCTCTTCCTCTACATCCTCAAGTTTCTCAACAGCTGCCTGCTTCTCCCGGCGGGCACTGTCGAAGACGATATTGCCATTCTCCGGAGGTGGGGTCAGCCCCGCTTCAAGCGGGCTTTTCTTAGTGTACTCGAGAGGAAGGCTGAGAAGCTTCTCGCAGGTCCTTCTAGTGATGTATTCGAAGGATGGGTAGGTTTGTCTGCTCTCGGTTGTCGGCATGAGGAGATCGGGTAAGGCGGGTCTGACGGGCGGCTTCGGGCTATTAGGCTGCTCGTCCTTGGGCTGTATCAGCTTGTAGCTGCCGACAGACGGATCCGGGAGTTTGGCACGTGCCGGCGCGTAACACACGTTCTCGTTCCCCCTGCAACAGAAACAAAAATAGTACCTTGAATAAGTTGAAAACTTCAGTTGAAAAATTGGAAATGTACTCGTAAATCAGTATTTCAAATATGATATCCGCTTTCTAACAACATGTTATTGGCATATAGGACACTCAGAGAAAATACTAGCAAAGTTTGGTTTTAACCACTTTTGGTCGAGCATTAACGTGGAACGCTACCTGCGTTGACACTATAGCTGGGTCATACCTCCAGTAAACGTCAAGTCAGGAGGGAGCGACCACCGTGGCAAGAGGCATAGAAAACCAATCAGTCAGAGCAAAGTAAGAATTTTTGGCCTTCGCTTTGTAGACGTTAAGCTCTTTGAACATGTGGAGTAGTAGAGCGTCATATCTGCTCAGGAAGCTGATTCCACATGCAAGCCGCACTCATTCAGCGTTCATCATTCAGTGTGTGTGTGATACGACGTTAATATAATGCGTTTTTTTTTTCGTCAGTAATGGTCTTAAGTAACAGATTTATCGTGTTAAACAATAGCCTCAAAGAAGTGCGCCGCGTTAGCTCGTTGAGTAAATCACGTGAAAATGTATTCCTCTTTCATAGCAACGCGAATAAAATTGAAAGGAAGATAGGAGCCGGCAACATATTACGCTAACGAAACGAGATGAAAAGATACGCAGCGCCCCGCCGCCGCCGCCTCCGCGCCGCGGACGTTCTAGCTACCATTGAGTATCTACCGCGCTCAAGTTTGTGACGGTTCTTATCATATTATTATTACTGACATGCTGACATAATAATATAAATATGGTGCGTTTAATTAGCAAAATTCATAACTAAGAATGGAATAAATCGGAATAAGTTAGGAAATGTAATTTAATTTTACATACCTACATATTTTATTATTATTACATACATACGTATGAACATACCACACGCTGTATATCTCGACAATCAGGGTAAGCAGAGTAATCGGTGCTGTGCCGTGATAAACTCTACTAAATGTCAGTACAACACTGACCACCAGTGGCGGCTGGTGACTTCAGTGACCGGTAGTGCGCTAAGTACCTAGGTACCTCCTTAAATACCAAATTTCCCAACACATTCCCAATGTTATTTTAAGATCGCGACTTCCGAATTTTTTAAACGCCTGCGTTGTATTATGTACGTACCTAGTATGAATATTCTCAAGACACTCAATTAGTTGCAAAAAACAAGAAAATAAATCCAAACAAGTTTTTAACCTCATTTACAGTACCTTTATGAACACACCCATAGACCACAACACAACTGCAGCTTTCAAAAAGAAAACAATAGCAATGTCCCAAAAATACTTAAAAAATGTATTAAAAAAAACATTTGAAAAGTAGGAATTGAACCCGGGATCACCTGATTGTAAAGCCTTACCTTTAACCAACTCTTAGGCAAATATCGGCACCACTTAATTCACAGTATCACGTGACAGAAAGCACAAAACCTAACCATATCCCATTTTAAATATTCGCGCGCTAACGGGTATGTGACATCACATGACAGCGCGCTGACTCTAGGTAGACGGACTCGTGCAAAAGGAATCGCTCGCGACGTGTCGCACGCGCGGCTATTCACGATATGGCGTCCTTGTTTGGGGCTCGTGCGCCGCACGCAGAACTCCATTTCGGCCCATACTGTTTATATGAAGTATCTTTTGTCTCACGCGCCAGCGGTGTTTTGCCGATCCCCATACATTCAGATGGGAGACCCGCGTGCGCTTTTCGATTCCGCACGCGGCGCGGGTTTACTCGCAAAAACGTGGCTTGTGATCTATAAAATAAGGTCGAATTCACATTCGTATTTATTTGGAGTACGATCTTTATGGTTTTAATGTAGGTTTGTTGTAATGTGAGATATTATTTCTATTGAGTGAAGTGAAGACTTTTCGTGGTATTGTAGTGCGGCGCACGGGCGCACTTTAGGACCGGCCGCCAGTGCTGACCCCCACGTTTCACAAAGTATTCGGGACAAGATGACTTATTTTTTAAATTTAATTCGATATGGCTCCAGTCGACCGACCGGACCACTGAGCTACGGAGGCTGACAAATATTCTAATCAGGATTTGCAATTTTCATACGCATATTAAATTATGTCATTGAAATATTACCTACAAAGGTCGTTCTGTAAATTACATCTAAAAGACTTGAAGCGTATAAACACCGCCGAGTAAGTATAAACGGATTTCAGTACAGAACTTTGTGTAAGAAAATCGGTTTCATAATGCTCTATTTAGTTGAGCTTAGGTTTAATTCTCCATTTAATCATAAGTACCTTTGCGAACAATGTCATTAAGATACTGTTTGCTGGCTCTTTTGCCTCGTCTCTTTTGAAGATTTACTTTTTCCTTGTAACGTCGATATTTTGCCCACTTTGCTCTGTAAGAGTTCATTATGTGACTGTGTTGCCAGACGTAACAATTTAAATCTCATTTTAAATAGATTAAGATTTCAATAACCTGTCAAGCATTTGCATACATTTCTAGTCTAACTGGACGTACGGCAGAAATAAATATTAACTAGCGGTTTTTTTTTTTTGCTTTAGTGACTTTTTAGGTTTCCGTAAACCGTACGGAAGCCTATTACTAAGCCTACGCCGTGCCATCGTGCCATCGTGCACATCGTTGGAATCGTAATAGGTAGGTGGTTGAAATTTTCACAAACTATTATGGAGGATGTCCTAGCGGAGAAACGATCGTTGATTATTTTAATGTTGCGTTTAAATCTGATTTGCTATTGGTTAATTATAAAAACCCAATTTTTAGGGTTCCGTATCTCAAAGGAGGAAAAAACGGAACCCTTATAGGATCACTTTGTTGTCCGTCTGGCTGGCTGGCTGTCTGTCGGTCTGTCAAGCAAGACCCTTTTTCTCAGGAACGGGTAGAGGTATCAAGTTGAAATTAATATCTAAAATCTACGTTTCCTCAGAGGTGAAAAAAATTTAAGCTTATAAGTCAACGCAATCACTAGATAAGGCAATTCAAGTCACATATTTTGCTACTGGCAAATCAAATCAAAACCTATAGAGTATTTCCCGTTAACCTAGAATCATGAAATTTGGTAAGAATCAAGGTCTCACAGCACAAGTAATGGGGAAAAATCCAAAAATTGTAAATTTGTAGTTATGACATAAAAAAATCTTTGTTTTGTATGTCAAGGACCTTTTTCTTAGGAACGAGTCAAGACATCAAATTGAAATTACTAATACGAAATACTAAGGTCTGCGATCTCTTCGAGTTATAGAAAATGAAAGCTTCTATATCAACATAATCAAAAGATATGGCTATTTATGTCAAATTTTAATGCTTGTAAACTCACTCAAATGAAATGAAAACCTATAGGGTACTTCTCGTTAACCTAGAATCATGAAATTTGGTAAGAATCAAGGTCTCACAGCACAAGTAATGGGGAAAAATCCAAAAATTGTAAATTTGTAGTTATGACATAAAAAAATCTTTATTTTGTATGTCAAGGACCCTTTTTCTTAGGAACGAGTCAAGACATCAAATTGAAATTAATACGAAATACTAAGGTCTGCGATCACTTCGAGTTATAGAAAATGAAAGCTTCTATATCAACATAATCAAAAGATATGGCTATTTATGTCAAATTTTAATGCTTGTAAACTCACTCAAATGAAATGAAAACCTATAGGGTACTTAGCGATGACCTAGAGAAAAGAAATTTGACAAGAAGCAAGTAAAGGAAAAATCCGAAAATTGTTTTGTAGTTACTTATGATGTCATATAATAAATGATTTTACGTAAAATTTTACGTAAATATTTTACGTAAACCAACATGGGTGGCTGTGCAGAAATCACCTCTCCTCGCGAAACTACGCTCAGTTAGGTGCCATGCCAGCAGATTTCCGGACTGCTGCTACGCTGTCTAGCCTGTTAATAAGACGTTTGAAGACACTTACATATACCTACATATCACACACGCTGAATCCCGACAATCGGGGTAAGCAGAGTAATCGGTGTTGTGCTGCAAGAACTCTGGTAAATTACAGGACAACACCGCAAGCAAAGTATTCGAACAAGATTCAATCGATCAAGCAGCAAGTAAGGCACGAAGTCCTACCGGCTGCATTGAAGACACTTATGTCAAAGAATTTGGGAAACACTCGCTGGAAGACAGTTCCACGCCGCAGCGGTGCGACAAAGGAACGTCAAACCACAGACGTCAAACATACGTGCTACGAGCTGTCATGGAAATTGTGTGCTGTAAATAAGTTGCATCACTGCATACAATCATTAAGATAAGTTCGTTCTTTACATACATACAACCACGCTGTGTACCAACAATCGGAGAGAGAGTGATCGATGTTGTGCTGCAACAAATTCTGTAAATAACCGCACAAAACCGACCACCACGTTCAGCGAAGTGTAACACGAATACAAATGCATGACTAACACTAAACTCTGGAACGCTCTCCCTGCCCATATATTTCAGTCTCGGGTCCTTCAAGAGGGACGTGAATAGACACCTGTCAGGCCGGCATGGCATTCGCAACCCCCGCATACGGCCGAATGTTCATGGGCGTCGTTAGACACCTGGCTCGGCGCCACATGTCGCGCTTTCTATAAAAAAAAAACTTTGGAAGGAACAAGCTCAAGGTGGCAGGTGGCTAGCCTGTGTTCCTTTATCACGGAATAATCCACAAAGAATGAACATTTAGGACGAAAATTGTATGCAAAACGTGAAAATAACAACTCCAACCCTAGTAATTCTATTACTATATGCATAATTCATTTAGGCGACTCACTCGTGTATCATTTTGGTCTCTCTGAATATTAGAGAGAACTCGTTACGCGAGATGAACGGACACAAAAAGGGATTTAGTAAAATTACCACCATTACGAATATTAAACTTTCAGAAATGCTGCGAGTAGCGTGTGGGTTCGGTACTTAAAAAGAATAGCCCCACTGCATCTCTCCCCGTGCATGTCGTAAAAGGCGACTAAAGGATAAGAACAAGATGCCGTGCTAAAGAGCAACAGGCTCGCCACCTCTCACCTTGGCACGGTACCTCCAACGAGTCGTGCAGCAGCAGGTGGGTCTTCGTGCCTTACTTGCTGCTTGATCGATTTAATCTTGTTCGAATACTTTGCGAAACGTGGTGGTCGGCGTTGGGCTGCAATTTACCAAAGTTCTTGCAGCACAACACCGAATACTCTGCTTACCCCGATTGTCGGGATTCAGCGTGTGTGATATGAAATGTAATATATGTATGTAAATACTGTGATGAAAATTAGGACTGTTGTCCAAACGAAATGAAGGATAGCACTGACATGGCACCTAGTTCACCCGGTGTTATGGGCTGACATCGCGAATGTTGTAGGTATGTAGCCAACCGTGTCAGTTTCCATAAAAAAAAAACGCTGAAAGTTGCCCAGCGTGCTAAGGAGCGAGCCATACTAGGAATATTGTTACGTGATATGGTGCGTAACGAGGCAATCCGCCGACGCACTAAAGTATTCAGGCTAAACTTCAAATGGCAGTGGGCTGGGCACATCAGCCGATGAGACGACAACCGTTGAAGTAAACGAGTTATACACTGACGGCGGCCGTGGACAGGGAAACGGAGTGCGCTAAGACCACACGCCGGGTGGTACGATGACATTACCTATATACGTCGGAGGCAATCAGTGGCTTCATACCGGAAGGACTAGAAAAAGATTGAAGAGGCCCATGTCCAGCAGTGGACACATAAATGCTGACTGACTAGGTAGGTATACTGTATGCTTTTTTATGGATAGAGCGACATGTGGCATCGTTTCACCTACAAGTAGGTGTCTAACGATGCCCACGGTCATTCTATAATGCACGGAGATTGCGAATGCCATGCCGGCCTGACAGGAGCCCTTGCAACTGACTGACACGATTGGCTACATCACCTACAAGATCCGTGACGTCAGCCCGTAACACCTTGGTGAACTAGGTGCCACGTCAGTGCTTCCCTTCGGTCGTGCCGGCTAAAACTGAACTGGACGGAAAACACAAACTATTTACATAGCCGTTTCGACTGACCTTTCATTCAGTGCGGTGGTACCAACCCGGGCGGATTAAACCCTACCGCCTAGTAATATAAGAAGGGAGTCTATCCCTTAGTCGCCTTTTACGAGATACACGGGGAGAGATGCAGTGGGGCTATTCTTTTAAAGTACCGGCCCCACACGGTACATAAAATATGAATCTTTCTGGCCCCTTTTGTAAAACCCCAGGCTGTAATTGTTAGGAAAATATGTATACTGACGATATGTACTCAGTTCGTCGTTACGGTCGTGAACCCTTCGGCGAAAATTACAATCGCATTGTCTAGGTGTGAAACAATTTTCACTATAAAGTAATCTACCTTATTCTATTTCTTTTCTTCTTCTCTGTCAACATTGAATGTGATTCGATTCGGTTTCACGACGCGCGCGCTTCGCTATTTCCGATCTATAGATAAACAACAAAAGGCTATTTGCGCGCGCGCACTATTTTTGTGCGTTTATCGCTCAGGAATAACGACGCACGTCTGCGGTTGCGAACTTCAAGAGTTCTCCTTTCAGCTTGATCTAAATAATTATTGTAAGCAATATTGGAGATTTATTTAGCCAGTTATCTAACCTTTTAGCAAATTAATGTCTAATTTTGTTTACTTCGATTGCATTTGATTTGTGATTTATATTTTATTTACGTTATATTTGCCTTGCCTTAGCCTTTCGTTCTATAAATATAGTTTTGAAGAAAAATAAAATATTACGCCATTTCTAGTCTTATGTTTGGAGGCGCCAGCGGTGAATAAATTTTTTTTATAGAAAGCGCGACATGTGGGCCGAGCCACCCATAAGGTGTCTAACGACGCCCATCGACATTCGGTCGTACGAGGGGGTGGCGAATGCCATGTGGAAAAACTAGAAATGTTTAATTTGAATAAACATGACACCTTATCAGCATTTTACACAACTTTAAATTATATAGTTGTCTTACTCTAAAATAAGTATTACAAATGTTATGTTTGTGCTTAGTTTCACACACGCACGAGAGACGCGACAACGTCAGTCGAAGAAAAATTTCAAGAAAAAGCTGAAATTTTAAGTCAAATTAAATTAGACGATGACTTTTTTGTCCGCATAATAGCTGGCACGGTGACTCTCTCTAAGCTGTGTCTGATCTTCCGTTGAAGTTTTGGGCAAAAAATAAAATAATAATAATAATTTGTCAGCCTCGATAGCAGATATAAATAATAATAATAAATAAATAAAATAATTTGTCAGCCTCGATAGCAGATATAAATAATAATAATAAATAAATAAAATAATTTGTCAGCCTCGATAGCTCAGTGGTGCAGACACAGAACTGTCGCTATTGAATGTTAAGCAACGCTGGGTGCGGTCAGTACTTGGATGGGTGACCGCTGACCGTTGGAGGCTGACCGAAGTTCGGATTCCTCGTAAAACTGTAGGTCCCTTCCCTCCTAATCTTACTTGGTGGTAGGGTTTAACCCGCCCTGGTTGGTACCACCGCACTGAATGAAACGTCGGTTCAAACGGCTATGTAAATAGTTTGTGTTTTCCGACCAGTTCAGTGTAGCCGGCACGATCAAAGGGGGAAGCACTGACATGGCACCTAGTTCACCCGGTGTTATGGGCTGACATCACGGACGTTGTAGGTGATGTAGCCAATCGTGTCAGTTTCCATAAAAAAAAAAAAAAAATTATGAAAGGAACCTCGCTTCTGCTGTAATACTGAATAGAGAGCACACTGTGACATTCAACAGCAATCAAAGTAGTAAAAAGTTTTATCTGACTCCAAAATTTCAAACATTACAAGCGTCGACCGGGCGAGTCTGCTTTTGAGCACCAATAAAACTGTTGCCAGTGGTGATGTCAGCTGTCCGCCCTAGTAATAAAGTGAATACCTATATTCGAAGAACCATTTCAAACTAGGTAGGTACGTATCAGGGGCAACCAGTCTTTCGAATTTTCAAATGAAATCCAACGCATTCTTTTTTTTTTTGCTTCTCCGTAATCGGGTAATTCCGGCGAAAAGATTCCGGGTTTCGTTTTTAAGGTTCCGTATCCGTCGTACGGGACCATAATACTGAGCCTACGCCGTCTGTCTGTCCGTCTGTCCGAGGGCTGTATCTCTTGAATAGGTAGCAAGTTGAATTATTCACAGAATATGTGTTATTATGGCCGTTATAACAACAAATAATAAAAATAAGAAAAATAAAAAAAATTAACGGGTGTCCCCATACAAGAAACTAAAAAGTGTATGCGCGTCATCTACCGAAAAGAATATGAAGTATTTTAACTAATACATACAAGGCGACTAAGGGATATGACTCCCTTCTTATATTACTAGGTGGTGGGGTTTAACCCGCCCGGGTTGGTACCACCGCACTGAATGAAAGGTCGGTCGAAACGGCTATGTAAATAGTTTGTGTTTTCCGTCCAGTTCGGTGTAGCCGGCACGACCGAGGGGAGGCACTGACGTGGCACCAAGTTCACCCGGTGTTATGGGCTGACATCATGGATGTTGTGGATGATGTAAGCCAACCGTGTCAGTTTCCATAAAAAAAAAAAAAAAAAAACATAGATGGAGTGAGTGGCACTGACCATGACATGGCGATACGGAACCCTCGGTGCGCGAGTTCGACTCGCACTTGGCCGTTTTTTTTTTTCAATAGAAAAAAAAAAACATTAACGGTGGTTCGTTGTCAACGTTAATGTTAAATGAACCGTTTAACGAAGATTAATATTTAGTTTTCTATCATATATATTTTTATTAGTCACAACCAAACAGTCTGCTAAATTAATTTTTATTTTAAAGCTCGAAATGTGGCGCCGAGCCACCCACAATGTGTCTCTAACGACGCCCATGGACATTCGGTCGTATGCGGAGTTTGCGAATGCCATGCCGGCCTGAAAGGTGTCTATAAATATTGCTCGATATCTCTCTCTTTCTCTCTTTGGTATCTACTTGTCTAACGCTCAATGTTAATAATCATAAATAAGGTACTGGAAACTTTATCTAATTGTGTGTAAAACCGAACACATCAATACAGGCACGTTGTCTAGAGAATTGAAAGAAAAAACCATTGCCTCCATAAAAATAAACTACTGGGGTGCATAAATGCGGACTTATCAGTATAAAGTTATTTCTTCCATGTGATACAACCTAATACAATTTTAAAGAAATACGTACGGGTAGTTCAAGGTAGGGTGATAACTTGGTAAGGTTCTTCAAATGTATCTCGATTTTAAAAATGCGAAAGCGAGTACGCTCTTTGTTTGCGTTCAATATTCTCTCCACTGGCTGACCTCGCCCCAATTCTCGCTTCTCCGATCAAACGCAGGTCAAGAACGTAGCAACTGAGGTATTGCCGATAAGTGAGTTAATTGATACTGCTGATTGAAACGCGCAGTCATTAATGAGTCAATGAGAAGCTGTGAAGCGGTTCAAAGTGTGTATGTACGTTTTTTAATGGACACTGACACGGTTGGCTACATCGCCTACTGCATCCGTGATGTCAGCCCATAACACCTTGGTGAACTAGGTGCCATGTCAGCGGTTCCCTTTGGTCGTGCAGGCTACACTGAACTGGACGGAAAATCGGCTCATAGTATTTGTTGCACGCAAAATTCAAGGTAGGTTTAAAATAGTAATTAAAATTTTAACAAATTAAATTAAATTTTTAAACATCATTGAAAGCCCGATCTCAATTTTCAATTCATCAAATATCCATTAAAGTATTAATAAGTAAGGGTGGAGGACATTAATTAAACGTAAAATCCACCGCACATTACGAGTAGAGGCTTGTGCCCAGCAGTTAATTCGGGATAGAGTCGGGGCGGACGCGCAGCGCTCGCGGACCGTTTGTTTTTAAATAATAAATGCGAAGCGACGACGGTGACGATGTAACAAAATGAGGGTTCATTTCAAGTGTTTTTCAATTTACAGTTGGCGATAAACATTATTACAAAAACTCTATAATCTCTACTATTTAACACATTTTGAAATCTCGATAGAAACTATTCTTAAAAATTCATACATACTTAGATACTACACGCCGGCGCCGTATCCCGACCATCATGGTAACCAGACTAATCGATTTTGTGCTGCAAGAATTCTGAAAAATTACAGCACAACATCGAACACCACGTTTAGCAAATCAGGTTCTATTACACCAAGGAAGAAGGCGCAACAAAACTTAGCTTTTTGTGACTGTTAAACAAATCAAACGTTAACAAGATTATTTTTTTCATTAAATGACGTTCTGAAAACCCAAAAATATTTATAAAAATTGTGCTATCCTTATCCTTACCTATAATAAAATCCAACGTCTGCTTTCTGTCTTTCTGTCTGAGTGTAAGTATGTCTGTCTGTCCGCTTATAACTCGAAAACCACTGAACCGATTTTAATTTAAAAAAAATCTACGGATAGCTTAATTCTTCCCATCAACTATAGGCTACTTACTATCCTGGCCGGGATGTATTTTTTCCAATGATTTTGGCTTTGCATTTTTCTAACAAAAATATACTTACTATCACGCTAAATGGCTTATGAGGTTAGCAGTGAACTGAAATATGAGAGCGGGCGGAGCCGCGGGCGCAGCTAGTATCAATATAAGACATAAGTTGACAATCACATAGTTTATTCTTTTCAATATTAAAATAGTTTAGATATTGTTTATTTCAATGTTGTGTCAATGTATTTGCAATACTCTACTGCGATATCGGCGTGATATCACCATCGTGTTTGTCATTATAAAATCGTAAACATAGCCAGACTTGGAATGCACCCACTGGACAGAGAATGGACCAAGAGCGACAGAGACAAACCACAAATTTAAATTGAAAGCAAATAAACGCCGCGGACTCATTTATCAATTTGCGGGTTCTGTTTACGTTTTCAGCATTGCGATCGATTGTCTGTAGCTATCCGACAGATTTTCGTCTGTTTTGCACCTAAAGTGAAATAGTTTGTTGAGTGAACATTTTATAAAATAAATCCTTTACGTAGAAATAGTGGAAAGTTGACTGTGTGGGTTCGGTACTCGAAAAGAATAGCCCCACTGCATCTCTCCCCGTGCATGTCGTAAGAGGTGACTAAGGGATAAGGACAAGATGGCATGCTAAAGGGCGACAGGCTCGCCACCTCTCACCTTGGCACGGTACTTCCACCGAGTCATGCAGCAGGTGGGTCTTCGTGCCTTACTTGCTGCTTGATCGATTTAATATTTTTCGAATACTTTGCGAAACGTGGTGGTAGGTGTTGTGCTGTAATTTAACAGAGTTCTTGCAGCACAACACCGATTACTCTACTTACCCCGATTGTCGGGATTCAGCGTGTGTGATATGTATGTATGTAGACTTATGTAAGTGACGAAAGAGATTTTATGAACGAATGTGACACGTCTGGCATGTGCTCTGAAAGGGTCAACATAAATTCGTTACCAGTACGAGCAAGTGTAAAAATATTGTGTGTAAAAACCGGCTAAGTGCGAGTAGGACTCGCGCACCGAGGGTTCCGTAACTCCACGTACCTAATAGGCCGGGTTCTATTATGTACTGTACAGGTCGGTTAACTAAAGCTGGCACGTACACAGTACTTACACCAATGCAATTGCCCGCGTGCGAGTGAGACGTCGCACTGCATACGCATCACGAAAACCCGATCTGTCCCACTCGCACCCGGGCAATTGCATTGGTGTGAATACTGTGTACGTGCCAGCTTTTGTTAACCGACCTGTATTACGTCAGAGTTTTCACTATAATCACACCAAGTTTGATACTTGTATTGTCACGTAGTGAATTTTAATAGCGGACTGTCGAAATGCCGTTTACCGAAGTGTCAGAGACACATTGCCAGTACGGAGGAAAATACTCCGTACTAAGGCTACGCTACACGTGAGACGTCCGTTATTTTGAAGATTATTACTGCCAACCTACATTTTGGAAAATTCAATCACACATATCTCGGCGTACTACACTCTCACTACGTAACCGAGCACACATTATTGCATCATTTACCGAGCGTGAATTTCCACGATCTCTTTCCGCTGTCAGCCCATACTAAAATTATATATTGTTTGACGTAACGAAAAAGATCGGAAGCGCCTGTATGGAATTTCTGTTTGCTGTATTTGGCAACACAGCACATCGCGGTGTTGTCTAATGGGTTGCCAGGCGGTTAAAATATATCCCAAATAGACGGGAATTCACATTCGCCTCGGTTGTATTTATCTTACATATTAATTCAGACATCATCGGAGGACCCCTAGTAGAGGTCCAATATTATCAACTAATGGAGTTACAGGCCTTCAGCCACTTAGATTCAGGTAACCACATACAGTGCGCGTCATTGCGTGCTAGCCGACTTCATTCCGCAGCCACACCAGAAACGCGCGCTGTCGTCTATAAAAAGCGGGACTCAGTGAAACAAGACTTCACTTCTTCTGTTAAATAATTCTCCGCTGCAAGATAAAATATAACGCGCTCGATCTGCCGCCGTGAGTTACACTAGTTTCCCTCGCGACCGTGCCACTGTCAACGAGCCGCGGCGCTGTACCACCGCTGCCGTCGGACGTTTCCAGCCGTTCATCTCAGCGTTGAGAGAGGAGTCCCCACAGCCAGGGTTACGGCTCCTACGTCTACACGTAGTCTCTTCTACGTTACACGTAGACTTCCCCGTTTCTACGTTCTCCGTCCGAGGACGCCTGCATCATCTGCGACGGCATAGCCGGTACGAGCCACCTGGGCCCTACTCCTCGTCCGGCTGTTCCGAAGCAGAACACTGTGAAGAGGGTGGAGATCGAGCGACGCGTCGGAGGCTTCGTGTCGGCCTTCCTGCGAAGACCTTCGTCTCCCCTTCCGAAGCTAAGTTCTCGGATGGAATTATAGTTCTAATCGATTAGCTCGGTCGTCACCCCTACGATGCTCAAGTGATTCTGAAAACTCACACCCTGTCTTTTTATATATTAATTTTTGTGTTACATTAAATAAACGACAACTATATTTCTGAGCCGTATTCCTTATTTAATCCCCCCTTTTTTCGTCTCAGTATGTATGTATTATTGTTTTGCGTTAGAGCAAAAAGAGACAAAACTTCGTATTGAAATTCGTATTTAAAATGAATAAAGTAAGTAAGCCGGCTACCGTACCTTTAATTCGCCACGCGGAACAATTTGGTTTGTATGCCACATGTTAGCGTAACCGGAACTGAATTTAGCCTATCCTGTGTCACGTATAGTTAAATGTGATTTTACTAAATTTCATCGAATTCGGATGATCGGTTTAAGAGTTATGGACGAAAATACATACATACAGAAAATATTTCTAAAAGTCGTCAATTTAGTTTTAGTTTCATACATAGAGTCTACAAACGCAGTATCTCATAAAACAAAGTAACTTACTCCATGACCATCCCATACAGATTTATCATTAGTATTGATGAAAAAATACAATAAAAATTAATAATTTAAAACTAAAAAAAGTTGTTCCAACGTGACACTGTTATCTTCCGCAATACAGCGTTCCCCCTCTTGAACTTACTAACGTACATACTTGTGTTTAAAATTTTTAAAATTTCAGTAAACATTAATTAGTCTCTACTGATGAATACGGATTATGAGTTAAAATAGACTTTCAAAGCTCATTATGTCTACCTTAAGAAGGTTACGTAGGATATAAATTAACAGATAGGTATTTTTGAAACTCCACGCGCTCTTCTTCCGAAGGCTATCAGGGGCAAGGGTATTGAACTGTTGACTCGGCGGCGGCGGAGCGGCGGTTACGCAAGAACTCGCTTGCTAGCGCGTTCGTTACTCATTTTGTCCTCGTCTCACTTTTTTCTCTGCAGCCGTTTTAACGGACTTTTCGCATCGCGTCGGTTGGTGGCCCGACGCCGGCGGCGCGGCGCCCGACCCGGCGCCGCGTCGCGCGGCAAACGGTATCGCATGAGCCGCTTTTGAAATTAAGCTATTCTTTGAAAAGACTTACTTGTACTTGACTTGTACTTAAGAGCATGCCGCACACCACGGCATCCCATACTAACGAAACTGAACGATTGTATTCGAAACTATTTTTGACTTTTCTACTTGTATGTGCTTCCATATGACAACAGCTTTTAATACTAAGTTTAATGTCATAAAATCATTTTTATGCAATCAAATTTTCATAAAACAGTTTCGACAGAAGCACAGATTTTGAGTATAAAACAAAGTAAAAAATACAATCAGTAATCGGTGTTGGGCTTCAAGTACTCTGGTAAAATAAAGCACAACACCGATCAACACGTTTAGCAAAGTATTCGAACAAGATAACTCAGATCAGGCAGCAAGTAAGGCACGAAGGCCCACCTCCTGCATGACTCGGTGGAAACACAGTGCCGAGGTAAGAGGTGACTAGCCTGTCGCCCTTATGCACGGCATCTTGTCCTTATCCCTTAGTCGCCTTTTACGACATGCAAGGGGAGAGATGCAGTGGGGCTATTCTTATTAAGTACCGGCCCCACACAGTCTAACAAAGTAAAACTTTTACGTTATGTCAAATAGTTCTAAAGTATTCGTTCGATGAAGTTTTTGGGAACCGAGTTGCACAGCATACTCTTAAAGCGCTTAGTAACTTAGCGAATTTTGAAGAAATATCCCGTGATAACTAGACCAACCTAAAGGCTAAAAACTACTGCAAAATATAGAACAATTCTTTGTCTCTCGATCACACGTTTTTGGTTGTAAAATTTTATCATTTTCTATACAAACTATACGGTAGACCAAATGCAATTTTTTTCTTCCGCGTGAACTTTGAAGACTCGATCTCAGAAACTAAAGAGAATTTGAATGGAATTTTTATAGCAAAATGACGCCATTTGTTATATCTATCGATCACACGCTTTTTCAAAGTTCTAATGCGAAGGATAGCAATTTACGAAAAAACCTCTTATGAAAAAGATACTTCAATATGTGCATACGATCGATAACAAACTTTACGAAAGGCACTGATCCGAGATTAAATTAAGGCATTCGAAAAACATTGATTTAATTTACACTTATCCAGGGTGTAAAAGGCAGACTTGTAGCAGAATTATTTGCTTCCACTCCAACTATCAAGTTTATATTTAGAAAGAAATAAAATGTTTAATAAACTTTGTTTAGATAAGTACATTAAACACAATTCTCGTTTTTCGACCTTGATTAGAATACGAAATTATTAAACGAGGACTAAGACATAAGAGTACTTGCATAGTTTAATTATGTTATTTGCGGTGAAGAAATAATAATAAGATTCTGTATGATTTATTTATTAACGTCAGCGTGCCTATCTATTTATTATACTGATCAAGAGAGGCGTGAATAGCGACTCGTTAGGCCGGCATTGCATTCGCAACCCCCCGAATGCGACCGAGTGTCCATGAGCGTCGTTAGACACATGTCGCTATAAAAAAAACATCATACATAATATAAAATCTACAACGGAGTGCGAAACGAAAACATTAATTGCCACGGAAGTTTTAAGCGGATTTCCAAAATGATTTTAAATGTTTTGAAAATTCTGTGTACACATGATAAATTATTATATTGGGCAACACCGTGGAGTGGCATGATTGGTACATCTTTCGTATTTTATGCAAAGCCTACCGAACCACTCGATACAAAAAGCTGTTTCTTTGTTATCTCGCTAAAATGGTTAGTAAATCCGATTGGCGTAAGCTTTTTATTGCATTAAAATCAGACTTCCATCTCGGAAAATTTCGAATATACTTTTATGAATAGGTACCATGTGTCCTGGTAAAGCGACACAATTTATATTCCTTTTCTTTTTAACCTAGGTATGGGCTCGACACCATGGTAGTTTAATCCTCAATTTACATTATTATATTACAACTGAAAAGTAAAAGAAAATTAAATAGGGTATGGTCGATACACATATTTTTTTTTATTTTGTAATATTTGGATTGTATTATTGTATATTGGATATAATAAATGAACTGAAATGGACGGAAAACACGAACTTTTCGACCGACGTTTCATTCAGTGCGGTGGTACCAACCCGGTCGGGATAATCCCTACCTAGGTGGTAAGAACGGAAGGGGCCCACAGTTTTACGTAGAATCCGAACCACGGTCAGCCTCCAACGGTCGAGCGGTTACCTATCCAAGTAATTCTAGCGCTTTTTCTAGCGCTATCAAATTTCACAGTCAGACTACTATGTCACCGTGACACGACTACTCGATCGAGCCGGCTCCACTCTATCGTCAAATCGATCGACAGTCGAACTCAAGAATGCCAAATAAAATCACAACTGGAATAGAATTTGACGATCGATCGACTCGATTGTACGGCAGCGCTGGTGTCGGGAATCGGTCTCCTGGCCGCGCTCAGGACGAGTATGTCGCTTTTGTCTGTAATTGTTTTTCTAGGCAATCGAGAGCTCCGCCCGCCCTACTGAGGTTCACCTGCGAAGGCTCTCCTTGGCAGGGTATGAACGCTTCGATCTATCAAAGACTAGCGTTTTAATTACACGGAACAATAGAGCCTTCTCAGGCCGGACGTGGCTAACGAGCGTATACTATTAACTTGTCACACTGTAAAATACAACCTGCCGTCATCCAATTTTCCGAGGGAGAGCGCCCATTTTACGCGCACAGTCAGTCCGATTCCACGTTAAGGGGTAACTGAGTTTTCCTTATAAAAATTTAAAAAACCCCGACTCTTAAAAAGTCAAAAATAATTTCCGTTTACTTACTTAAAGGAGTCGGTGAACCGTTAAGTAAATTCCCGGCCAGCTCTGAGTTTTTATATTTTATTTACTTAGCGGTCCCCCGACTCCTTTAAATAAGTAAACGGAAATTATTTTTTACTTTTTAACAGTCGGGGGTATTTTAAATTTGTAATTAAACTTTTATTTCAAGCTTTTTAAAAAAACACCGCATGCAAAGCGGTCCACTTTTTAAGATAATAATTTTTTTTATTACTTAATTACTTGATTACTTGATTACAAACATAGCTAAGAACCATTTCGATGAAACAAGCTTCCTAATAAAAAAACCGCATCCAAATCGGCCCATCCGTTTGGGAGCTACGATGCCACAGACAGAGACACAGACGCACACACACACACACGTCAAACTTATAACACCTCTCCGTTTTTTTCACGGTTCAAATATACAGAATAGCCTCAATGCATCTCTCTCCGTGCATGCCACCTCTTACCTTGGCACGGTGTTTCCAGCGAGTCTTGCAGCAGCAGGTGGGCCTTACTTACTGCCTGATCTGAGTTACCTTGTCCGATTACTTTGCTAAACGTGGTGGTCGGTGTTGTGCTGTAATTTACCAGAATACTTGTAGCACAACACCGTTTACTCTGCTTACCCCGATTGTCGGGATACGGCGTGTGGTGTGTATGTATGTATGTACGAGTTTTCCTTCATCGGAGCGTTGGGCGTTTTCCTTAGAACCGTTTCTTATAAATTTTCAAGAGCTGATCAACAGAATAATCATGTGAAAGCCCTCCCCCCCCCCCTCGCGCAACCTTCCCTCGCATCACATCGGATATACTGAACTAGTGTGAAAATACCACACGCTTAAGCAGAGTAATCGGTGTTGTGCTGCAAGAACTCTGTTAAATTGCAGCACAACACCGGCCACCACGTTTCGCAAAGTATTCGAACAAGATTCAATCGATCAAGCATCAAGTAAGGCACGAAGACCCACCTGCTGCATGACTCGGTGGAAGTACTGTGCCCAGGTGAGAGGTGGCGAGCCTGTCGCCCTGTAGCACGGCATCTTGTCCTTATCCCTTAGTCGCCTTTTACGACATGCACGGGGAGAGATGCAGTGGAGCTATTCTAAGTACCGGCCCACACGGTTCCGATTCCACGTTGAGGGCAACGGAGTTTTCCTTCATCGAAGCGTTGGGTGTTTTCCTTAGAAGCGTTTCGTATAAATTTCAAGAACTGAACCACAGAATAATAGATATGAGAAAGCCGCCCCCCCCCTTGCAACCTACCCTCGCATCACATCGGATATACAGAACTAGTCTGAACATACCACACGCTGTATCCCGACAATCGGGATAAGCTGAGTACAGGGAGTTGTGTTGGAAGAATTTTGTGTAGTGTTATGTGTTGTGAAAATTTTTATTCATAATAATTATACCTAATTAGTACGAGTACAATTATATATGACATCAATGACTAATTCATAATTGATTTAAGACTTTAGCTCTGACATTTTAACATCTTATTTATTTATTTATTTGTCTTATCATATTATTATATATTTAAATTATAAGCATAGGAGTTAGATAAGCGCAAAAGCCTTGCACACGATGGCCTACTGCTCTTGCGTGACAGATGCAAATCTAGTGTAGGAGCTAATGTGTATTTGAACAACTTTGCATGTTTTTATAATAAATAATTTCAGGTATTAAAATCCCTCGTATATCATACTCGTGCCGAGCTTGGAATGAGGGCGCAGGGCCCTATTTGCTTCGCTTCCCAAAGAGCGGATGTGGGATGCTGGTGATTGATCGCCCCCGCCCCTCTGTATCCCGCCGCCTCCCTCCCTCAGCCGTCTCTTCGCACCTAGCGTCCCCCCCTCCCACGCCCCTGCCCCAGGGGGGCAAACTCGAACGTCCGGAACCCTTATTTAAATAACCGCAGAATGGGAAGTAGCTTTTCCGAAAGACGGGGGTGCCCGTCGCTTTTAGACTGTAGACGGCGCTTTTTCAGTAATCCACTACCTCCTACACATAATAAATAAGTTCTTCAAGTATAGTCTCGGGTCCTTCAAGAGAGACGTGACCTTTCAGGCCGGCACGGCATATGCAGTCCCCGCGTACGACAGAATGTCCGCGGGCGTCGTTAGACACCTTATGGGTGGCTCGGCACATGTCGCGCTTTCTATAAAAATATAAAAAAAACATTTAGGTATATACATTTTTGTTTGAACATTCCTATGATGTCATTTTTCTAACATACTTACATGACTTTGTACCTAATTAGGATTGCACAGTGTTTTTACCATTTGAAAATATTCACGGAAATTCGATGCCAAAATTCCGATCATAATTTTTTATCATTTACAATTTTATCAAAATTTTTTTTTCATGGATATCGCGACATATGGTTTCGTTTCATCTATAACTAGATGTCTAAATATATTTGCATTTATTAGTTCTTTTGAGGGAAAGATCTGACAATATTCTAATAATAAATAAGTAATTAATGTTAATTTTCTTAAATTCGGGAACGTGGAACCTATAAATAATGGAATAGGTACCTTTAAATAATATACATAAACATAGGTAAGACTACCTATAAATAGATGCGGAAAATATAATCACATTTTAAATGTTGCTCTTGAGTAATAATTATTCCCAAAACGGCGGATTCAACTTTGTGTTGTGTCGCGACAAACCTTTTGCCCCTTTCAAAATGTGGTATAATTTATTGGTTGACAGGGGACCATTTTTTGGGACCACACGTAACGTTTTACATATTATAAAACTTTTCTTCGGTAATATTTCATTTTACTCGAGGTCCCCTTTGTGTTTAGCCGAAGTACCCTGAATGCCGAGTATCATATCGAACAATGTGCTATTTTCGATGTGCTGAAATCCTCAGTTCATAAGCTGTTGAATAACGGTAGGTTCGTTCCGATCCTCTGCTTAGGCTCAAATTGCGATATCGTGATAATATACACATATTCCACACGTAACGTTTTACATATTATAAAACTTTTCTTCGGTAATATTTCATTTTACTCGAGGTCCCCTTTGTGTTTAGCCGAAGTACCCTGAATGCCGAGTATCATATCGAACAATGTGCTATTTTCGATGTGCTGAAATCCTCAGTTCATAAGCTGTTGAATAACGGTAGGTTCGTTCCGATCCTCTGCTTAGGCTCAAATTGCGATATCGTGATAATATACACATATTCCACACGTAACGTTTTACATATTATAAAACTTTTCTTCGGTAATATTTCATTTTACTCGAGGTCCCCTTTGTGTTTAGCCGAAGTACCCTGAATGCCGAGTATCATATCGAACAATGTGCTATTTTCGATGTGCTGAAATCCTCAGTTCATAAGCTGTTGAATAACGGTAGGTTCGTTCCGATCCTCTGCTTAGGCTCAAATTGCGATATCGTGATAATATGCACATATTCCACACGTAACGTTTTACATATTATAAAACTTTTCTTCGGTAATATTTCATTTTACTCGAGGTCCCCTTTGTGTTTAGCCGAAGTACCCTGAATGCCGAGTATCATATCGAACAATGTGCTATTTTCGATGTGCTGAAATCCTCAGTTCATAAGCTGTTGAATAACGGTAGGTTCGTTCCGATCCTCTGCTTAGGCTCAAATTGCGATATCGTGATAATATACACATATTCCACACGTAACGTTTTACATATTATAAAACTTTTCTTTGGTAATATTTCATTTTACTCGAGGTCCCCTTTGTGTTTAGCCGAAGTACCCTGAATGCCGAGTATCATATCGAACAATGTGCTATTTTCGATGTGCTGAAATCCTCAGTTCATAAGCTGTTGAATAACGGTAGGTTCGTTCCGATCCTCTGCTTAGGCTCAAATTGCGATATCGTGATAATATACACATATTCCACACGTAACGTTTTACATATTATAAAACTTTTCTTCGGTAATATTTCATTTTACTCGAGGTCCCCTTTGTGTTTAGCCGAAGTACCCTGAATGCCGAGTATCATATCGAACAATGTGCTATTTTCGATGTGCTGAAATCCTCAGTTCATAAGCTGTTGAATAACGGTAGGTTCGTTCCGATCCTCTGCTTAGGCTCAAATTGCGATATCGTGATAATATACACATATTCCACACGTAACGTTTTACATATTATAAAACTTTTCTTCGGTAATATTTCATTTTACTCGAGGTCCCCTTTGTGTTTAGCCGAAGTACCCTGAATGCCGAGTATCATATCGAACAATGTGCTATTTTCGATGTGCTGAAATCCTCAGTTCATAAGCTGTTGAATAACGGTAGGTTCGTTCCGATCCTCTGCTTAGGCTCAAATTGCGATATCGTGATAATATACACATATTCCACACGTAACGTTTTACATATTATAAAACTTTTCTACGGTAATATTTCATTTTACTCGAGGTCCCCTTTGTGTTTAGCCGAAGTACCCTGAATGCCGAGTATCATATCGAACAATGTGCTATTTTCGATGTGCTGAAATCCTCAGTTCATAAGCTGTTGAATAACGGCAGGTTCGTTCCGATCCTCTGCTTAGGCTCAAATTGCGATATCGTGATAATATGCACATATTACACATCAAGGTGATATGTTAGATTCCATTGGTGAAACAGAGCTTAAATCGGCTGAGCTGTTCTTGAGTACAAGCGAAACTTGATAATATGTAGAGGAAGACCAGTCTGCATGAACACTGGACATCCGAATGCGGCCTCGATGGCGCATGTCATGCATGAGACATCATAACGAAAAGTTCAGTTCACCTCAAAGCCAGTTCACCATCTTCTCACGGAAAACTAACTATTGTACTACTAAACTACTACTAAACTACTATTTACATAGCCGTTTCGACCGACCTTTCATTCAGTGCGGTGGTACCAACCCGGGCGGGTTAAACCCTACCACGTAGTAATATAAGAAGGAAGTCATATCCCTTAGTCGCCTTTTACGACATACACGGAGAGAGATGCAGTGGGGCTATTCTTTTAAAGTACCGGCCCCACACGGTACTTCTCCTTAGCAAGAATTTTAAGATCGAGAAGGCAATAACAACACATTGATTGCAGTTTCTACAAACGACACAATTAAAATTGATTAGTTACCTTGCTGCGTTATTTCGTCACAAATTTTATTGGTATAACCTTCGGGCCAGTGTTACCCAAATCTGTGGTCACCTTCGATCATAAATTTCCGTCTCACGGTGGTCACGCACTGATCGCTATTTTATTTACGAACGAGTACAAATTTCTTTACAGCAAACCGCTCGCACCGTTCAAGATTCCGCAGAGCAGCAGGTTTAGACAACATCTCAGTCGGCGATTTGCATATTTTACGTAACGAAGAAAGTGGTGTAAGCTGTTATGTCGATTAGTCGACAAGACGATTTGGACAGGGACGTGCCTTCAATGTTCGGACATGGTACTGACTGACATCTGACAACCAAGCTAAATACTATGCAAATTGAGACAAACCAATAGAGGTTCATTGCGCTAAAGATGTACGCACCGTACACGTAAGCTTTCGTGAACACGATATAAATTTATAACTCACGCTGCAATTCATATGTCGTAGTCGTAAGCCAGGGATTTCTTTCTGCACCGGTATTGTTTTAACCCACAATGCAAATGTTAATATAAGTTTGACTCTGTCTGTCTGTGTGTCTGTGTCACTATCTGTAGCATCGTAGCTATCAAACGAATGGGCCGATTTGGATGCGGTTTATTTTTATTAGAAAGCTGGTTTAACCGGGATGGTTCTTAGCTATGTTTGATGAATATCAGGTCAGCCGATTCGAAGATCAACAACCGAAGAAGAACAACAAGATACGTAAAAAAATTTAACTCGGTTCCCCGACTGTGTCATGATGAGTCGGTTTTTTTTTAATTTGTAATTTAACTTTTTTTCTAATGTTTTCTAACGGTAGTATGTAGTTGGTATGCTATTTGTGTATATATGTTGTATGTAATGTGTATATTATTGTGTAGTGTATAATGTATGAAACATTAATAGCTTAATAAAACGTCTGTGTACTCCTGTAATTAGTTTATTTTATAGTCTATAAACCTCTCAACATGGTTCGACACCTATCAATGTTATGAAATAAACTGTTAGAAACCCTAAATCAATAAATAATTATTTATTTAATTACTAAATATCTAACTTATAATTTACAAGCACTATATTATTTATTTATTTATTTATTAAAGTTAATAAACTTAACAGATTATTGACTAACTTAATATAAAAAATAAACTATTATATTCTTTTAATTAATTTGTTTGCAAATTTTCACCGTTCGTATTTTTTTTTATTGCTTTTCAAATAAGATAGAATATCCCTCAGATTTTGAACATTCGGACAAATTTTTCATAGTTATTACCAAATCCATATTATAGACTTTACAAAAAAATGTGTTAGATTTGAAGCAAAGCTCAATCTCACAAGTTACATCCGTCGAAGTATGTAGATACTACGCGTATATTAGTAGCGCACGCGCCGCCGTCCGGGGCCAGTGAAAGTCAACGTCATCACGTCAAAATCGTCAACTTCTCGCCGATCATAGGTAATATTTAATATTTAAATTAATATTTTGTAAGCTTTTTATTATTCTACGAATAGGAATTTCATAAAATTATAATATTTAGGCGCTGGGTGAACGAGTAAAGCTTTGGAGAATTTGTTTGATCACAAACTTTAAAGCTTAAGACTTAAATTTCTATTGCGTAAATAATTATTTCAAGAGGATAATTCTTGCAATTTTCTGAAGAAGAAAAAATACGGACAGTATCTTTCAGACAGACTTTTTTAAATTTCCAATATTGTCTGCTGTAAAGTAGATTATCTTAGGGCGGGGAATCGCCGCAACCTACATTGACCTACTTTATGGCGCGGTCGTCAGTCGCACACAAAAGAGCGTGCACCGCTGTGCACGTGTATGTAATGAATACATTGCAAGATCGCATTAGAATACTTTTAGAATAGAACAGAACAGAATAGAAATACTTTATTGCACACAAAAACACGAACAAAGATACAGAAGACAGAAGATAACGTACAGAAGAGCAATCGAAAAATTTACAATTCACACAGAACCAAGAGAACAGTAACGTGCAAAAGGCGGACTTATCGTTTGTACATATTTTAATTAATTAATTATCTCTTTGCAATTTTATAAACATTTTTATTATGTTCCTTTTGATCCCACAAATATGCCGTTAAGATATGGCCATCGTAAAATAATTAATTACATACATTTTCAATGAACGTGACGAAAAGGTGGAGAAGTGGAAAATATCGTCAATAATGCTATACTGTATGATGTCAAATTATGTAATCCGGTCCGGCTGAGTCGGAGGGGCCAAACCGCATGCTCCGACCAGCCAATATCACCTCCGAGAAGGTAGGTGCCGGATACCGGAGACTTCCCTGGATTGCTGGTTATACTGAACTAGAGGAGAACACAGCCGAGGCTGCTATGCGGCCATCTTACATCCAGTACGGCGGTCGGTAGCAAGCAACCCAGTCGGCTACAATTTGAGTCTACCACCTTGTAAGGGGCAAGACCTACAGTTTTACACAGTTTCACAGTTTCACATTCGGAAACAGCTTGAACTCAGCTACCGGCTACCAGCATTGTTGAGTCGTAAAATTGTAAGGTTTATTTAGATTGTATGTCCAGTTTTACAACAGAATGACTATGCAGGCAGGCGAAACGTCGCCGTCGACGGGCGTTTTTTAAATTAAATTGTGTTACGACACTACAAAATCGTGTCCAAAATCCCACCCCCGCGATGTCGTCTAAGGAATGTATTTTGTCATAGGCGTAAATATTAACGTCAATGTATTTTTATTTTGGCGTAAATTTGTACAAGAATGCCGGCCTACAAATAGTAAAAGCGGTCAAGTGCTAGTCGAACTCGCGTGGAGAGGATTCCGCACCATTCCGTATTCCGATAGAATTTTGTCCTGTAAAGACTTGTCCTGTAAACTATAAGGAATACCCCATATTCCCTGTTATCTTTTTTCGAAATATTGGACTCAGTAGTTTCGGAGATAAGGGGGGGCGTGCACGATTTTTGTATACTTTCTTCAATATCTATTAAATTATGCATTTAAAAAAATATATATATTTGTTTTACTTATATCGAGCCCTTTTAATTGATACGTTACATGAAAACAATTTTTATTTTTTTTTATATCTAATTTGTCCCCCAAAGTCTAAATTTGTTCATTTACGCCATACGTTCGCGATTGAGTCTTTCATTAAAAAACTCTATATACAAAATTTAAATTTTTTTCGTCCAGTACATTCAGAGAAAATATGCTGTGACTGTCCGACAGACAGACATATAAGACATATACAAGAAAACACACAGATATATAAATTATTAACGACGAGTAACCCTCTATAAATAATTAACTATTTACATACTGTCTACCTATGATACAGCCTTCGGGCTAGTTTAGGTGATGGACCAAGAAAATGCAGGGTTAGATCTGTATTGTTTTTTTATTTAAGTCTTACATGTTTGTTTGGAATAATTTTGTTCGTGTACTGTTGTAACCTAGTTTTGTAAAAGAATTTTGAATGATCCTATAAGAGTTCCATTTTTTCCTCTTTCGAGGTATGGAACTCTAAAGATGAAACTTTTTGCATGTACGAAGTACATTATGACATGAGAGTGGAAAAAGCGGCAGAGGTGTGTCGGGATCGTGGCACGTAGAGATCCGTTGTCTCTGCCTACTCCACTGGGAAATAGGCATGACGTTATATATGTATCTATAACTAAGTTTAAAGCCTATCGCGGACTATATCGACGACATTATAAATAACACGATTTCGCCACCAGGAAAGCCAATTATATACTTTGGGTACCTATATGTAACCACTTTCAGTACATCGTACGATACGTTGACGACAACCGAATTGAGTACGACACGACCGATAATGTTAGTTACGACAGGACAGTTTTAAAAGCGCCCACTGGCGGTCGTAAAGCGAGCACGTCCCTCCCTCCACGTCCAAGCTTCGAGCTCACCGACAATAATTCCTCCACAGTCCGTGATAGCACATCGTAATGTAACCCGTATTTTATTATCTTGCACATTTGTTGCAGGCAAATGAATTAGGATTTACAAGGATAATTATTTATTAATTATACTTTATTACAAAAACCGGCCAAGTGCGAGTCGAACTCGCGCACCGAGGGTCCCGTATCGCCATGTCATAGTTAGCGCCACTCCAGCCATCTATGGCGTGTTATGAAATGCTTCGTATTAGTTAAAATTCACGATTAGTTAATTAAATTAAATGAGCTTCATACTCTATTCGGTAGATGGCGCGCGCGCATACACTTTTTAGTTTCTTCTATGGGAACGCCCGTGATTTTGTTTCCTTTTTCTTATTTTTATTATTTTGTTGTTATATCGGCCATAATAACACATATTCTGTGAAAATTTCAACGGGATACCTATTACGGTTCAAGAGATACAGCCCTCGGACAGACGGACAGACGGACGGACAGACAGACGACAGACAGACAGACGGCGGAGGCTTAGTAATAGGGTCCCGTACTGGATACGGAACCCTAAAAATGAACTACTGATGCGTTCTCAGGAGTAAACTCGGAGGAATTCCATTCCATTTAATTCTGCGTTGCATCTTGGGAGTCCCACGCAGTTCTATAGAAATGTCTGGTAAAAATAAAAATATTGACACGATTGTAAAATAACTTCAAGCGTGATCAGTGAAATAATGGCGCAAATGTATTTATTTACAAATTGGATTCTTCATTCCTCTTGATTGATAAAATTATTTTGTAAAAAAAAAGAAAATACAAGTACCTAATACCTACATTGTCTTCGCATATTTTCAAGTATAATTAATTACATTTGAAAAGTGCGAAGTTCTTTAATAAAAGAAAGCAAGGGAGCGCCGAGAACTTTTCTCTAAATGTTTTGCAGACGTGATGCCAGCTAAATAAACTCGAAAAAAATTATCTATCTAGAAAGTTTTCCTATCTGTCTTAAGATATGACGGATGGGTGTGGTCGAGGCGACGGAACGTGAAAACGTGCTTGGAGGATCATCCAATTCACTAGATGCAAATTCGGGAATTCAGTAAAATTCCGCGAATGTTTTTAAGAAAGGGTAAGTAGTGCCGTGGTTTAGTAGAATGTTTCTAGGAAAGGGTAAGTAGTGCCGTGGTTTAGTAGAATGTTTCTAGGAAAGGGTAAGTCGTGCCGTGGTTTGTTAGAATGTTTCTAGGAAATGGTAAGTCATGCCGTTCTTTGGTAGAATGTTTCTAGGAAAGGGTAAGTCATGCCGTTCTTTGGTAGAATGTTTCTAGGAAAGGGTAAGTCGTGCCGTGGTTTGGTAGAATGTTTCTAGGAAAGAGTAAGTCGTATCGTGGTTTGGTAGAATGTTTCTAGGAAATGGTAAGTCGTGCCGTTCTTTGGTAGAATGTTTCTAGGAAAGGGTAAGTCGTGCCGTGGTTTGGTAGAATGTTTCTAGGAAAGGGTATATCGTGCCGTGGTTTGGTAAATTGTTCCGTACGGGGTACGGAAACCTAAAAATTTGCATCTATCTAATGAAGAAATATAAAGCGGGTACAGTACAGTAAATAATGTGCATCGGGCTTTAGAAAGTGACAATCCGATTGTAGAGCGTCGTCTCTGTCGCACAGAGACGTGCGAGTTCGTGCGACAGAGACGACGCTCCACAACCGGATTGTCTTTGTCTTTCTAAAGCCCGATGTACATTATTTACTGCCGCGTACTGTACATGCTTAGTACTAGCATATAAAAATAAAACACGCAGATAATAGGTATGTCGATTTGCGCGCTAGTGAATGGACCCCCGGTCGGTGTGGCAGGAAGCTGAAACGTGCTGTTTTCAGCGCTCAGTAGGTTTAGTGGTGAGCTCGTGCTAACTGAACGCTATCCGGCGATTTTCCGATAAATTGTGTACCTACACCTACTACCATTGTTTATTGAGACTAGAGATGGGGTTTAGGAGCTCACGATTTGCGTGTGGATCTTCTGTTACTCTGAGATTAGTTTTTCAGAGAAATTCATTAATATTTTCCAGCAGTTGACTTCTCCGCCCACGTAAATTATTGTGACGAAGAAACTTTTTCGATCACTCAAGTATGATTTTAATTAACACACGGAAATAAAGAAGTTTGTTATCTATTCATATGGAATTGTTCGATCTCAAACTCTACCTTTTTATAGAGTTTTATGTTCTAACCATGTAGGTAGTTATTTATTTACTACGTACTTACTGCATTGGCGCCCGTCCAACCTAAAATTCTCAACTCGCGTCGTCGGGCGTTTAGTATGCGTAAGAGCTACGGAAACCAATTTTTTTTAAATATATGAACACTTACAACCAATTTTTGATCAGAGTAATGTTGCCTTTCCTACTAAGTTAACTATTATTACAGTTCTCATTATTGATTCAGCCCGCGGTCGCAATAATTCGGCGCACGTACTTGTTAACACAGCACGAAGAAGGGAGAAGTTCGCGCGCGGGGGAAATCGTTTCCACGCAATACGTACGGAACATCAACGTGCGATTCCAACTCGCACTTAACTGTTTTTTTATCCTTCCCAGTTAAGAACTGCCAAAAGAACTCGTTGTTGATTGAATATATATATTTTTTTATCCTTTTCTCAATAGTTTAGTTTCTACATTGTTATTCATATTCATGTATTCCTGGTAAATATTGTTTAGTATTTTTCTTCTTTTTCACGTGTCTTTGTTTTTTGTGTATGTTATTGAAGTACCTAATAAATTGTATAAGTAGGTTGTAAGTGTAATACTTATTGTATGTAAGTGTATTTTTAAGCGTTAACACCCAGCATAAGAGTTACTTACTAATTACTAGGAAAAGGTTAGGCTTAAAATCAGCAAGGTGTGCACAATGGGCTCACCTGTAAGCTGCGCCTAAACCCATTTCACTTAATAACTAATGTATTATTAAACGGTTTTTTTTAAATTTAGTATGTAATTGTACCAAAAAAGTGAAATAAACGATCATTCTGTTCTATTCTATTCTTATTTAATGTCCAAACGTAGTTTATACTTATAAATACGAGGAGGGATTATGAACAACGCGGGCTATTTCTTTCAGTCCAGTTGCGGTGGTCGTGGGTCTGTAGTGCTCGTGAGCAACGAACGTCGTCGCTCGCGGTCACGATAACTCGTCAGCTCCTCCCGGCACGACTCGTTCAAGTTATCGTGTAAAATTTCAAATTTTAAAATTTTGACTGGAAAAACTTTAATAGGCGTATTGTTACAGTCAAACATCAGTTTTACATAGTTTTACAAATAAAAAAATGTGTGTCTGTAGCATTAGTTAATTCTAAATCAATATGATAATGCCCCGAGCGGAGCGGCAAGCATTAGTGAAATTACAAATACAGTTGCCCATCAATCATACATACTCGTACGTACATAGCGTCACGCATGTTTCCCAGTGGGGTAGGCAGAGACAACGGATCTCCACGTGCCACGATCCTGACGCACCTCTGCCGCCTCTTCCACTCTCATAATGTTCTCCATACATGCTCGTCGGTAACGGGCACTACGCACTTGACGCTTTTTGAGCACCAACCTATGTTGGTCCGTCACCCGTTGGACCGGTAAATATTCGCGAAAATGTGAGTCAATGTTGTGTGTTTGGTATGATCACCTGTCTTCTAATTTAGGCCTCGTCGTGTAAAAATGTGTAGGTACTTGGACGTAACGAAATATTTTGCGCTCGGTGTGGCGCGCAGTTGAAAATTGTATGTAGCGCAACGTACGCGTGTAACGTAACGCAATTTACGCGGCGTACGCTTAGTGTGGCGCTAGGCTCAGACGAATGCAAAATTTTTTTTACAGGTTTTTGTCGCTATTTACATTTTAACAGTCGCGAGCAACAACTTTATGTGATAGCCTTGCTGAGCCACTCGACGATGAGCTGTGGACGTGGCGTGACACGGCATGGCGTATTGTGGCGTAGCGAGGCGTGTTGCGGTGTGTTGCGGCGTCTGACTCACGCACGATTCCACTTCGATTGTCTCACTTTACTGCTGAATAAATAATAAATAGGTGGAAGCGCGCGTTGAATGAAGCCGGCTGACATAATATGTCAATTGTATGTTATCTATTGGTAAACCATTCCAGATGCTCTTCTCTAAAGATACAAACTGTTTTCGGGTTAGCTTTCGACTGCCAATCACTTGTATCAATCGTACATTTATACAGGGTGTATAGGCTTGAGAAACTTCAGGAATAGAAAGTACTCAATATTAGAAGAAAAAAATCCTTATTACTTTACGTACTTTTTTTTTCATACAAAAGTTGGAAATTGTTATAAAAACTCGATATACAGTGAGTATGGGTAGGTGATGTTTAGATCTAGGTCGTGCAATGACCTAGTCCAGTCCCCTTTTTCCTTTGGTGTCATTTAAATTTAAGTGTTTGGAATTTACCTACATGCAGTTAAATTCTACTGGTTAAAATTTGCAATTTAGTTTTTTTTTTTATTTAATAAAGGCGGATTTAACCGTCCACCAAATCTCGATGAAACGATTTTCACCAAAAGTACTATAAAATGACCGAATCTGGGAAAAAGTTTCAGAGCTTTTCGTTTTCAAATGTGGACCCCTTTCGAACCCTGAAGTTACGAAACCCTATCCTGAAACAACCTGTATAATAATGTGAATGTTAGTGTTTTCCGTTCGGTTTTAGCGTTCAACACTAGGTTCCACTGAGTTTGTTTTTGTACCATTATGGTGTGGAACTTCCACACCGAAATGGTACAGAAACAAACTCAAATGTTGAGACTCCGTTGTCTCAACATTTAGGTTGGGTAACTTCAATTCAGTCTTGTCCTCGTGCCGATTAAATTTTAGTCACCTTTTTTTATAGGAAGTATGGCTGTATAGTATAGATGTGAGGCTTAAGAGGGAGTTGATGGGTTTACCATCCAGTGATCGGAACCACCGATAATAGCAATGGATCCACCATCTCCTGCGTTTTGTGTTGAATGTATTCAACTATCTCAGCCTCCCATGTATCCTTGCTTACTCTCTAGATCTTCATGTCTGCTGCTTTGCAGTTGATAGGCATACCCGTGACAGCTGTCGATTTGTGCTGTGTTGTTCTTGAAAAGTTATCATGGATTCTTTTCTTAGCACTTCTGTCCACTTTCCTTGCTCCTATCGTTGTTTTGATTTACCACCGGAAGTATTTTTAACGTAATGCGGTATGAGTAGGAAGGGCCAAAGCACATGCTCCGACCAGCTAATATCACCACCGATAAGGTAGGTGCCAAACCGGAGACTTCCTTTTGGATTTCTGGCTATACTGGACTTGAAGTGAGGAGAACAAAACCGAAGCTACTAGGAGGCTACAATTTGAGCCTACCACCTAGTAAGGGGCAAGGGAAGGTGTTTTCCTTCACAGCATCGGCCATCGTTTTCTTCTTCCTCTTACGCTGACTACTTCCGTACGTGCACCTATCGGAGTGCGATTCTGTCTTCGAGGGTGACATAGTTGCACACTGCACACCACTATTCGGTTCTACAGTAGTTTTGTTAACCCGGTTCCCAGTAGCAATCATATCCGACGTTGGAGTAGCGGCTGCTGACAACAATGGACACAATTACCTCCACCGCCAGCACTATCGCCGCGACGCCACCCGCTGAGTCCCGGGGCTCCTGAAACCCCCACCGTCTCTGACGCTTAAGACGAGACGGAAGTTTACTTTCTTCATACAAAATCGTCTTTCGGCATTTATATTTTTTAAAACCCTAAATTGTATCTCATTTTTACAATTCTTTTTTTGTTGTAATAAGAACAGTCGAATCTACGTTCTCGTCTTTTTATTTTTTGAACATCTAAAGTGATGAATGACTCAATAAGCTTAATGAACTTCATGACATCAACAAATAAAAAAAATCATTTTTTTTTTCGGTCCAAATACTATTTTTTAGCTCCGGTGTTGTAGGTATATTTCATCTAAACAAAAAATGTCAGGAACGTAGATTAGACTGTCCTTAAGACAAGAAAAAAAAATTGTAAAAATCGGATAAGCTTTAGGGGGCTAGAAAACATAAATGCCGAAAGACGATTTCGTATGGAGAAAGTTAACTTCCGCCTCGTCTTAACGCCCGCCGATGCAGCACTTTTATCGTTTTTAATGTATTTTTCAGCATTTCAATCTCCAAATTACTTCATGAAATTGATGTCGTTCGTACTTTCGGGTCATTCAAAACAGCTCCGAAGCAAAGTCAGCTCTTTCGGTCATGTGGTGAAATCAATGACATATAATATAATATTATATTATCGTTATATACGACGATTTTATACGACCTCGCACTTCCATATTATAATTTTTTTCGAAGGACCTATCTTTCTTTTATTATTTTTTTATGGAAGCTGTCACGGTTGGCTACATCACCTACAACATCCGTGATGTCAAACACCGGGTGAACTAGATGCCATGTCAGTGCTTCCCTTCATTTCATGTCGGCTACACTGAACTGGACGGAAAACACGAACTACATAGCCGAATCGACCGACGTTTCATTCAGTGCGGTGGTACCAACCCGGCCGGGATAAATCCTACCACCTAGTAAGGTAAGAAGGGAAGGGACCTACAGTTTTACGTGAAATCCGAACCACGGTCAGGCTCCAACGGTCGAGCGGTCGGTAACCCATTCAAGTACTAACCGCGCTCAGGGTTGCTTAACATCAGTCGACCGACCGCACCACTGAGCTGCCGAGGCTGACATGTAGGTCTGTATATACTTATATTAAGTACAGGCGTGTAGTAAGTACTGGGTAACAAGTCAGAAGCGCTCAATGGATGAAGCAGCGCGTATTATGAAGCGGAATTGTATGCTTCGCGGGCCGTGGGCCGTACGGTACGGACAATGCTTGCGCTTCAGATACAATGCGGGCCTCAGACGCGCGGGCAGATCGCACACGTGTCGACAATAAAATACAGGAATAGACACAGCGCACGTTGTTCTACACCTCTACTCTGTATCTACAAACATATGTACATACCTACATACTTTATTAGGTAGGTCATCTCTCAAAAATCGCAAATGTATCTATCTATACATCGTATAAAGACAAAACAATCTGTACATTGAAAGACAAGCTGTTTATACAAAGAGTACACCGCATGCTGTTAATTGAAAATTAGCTTTGTTTAAATAAGGGTAAACATGTTTCGAAAACTTTATAAATCAGGAATACAGGCTTATTTAATTTTATTTATTTATTTTATTTGTTTTATTTATCTTATTTATTTTATATATTTTATTTCCTTAATTTATTTTATTTATTTATTTATTTTACTAGCTGTTTATTAAGTTCTAAACAATTAATTGCGGAATTTTTTTTAAACCGCCTTTTCAACGTTCTCAACGCCCAACAACTATTGGGGTTTGAAGACAAACAAAATCTAAGTTTGACAATGTGGCACCTGCCGACCGGCATTTTGAATATTTTAAAATAATAAAAACCAGCTATGTCTGGGTTTGCTTCAAATTATCACAATCGTGTTCGTCTTGTTACAATGTATGTTTATTTGGTAAACCAATTTACGTCTTCTATTCCAACATGGCATTAAGTTTCTAACGGAAATACTGTTCAAGTTTCGTGTGTGAAATGTGAAAATACGGCGATTTATTAATTACATTGTCGTATTACGTTCATGCGCATGTCTTCACGCAACCGGACAAATATGTGAGGAAATAGGTAACGGTCAAGGAAATAAATTTATGTTTCGCTAGGTATATTCTTTTAGGAAATTCAATAATTCGGCAAGCTTAGCCATCCAAACGGGACTACACGGCGTTCTAGAAAAATTTCATTGAACAAATTAATAGCCATCGAAAAGACCATGCTACAAAATAATATAAAAAATTTCACTACTGTCTGCGGTGTGTCCAAAAACCGACGCTGACCTATCTATGCCGCCCGTACCACCTCGTGGTTATGTTTTTAATTATTATTTTCGATATAAGCTCGGCGTCCCGATGCGGTTGCGGAGACAGGGCCCGCGGAGCCCCCCGGGCGGCGCTCATCTGCCAGATTCAATGAACGGGGGTTTGTTGCATCCGACCTTAATGAAGCTGGCAGAAACACAATTAATTCTCATATACAACGAGCGTTGTTCTAAAATATAGTTGTTTTGATATGATAATTTTTGTTTTATTGTGAGCTCGACATATGGCGCCGAGGCGCCCATGGACATTCGGTCGTATTCGGGGGTTGCGAATGCCATGCCGGCCTGGCAGGTGCCCATTCACGCCCCTCTGAAGGACCCGAGACTGTACTTGGGGGTAAATATATGAGCAGGAAGAGCGTTCCAGAGTTTAACGGTTCTGTAAAGGAAATATCTGCAGAATCGATTGGTACGCATGCGCGGTAAGTCCAGCGTATAGGAGGATGCAATCCCTGCCCAGTGCGCGTGGTGCGGAGGTGGAAAGGGGACGGCGGGTTCGCGTTAAACATATATAAGCTAAACATAATAATATTTATCGTAATCCACTATTGCTATGATCTGCCCATGTGCATCTAAATTGAAAGTTATAACAAGCTAGATGTGTGTGAATAGTTTGATCTCTTTTATTTCGTTCCCCGTTTCCATTTTATTTTATTACTACTTAGCTGTTGCCCGCGGCTTCGCTCGTATGAAATTCGCATTTCAAAAGAAGAAAGTAAGTAACTAAGGGTAAGGCCGAAGGCCGAGCTGGGTTCAGGTAAACGATACAACTTCTCTATATAAATCTGAAAGTAAATAACGAAGGGTGAGGCCGAAGGTCGAGCTAGGTTCAGGTAAACGACAAACCTTCTCTATATCAATCTGAAAGTAAGTAACTAAAGGCAAGGACGAAGGTGGAGCTGCGTTCACGTAAACGAAGTTCTTTCTGAATGAAGGTAACTAACTAAGGGCGAGGCCGAAGACCGAGCTGCGTTCAGGTAAAGATAAACCTTCGGAATAAAGTAAGTAACTAAGTCCGAGGCCGAAGGCCGCTTTTCAGTTTAGCGGTTTAATTTGATATTAATGCATTATAGCTCTTAAATAATTTCTGTTTTCGCTTCAGCTCAATATTTCAGTACATCCACGATTTGGCTGAAGGACAAGGCACCCAAACCATGAAATCACAGAGCACTGAGCCCGCAAGAACGCAATAAAGCGTCTTTGTAATATAGAAATCTAGTGCGCTAAAAACTGAGTGTGCATAATAAAGCGAGGAGTGTCGGAGCGAGGAGTGGCGGGAGCGACCTGAGCGACTGCCAATCGAACGCGGCGCTCAGCGGCAGCGAGTGTCGGTTGCGATGGTTACTTTGTGTGTTAAGCGCTAGGTACCAGCGCTCCCAGCACAGTTTTTTATTAGAAAGAGGGTACCTTAGGGGTGATCCCATATAAATTGGGTCCAGTTCTGATGATAGGATCAATGAGAAAATCGTTACTTAGATATGACTCTTAAATTTGCATAAGCATGCGTGCATGACAAATGGACGAATAATTATATACCAAGGCAACCGATTTTGATGATTAATTTTATGTTGGAAAAGAGGTATTTCAGGGGATGGAGTCGGGTTTTAACGAAAAAGAGTTATATTGTCACATGTCAAAACAATATTTCACCTCGCTCACTGCACCCGTCGATCGAGTCCCAGGAGAGGAGGATTCGAAGTAGATGCTGGCCGGGAAGGTAGACATACCATCAGGCCGATTTTTATTGGGGTTGCCAGATTTAGCTACTCGTTCGTTACTGATGTCACTTTGAAACTGTGACGTTACTTTCTTCGAGAGAGCAGCTCGACATTCGGACTCGCCCTTGGTGCACGTAATTTTTTTGAGAATATGGTGGTTCACGCGAAGACAGTTCTCCCTTCGGCTTCGCAATCAGCAACTTACTGACTGTTTTAGACAAAAAGTTTTAAAAAACATAAAACCGACTTCCTAAAAAAAGTAAAACTAAAAAACTATTTAAAATAAAAATATAAAAACCGCCTTCAAAAATATATGAAATAAAAACCTAAAAAAAAAACGAACCCTAGAGTGGAAGGCGGTGCTAAAAAGGCTACACAAATCACAAAGGATATTATCATCCGCTCATGTTTTCTTTCATGCATCATTTTTGCTTGCTTTAGCACCGCCTTCAACTCTAGGGTTCGTTTTTTTTTTTAGGTTTTTATTTCATATATTTTTGAAGGCGGTTTTTATATTTTTATTTTAAATAGTTTTTTAGTTTTACTTTTTTTAGGAAGTCGGTTTTATGTTTTTTAAAACTTTTTTTTTATTTCAAAGTTTTTTTTAGTAATTTTTTGCTATTAATGTACTCGGCGGAATCGCTCGGCCTTCGGCCTCGCGATTCCGCCTCGCTTTCCAATCCGATCTTGACCCAATTAAAATAGGACCACGTCAGCTTCGATAGCTCAGTGGTGCAGACAGTCAACTGTCGCTATTGAATTTTAAGCAACGCTGGGTGCGGTCAGTACTTAGATGGGTGACCGCTGACCGTTGGAGGCTGACCAAGGTTCGGATTCCTCGTAAAACTGTAAGTCCCTTCCCTCGTAATCTTACTTGGTGGTAGGGTTTAACCTTCCCGGGTTGGTACCACCGCACTGAATTAAACGTCGGTCGAAACGGCTATGTAAATAGTTTGTGTTTTCCGACCAGTTCAGTGTAGTCAGCACGATCAAAGGGGGAAGCACTGACATGGCACTGGTGTTATGGGCTGACATCACGGACGTTGTAGGTGATGTTGCAGAACTTAGTAGAATGGACAGACATAAACGTGTTACGGAAGCCTACTTTTATTATAAAATAACCGTCGGAGGACCTTGGTTGAAAATTGTAAAATTTAGTAGAACGGATAGACATGCATATGTTACGGAACCCTACATTCATTTTGCAGAACTTAGTAGAATGGACAGACATAAACGTGTTACGGAACCCTACTTAACAGTTGCACTCCGGGAGTGCCGGCAGATCCCGTGCCACTCTAACTTAACCCTTAACGCAATGACTTAAGGTTTCATTTTAAAAATGACGCTGACGCGATGTCGCGAGTTATACATTTTTACCCACCTAAAAAAGTGCCAAGAGCCGCTAAAGAAGTTTTCACTTCAAAAACCTCAGGGTTATCCCCTTTCAAATAAAAAAAAAAGAATTTTCAAAATCGGCCCACAATTGACGGAGTAATCGCGTAACAAACATCCAAAAAAAGAAAACATACCGTCGAATTGAGAATCTTTTAGGTCTAAAGTAAATTTCTCGTGAAGACAAATGCAACGAGCCCAAACACGATGGGTTTATCATGTGTAGTTTAGGAGTTCCTATGGCCACCTTCTGTCTCCATCATCAAACCAGCTCGATGGTACTCGGTACAGTAGGTACTGGCCAGGTACCATAATAAATTAAGCGCCGGTCGGAAAAGATAAAAAATTTCAAATTTAGAATATTCATGAAACAAGGGTCCGAATATGTATCACTAGTATATCGATTCATGTATTTCAACAGGACAGAGAAAATTTCAAAATATTAGGTATTTAATACTTTTTAGTTTTTTTTTTTTTTGTTTTTTTTGGAAATCGGTTTAATATTTTTTAAAACAGTTTTTATTTCATTCTTTTTAGTAATATTACATAAAAAAGAATAATCGAAATCGAATAATCGAAATCGATTGAAGTGGTACAGAATTATTCGCCATATGTGTCAGACTGCAAATTGCTGAATAAGTCCACATCACAAATGTTTTGCTGAAGGTAACCACACACCATACTAATTTATCAAACTGAAAATTGCCGAAAACGACCACATCACAAGTTTTGCTGAAGGTAACCACACACCATAGTATTATGCTGATTTTTCGAAAACCACTGAACCAATTTCGATAAAATTGAAATGGGACCACCTCGGAAGTATGACCTAACTAACAAAAAAAGAATTTTCTAAATCGGCCCTCAATTGACGGAGAAATCGTGTTACAAACATACAACAAAATAAAAAAAATAAAAAAAAAAATAAAAAAAAAAAAAACATACAGACGAATTGAGAACCTCCTCCTTTTTTGGAAGTCGGTTAAAAATATATCGCTTCCGTGAAAGCAGCTCGGTCTTGCCCTTAGTGACATAATTACTTAGAGAAAGTATATCGTTTTCCTGAACTCAGCTCGTCCTTCGGCCTCGCCCTTAGTGACTTATTGTTTTCGACTAAGGTGTATGCGTCCACTGCTGGACATATGCCTCTCCAATTGTTATCCAGTGCTACCGGCCTTCAGCATTGCGGAACCACTGCTTTCCGCCTATGTCTTGATAAACATATTGAATCCCTTTAAGCCTGTAAAACTTTTTTTTTTCATCTAACAACATCAAAAAAAAAATTCCTACCTACATACATACATATGTAAAATCTTCCCCAATCGATAACCTCTCGAGTAAACGCGAGGATGAGACGAGACGAGTTGAGAGGCGAACGGCCGCCTCCACCCCACCGCGGCCGCCGCTCAGAAACGAGCTGATGAATATATGTAAAGCAAGAGAAAGGGAACATTTGTCAGCAGGAAGATAAGGTAAGGGACCGGTGTCCCTTAAACGTTGGCTCGAGCGTTGAAACAGGCCCTATTAGAATGGCCCTATCTGTTCTCTATCTCATCTCTGTCTAGTCTACCATGCCTATGTCTTTCCATCGGATTTACGCGTGGATGTCACATTTACATACACAATACAATTCACCAAACGATTACTTCATTATGTTTGCATAACATCGCCATTTCTCAATTGGATAGGACATAAAGAATCACCACTTGCCACTGCCCCTGCCGCCTTTTCCACACTCATGTTTATCATTTTACGTTAATGGGTTTGTTGAGCAGGCGGGCGCAGCTATCGCGAAATATATAAAAATATCAGGAAGCGTCAATACAACAACTCACTAACTTGGGACACACAAACTGTGAGCACATCGCACAACCTGTTTCGCGAGCCAGTCAGTCCGCCGGCGACTGCCTTGCGCGCAAGTCTCATGTGTTCGAACTTCGAACTACGCTAGCAACAGAACGTGGGCGTGAAAAAGATAGCGATACGTTACTCGGTTTATTGTCAGTGGCGTCTAGACGAGTCGCGCGTCATTGGGAACATACAATCGTTGTCTCTCTTATACGTATCACATTGCCATCTAACCGTTTTAGTTTTCTCCGTTCTCGAAGGTTTTTGAATTCTCGATCTCGATCAATATTCTGTTTAAACATTAGAAATAATATATGTAGAAGAACTCTATCGGCGGTGGCTGTTCCAATCACAACTCGTCTGGTATTATCCTCGGGATTTTGCGTTCACGACGTTTGCTTATGCACGTCTTATTTTAGCATATTTTATGTGTATGTATAAGATTTTAGCTTACAGATGCATGTCAGAGAATTACCATTTTTACAGAGAAAAATTCCCAGATTATCCTTTATCGATACTAGCCGATATACTATTTAGTCGCGTTCCTATGCCTACAGTTTTATTTCGGACATATCCAATTGAAGATTGGACATTTAAATTCATTGGACAATGTCGAAAATCCAATCGCAGGATTGGATTGATGAAAAATGTGTAGATTTCCGGTTTAGTGTAGATTTCCGAGTCGCCTCTGGCAGCTGTCCGTGCAAATATTGAACGGGAGGAGGGAGTGAAGGGGGAGGGGCGTGATGGTAGGGAAGCGGGGAGGGGAAAGTGACTGCGAAAAAGCAAATAAACCTTTTTTTTCGATGGATTTAATTACTTTATCACAATACTCAATCAACCGGGCGGCGAGGCGCAATCACGAGGCTCTGTTCGCTTTTCTACATCTGCAGTAACTGAATTCACTGTGGTAGTTTTAACCAGAAAACCGAAACAACCAGTACAACCAATATGAGGCCCGTGGATGAGATGTCAGATATCTGTCAGTACCGTGGTATCAAAGAGATCATTTTGTAGGGTAAAGTACCTCATGACGAAAAAACGGAACCCTTATAGGATCATTCTTGTGTCTATCTGTCTGTCTGTCCGTCTGTCAAAGCTTATTTTCTCCGAATCTAATGGGAAAAAAAAGTTGAAATTTGGTCCATATATACAGTTTGATGACCCAATCGCGAACGCATAGCGTAAATTAGCAAATTTCGATTATGGGAGTAAATTTTGGGGGATAAATTAGAAAGTAACAAAAAAATTTTTTTTTTCAGTACGTCACAGTTCATGTTACGTATCAATCGTATAATCAATGGAAAGGAACCGTTACACGAAATATAAATATATGTATTTTTTTACAAATTTTCAAATGCATAGTTTAAATGATTTTATCTTCTTTTATTATTCTTTTATTTATTTAACTCCAAAACTAATGAGTTTAAAATAAAATAAAAAAATAGTGAATATAGGGCCTCTCTTAGGGCAATTCTTCATAGCGCTAACCGACTAGAATATTTGCATTACTAATCAAATTTAGCCTCAGAATACCATAACTACAGAGAGGAGGCCTGCCATACGTTCGTCGCGTTTGGTGATTTGAATTTCTATAAATATCGTTCCTATTTGGTGCCGCGTACAATTGCACGAGTGCATATTGATAGCGGACGTAGTAACAGCTAACGTTGAGGGCAGTACACACCGGAATAACGTGAGCGAACGAATGCGAACGAAGGGAAGCACTGAAATGGCACGGAGTTCACCCGGTGTTATGAGCTGACAATCCGGATGTTGTAGTTGATGTAGCCAACTCTGTCAGTTTCCATTAAAAAAGACCCCGAAAGATAAGAGGACAGTTTATTTTTGTCACAAATCGCTCTATTTATACATTTTAAATATTATCTGACATTGTTGGTCTGTCACAATACATTACACATTGTGAAATAGACGCGATGCCGTAGGTATCTCATTGGTATCCAAAATAATATTTACCAATGGGAAAATAAAGCAAGCACGTGTGACAATCCCAACGCAATAGGCGCTGGGATTGTCAAATTACGTAAGCGTACAGAAAATGTTTGATTCCAAGCCATCTTTACATAAGATTGTTAGAGTAGGTACCCTCATAATTTTGTCAGAACCTTGTGTTCGGTCGATATTGGTTGGTAAATAAATGAAAGTCGTACGTACAGAGTGTATCCACTAAAATATTGTTTTCTGCCGTGCAGAAACCATTAATTGCATCAAATTTAACGCGCTCTCTTCTAGTCAGCCTACGTGACGCTTAGGTACAGGTTTCCTCATGGTGTTTCATTCGCTTGGTTTCGTCGCTACCTGTGGCACGATTGCACTCGTTCGCTCTAGTTCTCCGAGTGTGTACCTACCAAGGTACGACAGTAACGGCTGGGGCGGTTCCGTCGACGATAACGACGACGCTGGCAGTCGCGCGCGTTCTGAGCGGCGGCATAGTGGAGTATAATATACCTACATGAATTTATATTCGTATCGACATGCAGGTCGTCGTTCGTGCGTTCGTGAGGTACAGATTGCGCAGAGGAGTCTCTAGCTGGACCTCATGGATGCCTAATTTGATTTCCTAGGGAGATTTTTCTTGATTCTCTTGGAGTTTTTCAATGTAATCTTGTGAATGATCGTTAAATTTAAAATGTGAACATTATATTTAATTTTGCTGCCGTAAATCATAACGTGTTATAGTTTCTTCGGTAGTTTAATGGCAAGCATATTTTGTGTGCACTATCTTAATTTAATACATAGCGTCACGCCTGTTTCCCGGTGGGGTAGGCAGATACAACGGATCTCCACGTGCCACGAATCACGATCCTGACACACCTCTGCCGCCTCTTCCACTTCCATAATGTTCTTCATGCATGCATGCTCGTCGGTTGCGGGTACACTACGCACTTGACCCTTCTTAATATAATTATTTATTATATATAATATAACACATTACGTTCATAAGAGTAGGTATATGCATACTTTTCACAGCAGTTCATACTTTACTGAAAGATGTAATTGGCACTATTATCGGCATAATTTTTTTAAAGGCATGTAATATGTGTTTGGTAGATTTAGTTATTTATCTATTTATTTGTATTGGTTTGTATGTGTAATAAATAATTGATTTTATTTTGTTTTCAAATAGTGTGTAATAAAATAAATAATATAAGAATAGTTAGATGTGGATATCTATGAAATGTTATAAGTAGGTATTTACATTTTAAAATATGTAAATAATAAAAATTTTGCTACTGCACGCCGGAGCTAAAACAAATTAATATTCAGTTTTTTATTCGAACGGCCCATGGTCGTTTATAATGCAAACCATCTTTGTTCCAAGAGTTTTTTTTTTTTGCAGAAAATTTCGTCCACGAAGGGCATTACGCCGTTCATCCATCATCGACGGCTGATAGAGATTGCCAAACAATGAAAGTGGTTATTCTTGTACGAGTCGGTTTTTCGTTGGAAAAAAATGTGTTCGTATATAATTAAATCAATATTATGCGCATAATTGCGGCTTATAATTTGCTGGTACGAGTAGCTATAGTCTTAAATAGATAAGTAACGAAAAATTCTTAGGTATTTATAGTGTAGCAGAGTAGGTGTGATGTAAATAACAAAAAAGTTCTTTCATTCGCCGGGTCGCTTAAAACGATGAGTTTAATTTGACATGTAGATAATTACAGAACATGTAATGTCACAGGTAATTGGAACTATCTAAATTTCTATAAATATTTCAAAATAAGTACCTTGCTATTACATAAATCAAGAAGTGACAGACGACCTTAGAAGTTTATAATAGAAAGGATAGGATGAGCATTTCAGAATTTAACCTGTCCAAAACTTCACAACTATGAAGTTCAGAACTCTGGAGACCAGTCAAGCATAAATTAATGTGCCAAAGAGGGACATTTCGAAACGAGACTAACAGGGTTTCTTGTCTTACCTACGATACCTTCAAAAAAGGAAAGATAAGTAGGCTTAGTAATTGACTTCCGTGTGAATGTAGAACCCTAAAAACTATAAAAAACGTTCCGATCCTCTCTCGAAGAAAGTAAGTCACTAACGGCGAGGTCGAAGGCCGAGCTGCGTTCAGGTAAGCGACAACTCACTCGAAAGTAAATCACTTTTTTCGTGAGAGTCTCGCTTAGTGACTTACTTTTTTCGTTTCGAATTTCAAGCGAGCGAAGCCGCGGGCAAATGCTAGTTACACATTATTTCAAGCTTTTTTTAAAAAAACCGCATGAAAATCGGTCCACTTTTTAAGATACCTAATTATTTATTTTTTTTATTACTTAATTACTTGAGTAGTTGATTACAAACATAGCTAAGAACCATCCCGATTAAACAAGCTTCCTAATAAAAAAACCGCATCCAAATCGGTTCATCCCTTTGGGAGCTACGATGCCACAGACAGACACACACACACACACTCACACACACCCTCACACGTCAAACTTATAACACCCCTCCGTTTTTTTCGTCGGGGTTAATAAACCGAAATCTAAGACGTACAACCAACGGTAAAAATATTTTTCTGTGCAGGCAGGATTGTTCATAATGGGTCATCATGATCGATTGTAAAGTTTAATCGGAAGAAATTGTATTTTGCTATAAGTCCGCCGAAAAATTAAATACAATATAATACAATATGCTATACAGGACTACATTGTTGTTTTTCCTGGATATTTTTTCCAATAATTTCCTCTGGCGCAATAGGTTAGAAAATTAAAGACCGGCCAAGTGCGAGTCGAACTCGCGCACCGAGGGTTCCGTATCGCCATGTCATGGTCAGCGCCACTCACGCCATCTGTGGATTAGTTAAAATGCTTCATACTGTTTTCGGTAGATGGCTCGCATACACTTTTTAGTTTCTTGTATGGGGACCCCGTGAATTTTTTACTTTTTCTTATTTTTATTATTTGTTGATATATCGGCCATAATAACACATATTCTGTGAAATTTTAAACGGGCTACCTATTACAGTTCAAGAGATACAGCCCTCGGACAGACAGACGGAGAGACAGTCAGACAGACGGACGGCGTAGGCTTAGTAATAGGGTCCCCTACGACGGATACGGAACCCTAAAAATTGTGCTCTAATTTCATTGAAATAGGTACTTACAGACCATCATCGGTATTGAAAAGTCGGTCGAAGTTACTCGTTGTTCTCTCACGTTTGGCTCTTCTTAGTAAAATTGCATTCTTTTCTGTAGGGTTTCGCAGAGTGAGAACCAGAGCGTGGCTATCAGTTATAAAATTTTATTATTTTAAGGTTCTGTATCGAAAATCCAAATAACCGTATTCTTTTCACTAAAATATTGCAACGTACGTCCGTTCGTCACGGTCCTATACCTACTTAAAGATCATATCGAATTTTGACACGGTCCTATAACCTACCTGAAGATCATATCGAATTTTGACACAAGCATTTTCATTCGGTTATAAATTACACACACACACACGCCGTATCCCGAAAATCGGGGTAAGCAGAGTAATCTGTGTTGTGCTACAAGGATTCTGGTAAATTACAGCACAACACCGACCACCAAGTTTAGCAAAGTATTCGGACAAGATAACTCAGATCAGGCAGCAAGTAAGGCATGAAGGCCCACATGCTGCATGACTCGGTGGAAACACCGTGCCCAGGTGAGAGGTGGCTAGCCTGTCGCCCCTATGCACGGCATCTTGTCCTTATCCCTTAGTCGCCTTTTACGACATGCACGGGGAGAGATGCAGTGGGGCTATTCTTATTAAATACCGGCCCCACACAGTGTTTTAAATTAAATGAAGTTACCTATTCTTTGTTGCATAATAATAAAACATGTTTACAAAAGGCCCTGAGGGTTTTCGCTACCAGTCCTTCGCAACGAATTAAATTATCGGGAAGTGGCATACAACGCACCGAATTGAGGCGCGCTATTGGTGAGCATTCAGCACCCTCTCCAATCGTTGTCTCTCCTTTATACGTATCAAATTGCCATTTAACCGTCTTACTCTATCGACGTTCACAGAGCGGAAACGTAACGTGATGTATGAGGCGCTCGCGCACTTACGCTGTTTTAAATATTGGCAATATATAGAAGAACTGCAATCGCACCTTTCTACCGGTAAAATGTATGACGAGGGCCCGTCCAGAAAGTAGAATGTCGTTGGTCCTACGTTGTATTTTTGAGTGAAGTTGATGTTGTTGATGGGTTTGTACACAGTCGGCGGAAATATAACAACTATTAACATCAATCATCAATACTAAAAAAAAAAAAATCTCTAAGGGATGGTGATTGGTGACGGAGTAAGTTACTTTGTTTTATGATATATTGCGTTTGTAGATTATAGGAATGATACTAACACAAAATTTACGATTTTTAGAAATATTTTCTTGACTTAAAAAGTCAAAAATAATTTCCATTTACTTACTTAAAGGGGTCGGGGGACCGCTAAGTAAATAAAATATAAAACTGAGTTTTATATTTTAGGTGCGAGGGAATTTACCACAGAACAACGATCGGGCCACACCGCCCGCGCCCAGGCCGAACTTTTTTGCTCTGTGGAATTTACTTAGTGGTCCACCGACTTTTTGACTTTTTAAGGGTCGGGAGTTTTTAAATTTGTAATTTTTAAATACGAATTTACGTGAGCGAAGCCGCGGGCAAAAGCTAGTCTACGAATAAATGCATTCAATACATACACAAATATGGAGTGTTGAAAATATTATAGCGACATTCTGTAAGTAAAAGCCTTCACAGAATTTACATAACATTGAAATGTCTGGCTTTATCCTCCATCCACCGCGCCCTAAAATATTTTCATTATTTTGCGGAATTTTCCCAATAACGATGCGAGTATCACGTGGTTGTACGCATAATATCTATCACTCGCATGTACGTGTATGCTGTCACACACACAGACTGGATTTATTCTATGAAAAAAAAAACCGGCCAATTGCGAGTCGAACTCGCGCACCGAGGGTTCCGTATCGCCATGTCATGGTCAGCGCCACTCACGCCATCTAAGGCGTGTTTATGAAATGCCGTTAATATAAGTCAAAATTCATGATTAGTTAAAATGCTTCATACTCTTTTCGGTAGATGGAGCGCATACATTTAGTTTATTCTATGGGAACCTCCGTGAATTTTTTACTTTTTCTTATTTTTTGTTATATCGGTCATAATAAATAACCCATAATTTGTGAACATTTCAACGGGCTACCTATTACGGTTCAAGAGATACAGCTCTCGGACAGACAGACAGACAGACAGACGGCGTACGCTTAGTAATAGGGTCCTGTACCGGATACGGAAACCTAAAAACGAAATAGTTTTCTTTATTTATGTATTTTTGTTATATGAGATAAGTTTTATTTACATTATGTATTCAATATTAAAAGCTTTTAAGTACCTACACACTTGCAAGTATGTACATTACACAGACACATACGTAAGTATGTAAAAAAGTCTGCTCGAAATCTGAAGTTTTTTTTAAATGCCCTACCTACATCTATATTGCCTTTATCATATATACAAAATATCCTCTGCACTAGGTACGAGTACAACAACAAATTTTAATGCGAATATTTATGCACCTGTGTCACGGATTGTTTTTAAAGGCGTAATGAACTGTTGAGTTTATCTGTACTTGGAACAGTGCCAATGTTGTCCCGTTACATTTGGTTGATTATTCTCAGTATCGATTGAGTATAATATATTTGATTGAGATTATACCGAGAGATGAGTGGGCAGCTGGGTACCTACGTCTGCGGCTAGCTACACTTCCACTTTCTTTACACTTGCTCATGTCATGATTCATTCATTATGTAGTTACCTATTGTATATAAGGTCTTTCAATAGTAGGTAACTTTACGCTAAGGGGTGTATGTGTATCAGATACTGATCAAGTTCCCCATACCAATTTTTTTTTCGGATATCAAATACCTATAAATATTATATCCCACTAAAATAATAGTTTATTGAACAGTTATATTTTCATAGCATGGGTAGGTTTTTTATATCGTAAAAAAATAAATTGGTATGGGGAACGTGATCAGTATCTGATACACATACATCCCTTAGCGTAAAGTTACCTACTAATGAAAGACCTTATATTTGTATTATGTATGTACAAAAATTATTGTGTTTTGGAAAATCACGAAACGCCTAAATAAAGAATACACCAATGGTTTGACTGTCAGACATTCGTGCAGTTGAAATATATAAAAATATACCTATTTATTATATGACATACACAACTATAAAACAATTTTCGAATTTTTCCTTTACTTGTGATGTGAGACCTTGCTTGTTGACAAATTTTATTTCTCTAGGTCATCGGTAAGTACCCTATAGGTTTTGATTTCATTTTAGTGGGTTTGCGAGTATTAAAATTTCACATAAATAAATAGTCGTATCTTTTGATTATGTTAATTTAGAAACTTTCATTTTCTATAACTCGAAGGGATCGCAGATCTTAGTATTTCATATTAATTTCAATTTTATATCTTCATCTGTTCCTGAGAAAAAGGTCTTGACATACAAAATAAACATATTTTTTTAATGTCATATAACTACAAATTTACAATTTTCAGATTTTTTCCTTTATTTATGCTGTGAGACCTTGCTTCTTACCAAATTTCATGATTCTGGGTTAACGGGAAGTACTCTATAGGTTTTGATTTAATTTGCCAGTAGCAAAATATGTGACTTAAATGGTCGTATCTAATGATCGCGTTGACTTAGAAGCTTAATTTTTTTACACATTTGAGAAAACGTAGACCTTAATATTAGGTATTAATTTCAACTTGATCCATATGCCCGTTCCTGAGAAAAAGGGTCTTGACAGACCGACAGACAGCCAGCCAGAAAGATGGACAACAAAGTGATCGTATAATGGTTCCGTTTTTCCCTCCTTTGAGGTACGGAACCCTAAAAACTGACCAAGTTCGAGTCGGACTCGCGTACCGAGGTTTCCGCACCACAAACAAAAAACTTAAAGAACACTTTTCGGATGGACGGACGGGCGGAGGGACGGACGGACAGACAGACAGACAGACAGACAGACGTTGTAGGCTTAGCAATAGGCTTCCGTAAGGGGTACAGAAACAAAAAAATGTGACCTAGGTTTTCGGTCCCTGTTCTAGACCCTTGAAGAAATATCGTGATGATACATAGCCCATAGCCATGTCAAAAAGTAAATTATTATATTAGCGTTTTCTGAATTTAAATCAGTTCAGTCGTCTACGAGTTTTCAGGCAAATGGACAAATTATATTTTATACAATAGAGAAAAATATTTTTAGCACAGTGTTCAAGATAGTATAAAGCTTCGAAAACCTTCACAATTGCAAGTGTTAAAACTATCTTATCAGGAAAATATTACAAGTGACGTTATGCAAAATGTTAACGGAGTTGGAAATCAGGTGTGACATGAAAATGTTAAATTACTTTAACCACATTTCCTCGGCTTTTCGTTGAGCGTAGAAACTTCAACGTCTCGCTGGCTCTTGAGGGAAGACAGAGAGACAATTCCACCCAATGGTGTGAGGAGAGGGATGAGGACAGTTAACTTCCCGAGAGCGAAGACAGCGAAAGGACTGTGGGCAGGGGGCCACATGTCAAAATCAAAGTGAGTAGCTCAGTGGTGCGGTCGGTCGACTGTCGGTCGTGATCATAAGCACGCCAGCGCGCGGTTAGAACTTGTATGGATGACCGCTCGACCGTTGAAGGCTAACCGTGGTTCGGATTCCGGTTGGTTCGGTGAAAGGTTGGTTGAAACGGCTATGTCAATAGTTCTTGTTTTCCGTCCAGTTCAGTGTAGCCAGCGCGATCGAAAGGAATGCGCTGAGTCAGTGCATTCCTTTCGTCGGCTTTGAATTAGGTTATATGTCAGTGCCACTGACATAGAACCTAGTTCACCAAAGTGTTATGGGCTGACATCGCGGATGTAGTTGGTGATGTAGCCAACCGTGCCGTTTCCATAAAAATAAAAATAAACTAGACAGACTTTAGTTAGAGAGGCTGCTATGCGGTCATCTTTTGTCCAGTACAGTGGTACCAACGCAGTTGGCTACAGCTTGAGCCTTCCACCTATTAAAGCGCAAGCATGTGGTAGTATCTACTGAGTCGTGTTCTGATGCAGTACAACGTTTAGGTCCATAATGAGACGTATTCCTTTGGGAACCTTCGTTTGGATCAACTTGGCTAATGCATAATAGTGAATACTGATGTTTTGGAACTTACGAGAGCCCAAGAGATGTGGTGTTACATCGCGTCGGTTCCAATACAGACCTAATGCGAGGTGTCATTAGAAAGTTGTATGGAGTAGTGTAGCGCGGCGGTGGGGGAGGGCGCGGGTGGGTGGGTGGAGCGGGAGGTGGAACGCGAGCAGTATCGGCGGAAGTCAGCTGGAATAGCCGAGAAAACGCCTTAATAGTTCACTGTGTAAATAATGGTGAGAAAGTCGTCGGTATTGTGCCGGCGCGGAGCGTCCGCGTCGCGTAGATGCCGACCGACGACGCACGCTCTGTTTGGAAATGCTTGCCATTTGTCAGCTTGACAGGTAACAATTTTGGAATAAGAGGACTCAGACCATTGTCCTAACTTTTAGCGTTAAGATTTTATAGATCAGAGTCTGCTTTTAGACGCTTATCGGTCAGTTTTCGAATTGCGATGATATTTTCTTTTTCAACATCGAACATCGTGAGCGATGTTAAAATTGAAATAATAAAAAAAAGGGGTTCGCGAATGATTAACTTGTGTGCTTTTACCATTATCTATATCTATCTTCTATCTATCTATACATACATTATAATAAAATCGTAAATGCAAAGTCTGTACATTGAATATATTCGGAAAAAAACCAATCAGGGGTCTGTACGCGAATCACTAAAAAAAACCACTGAACAGATTTTTACGATACTTTGTACAGTGACAGTGTATATCCCGAAGTAACATAATATACAAAATGCATATCGAAAATGGGCCGAGAAGAACAACAGATAATAAAAAACTGGCCAATTACCTGGTGGCACGGAACCCTCAGTGCGCTAGTCCGACTCGCACTTGGCTGAATTTTTATTATAGTTGTTCGTTAGGTACCTACAGATTAAAGTTTAGCTTCGTAATTCACATTTAATAAATATAAATGTAAGTAGGTAAAGTACTAATAAACAGCGAATGTAATACCTTACTGTTCAGTAAGGCAGTAAAAAAATATGCTTAAACCTCCTCCGGAAATAAGTCCGCCTTCTGCTAAGCAGAAGAGCTATTTCTTTAGATTTTAAAGCACGCAAAGTTCAGTATACGTAGCTTTACTTACTTAAAAAAAACCGTAAATTTTTCGTCGAATACACGCATTTGTATTAGTGAAGGTGTTCACTAAGATGTTTTTGTTTTAGAGGACGAGGACCAAGTGAAGAATTTAAATAGGTAAATTGTATTTATGCATGTCGTAAAAGGCGACCAAGGGATAAGGACAAGATGCCGTGCGCATGAGGGCGACAGGCTAGCCATCTCTCACCTTGGCACGGTATTTCCACCGAGTCATGCAGCAGGTGGGCCTTCATGCCTTACTTGCTGCCTGATCTGAGTTATCTTGTCCGAATACTTTGCTAAACGTGGTGGTCGGTGTTGTTCTGTAATCTACCAGAATACTTGTAGCACAAGACCGATTACTCTGCTTACGCCGATTGTCGGGATAATGGCGTGTGGTGTATCATATGTATTATCATGTATATTATGTACTAATCGATCATGAAGGGTAACCGTGCCTTTAACTAGACCAATTAAGGCGAACGGCTCTCGTTCGGGTCACGGCTTGGCGGCCAAGAGCACTCGCTGAAATTCCCCAAGCCCCTGGCCTTAGGGGCTAGGGGCGGAGGGGCGTAGGGCCTCACCAGGGATCAGCGCACATAAGATTAATGAGCCCGGGCACGAGCTGTCTTAATCGGCTCGGCGCGCGACCACTTAGTGCCGCGCAGCTCCGTGCACGAACTGTGGCACACAGGGTTGCCAGATGGTTCAGTTGAAAAAAACCGGACATTTTTCATCAAAGGGTCTTTGTTTTTGACGTGATAACGTCACGTCTTATAAATTGATGAACACCGGCTGCACGCACGAAAAAGTGTCACGTTCCATCTGAGCCTGTGTGTGCAAGCGAGAGCGCGTAACAAGCGATAGAGTGGCACAATCGGCCCAAGCCGAAAGCGAACCAAGGGAATCCGATATTCGTTTGGTCATTTATGTGATTTCGTGGCTCAGTGGTAAGAGTGTAGGATTTGTATTTTTTGACCATGGGTTCGAATCCCTCAAAATTTGTTTTGTTTTTTTTTTTCTTTTTTAGGCAATGTTACGGTGTTTAAATTTTTTTAGGGTGTTTAGTTTTTTTTATAACCACCTAAGAATTATTTTCGGAAATACAAACGCAACAAAAACGACATGCGTAGTCTTACCACTTTATGACGTTATCACGTAAAACTATCGTCCGTAAACCGACTTTACAGACAACCAATTTTTTTCAGGTACAAAATTAAAGTTGATTTTATGTACCAAATGTTTCATGACCTATACTTTTGAAAATAGATGGGAGATAGAGTAATAAATAAAAGGGTTGAATTGATCGAACTTACTGAAAAATCAAAGAACACAGTAATATCAGTATTAAAATGTTCTGAAAAAGTAAATATTTGCACTATATCAAGAAAAACCCGACGTTTTGGTGTCCGGTTTTTCGTTATTTTGGAGACCGGACACAAGCCTCAAAAACCGGACTGTCCGGTCCAAAACCGGACATCTTGCAACCCTCTGTGACACAGATAATAGAATGTACCTAATGGGACAAAGATTGCGCTCTCCGGCCAGCTGTATTAATCATCTTTCGGGCGTTCGCTTGCGCTTACCTGCAACAAAGAGATGCGACAGTGAGTACACGCAACTAACAGAGGTACAGCTGAAAAAATACATTAATAACGGAATTGGTGGGGTTTAAATTATACGACCGAATGTCCATGAGCGTCGTTAGACACCTTGTGGGTGGCTCAGCGCCACATGTTGCGCTTTCAATAAAAAAATAAAAAATATATATAAAGGAAGTTAATTTAAATATGACACAATTTTATAACCCGACTGCAAATTTGTTGTACCCTCGTCAGCCTCGGTATATAGCTCAGCGGTGCGGTCGGTCGACTGTCGGTCGTGATCATAAGTACACATGGGCGCGGTCAGTAGGTACTTGGATGGGTGACCGCTCGACAGTTGGAGGCTGACCTGATGGTTCAGATTCTACTTTAAACTGTAGGTCCATTCTTACCTTACATATTATACCTAGGTACCACGGCACTGAATGAAACGTCGGTCGGTTGGTCGGGTACCTAGTAAGGTAAGAAGGTAAGGGACCTACAGTTTTACGCGCTTAGGTGTGCTTAACAACAGTCGACCGACCGCACCATACATACATTAAAGTGAAACAAATACCCTTCTTTGCGTTGGCAGTCGGTTAAAAAATATCCTTGATCATAAACATATCGTAGATCAGAATCAGACATACAGACTCCCAAATCCCAGAAGTTAGATACAACACAATTTTGTAAAATTAAGCCTATTTGAATGGAATTGAATTTAAGTCGATATTCACCTATCTATTTCGATAACAGGTTAACATATAATTTAAAATTAACGTTAACGTTACATATTTTTTAGGGTCACGTAGCCGCGAGACTCGGTGAGACCGCGTGATCGTTGCGCGGACTCCCTATGCGTCCAAGAAGGACATGACAACAACGGAAACTTCTCTGTGTGTGTGTGTGTGAACTTCGTTCGCACTCAGCAGGCTTTTTTTGTCTTCTATTTGGGCTATATAGAGTGTTTCAGGATAGGCGTGAGAAACTTCAGGAATAGAAAGTAGGTACTCATTATTAGAAGAAAAAAATCCTTATCACTCAAATCGAAATTCCGTTTTTTTTTTCATACAAAAATTGAAAATTGTGTTAAAAACTCGATGGACAGTGAGTATGGGGAGATTTGGCAACATTTCTGTCTAGGACTATAATGACCTAGTCCAATCCTCTTTTTCTTTAGTTGTCATTCATATTTTATGTGTTTGGAATTTACCTACATGCACTACAATTCTACTAGTTAAGCATGTAAGTAAGTAGTTAACCGTCCACCAAAGTTCAATGAAACTATTTTTCACCAAAAAGTACTATAGAATGGCCGAATCTGGGAAAAAGTTGCAGAGCTTTTCGTCTTCAAATATGGACCCCTTTCGAACCCTGAAGTTACGAAATCCTATCCTGAAACACCCTGTATAATATTTAGCGATAAAATGCTCAGCACTACCAAAAATCGGTTTTTACCGATTGATGTTCCTCGTAAGCCACTGTTAGTTTGATGTTAGAACAAATATACGGCTTTCCTCGTGTCTTTTTAAAAGAGATACTGCTTCCCTAAAACGTAATTGTATCTCTTTGACTCGATAAAAAAGAAATCACAAAGAATGCTCTCGAAAATTCAGAAAATTCCGCTCGTTTGATTTAATTTGGTCGGTCACGAATAGGATTATGCCTTTTTATTTTGCACTTCCTTGTTTTCGGTCTCGGCATTTTATTTTCCAATCGTCGCTGCAAATTTGTTTATTATGCAAATTTATTTATTTTTATGGCCAAATACCGGCAATACACTCTTCTATATAACATAAAGTTAATTTTTTTTTCCAAACGGACAAGCAGTGTGCTCGCAAGCTCTCTCGCTCGCTTCTTAGTGAGTGGCGACAGCGCCTCAACTAATTTTCAGCGCAATCTTCCGGAGGATATGACGTCGAGGATATGATTCATTGAAACGCACATTTCTGTGTAGCCGCCGAATACATCTTTTATAGTTTAGACGTACGAATAAAACGAAAGTACATCCTTTTCGGTACATGATTTTTCCGAACGACCACCCGAACAAAACGTAAGACGTTCATCGAATTCACGTCAATAGCTATTACAATTAATAAAACAATTCTTGTGCTAATCGAGTTATTATAAAAAACCCCCGACTCTTAAAAAGTCAAAAATAATTTCCGTTTACTTACTTAAAGGAGTCGGTAGACCGCTAAGTAAATTCCCGCCAACTTTTGAGTCTTTATATTTAATTTACTTAGCGGTCCCCCGACTCCTTTAAGTAAGTAAACGGAAATTATTTTTGACTTTTTAAGAGTCGGGGGTTTTTTAAATTTGTAATTTAACTTTTATTTGAAGCTTTTTAAAAAAAACCGCATGCAAATCGGTCCACTTTTTAAGATAATTATTTTTTTTATTACTTAATTACTTTATTACTTGATTACAAACATAGCTAAGAACCATCCCGATTAAACAGGCTTCCTAATAAAAAAAACCGCATCCAAATCGGTCCATCCGTTTGGGAGCTACGATGCCACAGACAGACACACACACACACACACACACACACACACACACACGTCAAACTTATAACACCCCTCCGTTTTTTTCGTCGGGGGTTAAAAAGGTGTACTCTCATAATATCGTAGATACCGCTCTCTGCGTGTTTCGCGTTCGCAGCGAGTGTTGGAGCAGGAGAGGAATAACATTCACAAACACGGGAAAGAGAGAGTGAGAGAGATAAAGAACACATCCAGCAACTTTAATTTCCGTTGCCTGTTCAAGAGATAGAGGCGTGTGACCTATGACATACTGACTGACGGACACTCCCAAGTTTTTTTATGGGACCTAATATAACTGCGACATGTCACTCACCGTTGATAGGTATCACCTCTTTCCTGTCTGAACTAAGTGTAATATCAGTGCTTCTCTTTCGTTATGCCGGATGCAATGAACTTGGCAGAAAGCCAAACCATTTCATAGCCTTTTCAAGAGACCTTCATTGCGGTAATATCATTCGGGATGTTTATGATCAAGGATAATTTTTTACACGACTCCGAAAGCAAAACAGGGTAATTTGTTTCACTTTGATGTATGTTTGTGAGTGGTTGAGTTTTCTTTATACCTTCGAAATAAAACGTCTGAATACATTTTAAATAATGAGGTTACATAGGATAGCGAGTAGAGTGACCAAAATAATGATTTTTTTTTAAATATAAATAAACGAAATATGTTTTACCTTAATAACTTTTTACATAAGTACCTACTCAATAAAACTGTCGTCTCTTTTAAGTCATCGTCATATTTTCGTTTGGCCAGGATCAAATCAAATCAAATTAAATTCTTAATTTCCACAAAAAATGTTAATTACACAAAAACATTAAAATTATTTTAGCTCTTTGTTAGTTAGTACCTAATTAGTTCGAGTTTAATCGAAAAGGACGATGAAACGCTGACTTGTGTCCTACTGAACAAATGCTCGAAAGTAAACTGACGTTTATCTAACCATATTCTTTTCATAATAAACTTAATTGGATAATACCACAACGATTACATGAAACAATATGTGCTACACGACATGACGTAGAATGCTACTCGCTATCTACGTGAGAAACTATTTAATACGCCTGTTGTTCGGTGACCATGATTTTGAGGCCACTTTGAAGATAATGAAGTAAAATATAAACGATTAGTTTTTGTCCACGGCTAATGTCATATTTTTGTTACGCGTCGACTGTTCGGTTGTGAGTAGTGAGTAGGTACCTACTTAAATATATCAGATTCGGTATTACGGATCCATTTGTATCACTTTATAGATATCAAATTGTTTAAACTCGCTAAAGGAGATAATCCACTTGAAATATCGTACATTTTGAAATGGGAAAAATAAAAATATACCTATAAACAAAAAAATAAATATATTATATAGATTATAACTAACTTTCATTATTATTATTTAAAAATAAAACTAATTAGAATTAAATTAAATTAAATAACCTAAACTAAAAAAACACAAACAAACCTTAATATAATTAACCTCTCGAGAGACTGCAACGATCCGGGTTGACCTACCTACGGTCATAGATATTTTGATCCAAAATAATTTTTTGGATCGAAATCAGTAAAACCGCAGAATTTTTAGTTAATTTAAATGGAAATGCAAGCGCCTGACCTACCTAACATTGATTATTCAACTTTCCCAATTTGACTTCTGTTGATGTGAATGGAAATTTCTTTTTGAAATAAGAGGGAATATGGACATGTAATTTTCTCCAGCTCTGACTTCTACTTATTATATTTGCGAAAGTTTTCTCGCGAAAGTGTACGTCACTACAGAATTCGTTCGTTGACAAACATTTATGTTGAAAGTATGTACTAGAGAGAAAAAAGTAAGACATTTCAAAAGTATCCGTCTAGCTAAATTTGTGTTATCGTGAAAATCCAATACCTATCACACGACATTATTGTTAAAAATACCATGGCGTCGACGACGCTAGCTTTCGCGACGAGATTTCGTAAATGTAATAGCGTCTTTACATACATAGGTGTCGTTGAATTCTATAGAGTTAGCAAATGGGAGCTAGCAGTCACGTGCGGAGTTGCGACGGTCGATCGAACTCTGTCGGTCAACTTTTAATTGGGAATTTAATCGGAATACTGCAGCCGCGGCCTTGTTCTCAGAAGCTTCCGGAGAGCTCTGATATTAATAATATACATGGGCCGTAATTATTGAAGATGGCAGTAATTTAATTTAATGTGGTGCGTATTGGCAAGTTTTTATCCACCTATTTTAAACTTTGAGTTTGAGAACAATTTAGTCAAGTATTTCATAGACAAAGAACTAGTTCAATTAGATAAATTTGAATAAGAGAAAAGTAAAATTTTTAAACTTTAAATTAGTCTTACTAGACACGCAAAATTTCAAGTGTATAGGTCAAATAGATTTTAAGTTATGGGGGGGGTCGAAAGTGGCCTGAGATGTTTCGTGTAATATTATATAACCGTCCTCGGCCGGTGTGTCGCCCTTTTGCTTTGCGAACTTGGCTGACACACTGCCGTGTGTCTAGATTTACGATGTGATTGATTGGATGAAATCACGCCTAGCTTCTGGTGATATACGTAAACCATGTACAGGGTGTTGCAGCACTCACTAAACTAACTTCAGGAGCAGATTAGTCTGAACAATAGGAACAAAAAATGTACGCACATTTTTCTGAATTGGTCCGGAATAAATAAATACAGTTTCCATTCTTACAGCCTACAATGTCTAAGTACATACACGGCTGAACGCTTGTTTTGTGTGCGACCGACGCGAAGACCGTGCGTAGTAGTATGTAGGTCACCATCATATCTCTATCATTAGCACAACAATAATATTTCATTTCATTTTTTGTTTTGTTTTATGGAAACTGACACGGTTGGCTACATCACCTACAACGTCCGTGATGTCAGCCCATAACACCGGGTGAACTAGGTGCCATGTCAGTGCTTCCCCCTTTGATCGTGCCGGCTACACTGAACTGGTCGGAAAACACAAACTATTTACATAGCCGTTTGGACCGACGTTTCATTCAGTGCGGTGGTACCAACCCGGGCGGGTCAAACCCTACCACCAAGTAAGATTAGGAGGGAAGGGACCTACAGTTTTACGAGGAATCCGAACCTCAGTCAGCCTCCAACGGTCAGCGGTCACCCATCCTAGTACTGGCAGCACCCAGCGTTGCTTAACATTCAATAACGACAGTTGACTGTCTGCACCACTGAGCTATCGAGGCTGACAAAAGCATTTAAGCTTATTTCATTTCATTAGAATACATTGTGACAAGTACGAGTACAGTCTTACTGCCATAAGAACGCGCAATAAAAATAAACAAGAATTAAATTATATTTTATACTAGCATTTGCCTGCGGCTTCGCTCGCCTGAAATTCGTATTTAAAAAGAAGAAAGTAAGTAAGCCCGCCAGCGTACCATTATTTCGGCGCGCGGAACAATTCGGTTTGTATGAGAGCCACATCTTAGCGTAACCGGTACTAAATTTTATTTAGCCTATCCTGTGTACCGTATAATCAAATGTGCTTTCAAAGTTTCATCTAATTTGGATGATCGGTTTAAGAGGTATGGAGGAACATACATACATACATACATACAGAAAATATTTCTAAAAATCGTCAATTTAATTTTAGTATCATACATAGAGTTTACAAACGCAACATCTCATGAAACAAAGTAGCTTACTCCATGACTTCCCTTACAGATTTATTATTAGTATTGATGATTGATTTTCACTTTGCATCAATGTGTTTATAAATAATCCATATTGTATTCTATTGTATTGTTTATTGATCATTCATATGGCAGTTAGACTGCGCTCGAACTTGTCACAATTTCTTCTATTCGGTTCGATTACACCCACGAAGAAGAACCGACAAGAAAGTTCGCATAGTATTTTTTTATACATATTTTTACAAGTATTTAGTGACTAGCCACATAATAACACCGCCAATAGTCGTATCGAAAACGCAGCTTGAGAGCAAGATTAACACTTGACAACAAAGTCTATCTGATTAGCGCCTCGATTAAACTGATTGAGATAACTTGTATGTACTGAGTATATCTGTTATATACATATACAAGCTGTGCCCGCGGCTCCGCCCGCTCTTATATTTCACTTCACTGCTAACCTCATAAGCCATTTAGCGTGATAGTAAGTAGCCTATAGTTGATGGGAAGAATCAAGCTATCCGTAGAATTTTTTTTATTAAAATCGGTTCAGGGGTTCTCGAGTTATAAGCGGACAGACAGACACTCAGACACTCAGACAGAAAGCAGACGTTGGATTTTATTATAGGTAAGGAAGGAAGGATAAGGATAAGGATTAATTTAGAGAAAAAAAATTCTAGACGATCTAGGCCCTTCTCACTCAAGTATTTTGCTGAGAGTTCTGAAAGGCTTATTAATTGAGTGAATCAGGTGTAAAGAGCCTTTGTCAAACATGTTCATATTTCTCCATATAAATTTACCATTATGAGGCTCGCTCTTGAGGTTTTCACGAAAGAATGTCGCGAAGGTTGCACGGGAGACGTGATCTGCGTGTGTAATTGCAATAAGACGCCGCAAGGGACCTCGGAGTCTGGGCCTGCAGCCGCATTCAGTTTCAGTGAATTTCTTCACAAGAATTGAAATTATCTAAAAAAAAAATTATTGGTAGCAGCATTATTGGGAGAAATTAAGGGAAGCGCTGACATGGCACCTAGTTCACCCGGTGTTATGTGCTGACATCACGGACGTTGTAGGTGATGTAGCCAAACGTGTCAGTTTCCATAAAAAAAAAAATGAAGCTTGTATGGATATGTATGTACGGATAATTACGAAAAATAAACTGTTTACACTTTCTTTTATTTACACAAAAAAGTTATATTTTCTTGTCCGGTGTTCATGCGAAATAACATCTTTATTAGTTTTACAAACAGCAGACATTTTTAGGGTTCCGTACCTCAAAAGAGGCAAAATTAGAACCCTTATACTATAATAAGGCTTATAGGATCATTCTTGTGTCCCAGTCACAGCTTATTTACTCCGAATCTGATGGACGAGAAAAGTTGAAATTTAGTACATACATAAATATAAGGTCTTTCAAAATTTTTTCATAGTACGCTAAGGGGGGGTTCTGTATCATATAGGGAGTAAAACCTATATAAAATTTTTTGGAACTTGGGTTTTTTTTATGTAAAATATTTTTTTATGAAGATATTTAAATAAAAAAATAGGTGGTTGATTTTTATAGCCTAATCGATTAAGTTTCATAACAGTAACAAAAAAGTCTTCATTGACATTATTTGGTAAAAAAAATCAAATTCTTTCTATTAATTATTATATCAATATTCCATACTAATAAAACTAAAATTGTGGTTTTTCACAATTTCTGAAAGAAATAGATCTATGTGCTAGAAGACTTTTTTGTTCCTGGCATGAAACTGAAACGATTACTAAAAATTGTTTTTTTACATTTTTTTTTTTAAATAAACATTTTTTTTTGTGAAAAAACAAATCCTTTGTTATTCAAAAGTGATCTACTACCGATACAGAACCCCCCCTTAGCGTACTATGAACTAATTTTGAAAGACCTTATATAGAGTTTGATGACCCAATTATGGACGTATAGCGTAAATGAACGATTTTCGATTTTGGGGGACAAATCAGAAAAGTAAAAAAAAATTGCTTAATAATCTAAAAAAAATACAGAAGTTGTACATTTAGTTAATAAAATAAAGTATAATAATAAAGTGCTTAAGGCATAAATATTCTTTTTTGGTTTGTATCTAAAACGGTTATATAGAAAATACATAGAGAAAATCGCATTCTTATAGCTTATTTATGTATATAGAAGCGTGAGGTGCGACGGACAGCGGTGATGGACAAGTAGCAAATAGCTAGGAAACTCTCCGTGTGTGGCTTTTTGTCATCAGTGTTTTGCTTCGATAAAGATTTACACTTCTTCTTTTTACCGTACCGGTACCGGATACGGAACCCTATTACTAAGCTTACGCCGCCGCCGTCTGTCTGTCTGTCTGTTCGTCCGTCGGCTCGTCCGTCCGTCTATCCGAGGGCTGTAACTCTTGAACCGTAATAGGTAGCGTGTTGAAATTATCAAAGAATATGTGTTATTTATTATGGCCGATATAACAACAAATAATAAAAATAAGAAAAAGTAAATAATTCACCGGGGTTCCCATAGAAGAAACTAAAAAGTGGCGCATGCGCGCCATCTACTGAAAAGAGTATGAAGCATTTTAACTAATCATGAAGTTTAACTAATGTGAAGCATTTCATAAACACGCCATAAATGGCGTGAGTGGCGCTGACCATGACATGGCGATACGGAACCCTCGGTGCGCGAGTTCGACTCGCACTTGGCCATTTTTTTTAAATAGTCTTCTCTTTAGTTAGGAAATTGGTTGAACATGAAAGAGTTTGTATTGTACACGTGGGTATATATCGGAGGCCTGTCTGGTTGGACACCTCTGTCAATGACTGTCAATGACTAATTCAATTTCCACACCCTGTGGTCGCGAGGAATCCGTCCGCTGTACGATCGTTTGAAGTGATGTTGTCCTCGGACGCGTGTGGGGTGGGGGCGCTTGCGTCATTTCGTGTTCTTCACCTAGATACGATTTGTAATGAAAGAGCAATGATAATAATTTATTGCTTTTATATTTACCTATAACTCTGCAATGTGTAAACTATAAGGTTTCGTTTTAATTATTGATTTATAATAACTGGTGATAGATTTCTGAAATCAATTATATTGTACACTATCTTTTACCCGCGGTTTCGCTCGTGTGAAATTGGTATTTAAAAAGAAGAAAGTAAGTAAGCCCGCTACCGTACTTTTATTTCGGCGCGCGGAACAATTCGGTTTGTATATGAGATCCACATCTAACTGGAACTAAATTTTATTTAGCCTATCCTGTGTCACGTATAGTTAAATGTGCTTATACTAAGATTCATAGAATTCGGATGATCGGTTTAAGAGTTATGGAGGAACTTACATACATACATCTAAAAATCGTCAATTTAGTTTTAGTCATATACATAGAGTATACAAACTCAGTATCTCATAAAACAGAGTAACTTACTCCATGACCATCCCTTACATATTTATTATTAGTATGGATGGTATAGTCCGTATGGACGAAACAGACATTCAGACATACCGACAAACATTGCATTTTATACTGGTCCAACATAGGTACGTACACTCCTCGCCTATTCAATACAAATATGTTGTTTTTGTATGTGGTTAAAATGTGCGGGGTCGGTACTTAATAAGAATAGCCCCACTGCATCTATCCCCGTGCATGTCGTAAAATGCGACAAAGGGATAAGGACAAGATGCCGCGCATAAGGGCGTCAGGCTAGCCACCTCTCACCTTGGCACGGTGTTTCCACCGAGTCATGCAGGAGGTGGGCCTTCATGCCTTACTTGCTGCCTGATCTGAGTTATCTTGTTCGAATACTTTGCTAAACGTGGTGGTCAGTGTTCTGCTGTAATTTACCAGAATACTTGTAGCACAACACCGATTACTCTTCTTACCCCGATTGTCGGGATACGGCGTGTGTGTGTATGAAAATGTACTATTTTTTATAATGTACTCGTATGTAGGCCGCCGATCGATGTTCTGTGAACAGACCCCATATATTTTTGAGTACGTATTTTGACACTTATCATCGAAATTATTATGGCTTCAAACTCTTTCGATCGGGCGAATTCGCTAATCGATTTGATATCTTTGTATAGATTTGATATAGACACAGAAGAGCACGTAAAAGAAAATAAAAGTGATATGAGAACTTTAGCACTTGCGGGTACGGGCGGAGCAGAAGAAAAGAAGGCGAAGAGTTGTGAAACGCTTTTGACAAGCTTCCTCTCAGATGATGGATTCTTAAATTTAAGATGACGTGAGACTGCGTCGATTCGAATTTCAAGAAGTGTAAACTTCATCTAACAGCGCCGATCGATAGCTTTTTGAAAAAACTATTTGATTAACTTCGCTCGATAGAAAAAAAAATCATAAACATGCCATGAACATGAATTTAGTTATACAAACGTGACCAAATCAAGGCTTTGGAAAAAATATATTTTATTTGTTGAAATCCGTAGCACAGAGCACGGAACGCCTCCCGCCCGCGCCCCCTCCGGGGTCGCGGGCGGGGGGCGTTCCGTGCTCTGTGAATCCGTAGGTATCCGTAGCTTTTTACTTTTTTGTTTCGATCCGTAGTTTTGTAATAAAAAAATAAAAAACTAATTTTTTATTTATTGATTTTGTTGCATCCTACTCCAACCAGCGAAAGCGGCGCCTTGAGAGAGGAGTACGGGTAAAGGGGAGTAGGTAAGTACGAGTATTATTTACCTCCAATGTTTGTTTCCATTAATAAAATATACATTTCCTTTCTTCTCGTTGTTTTACGAGTCCCTTTCCATTTGGGCAGAATATTGCATTATAGGTATCGTACAAAAGTTCATTCGTGATAAAACTTTAGGTCCCTTCTCTTCTTACCTTACTAGGTGGAAGGGTTTATCCCGCCCGGGTTGGTACCACCGCACTGAATGAAACGTCGGTCGAAACGGATAGGTATGTAAATAGTTCATGTTTTCCGTCCAATTCCGTTTAGCCGACATGTAATGAACGGAGCACTGACATGGCACCTAGTTCACCCGGTGTTACGGGCTGACATCACGGATGTTGTAGGTGATGTAGCCAACAGTGTAAGTTTCCATAAAAAAAAAAAATAGCGCACACCTCGGCGCACAACAACCAACAAATCTACACGACATAACACGCAATCACACGTGTTGCTACGCCTCGCCAGGTACGTATGAGTGTGATACGAGAGCACCATCTATGTCGCGCGCGCGATCGATACGGCTCCAATGAAATATGTATGAACGCTTTTCACGCGTCGAAATGGGATTGGCCGGAGTTCGCAAGCGAGCAAGGCTGATTTTTATGATCGTTTTTCACCTGACTCGATTTGCTATATCACTAAGAAGTTTAAATATTTAGGCTCTTTTTATTAGGTTGCCGTATCCCGTACGAAAGCCTATTACTAAGCCTACGCCGTCTGTCTGTCTACGTCTGTCTGTCCTTCCGTCTGTCTGTATGTCCGAGGGCTGTACCTCTTGAACCGTAATAGGTAGTCTGTTGAAATTTTCACAAAATATGTGTTATTATGGCGGATATAGAAACAAATAACAAAAAATAAAAAAAAAAAATTAAGGGCGGTTCCCATACAAGAAACGTGTTTTTTTTTCAATGTTTTTTTTGTGGTGCGGAAACCTCGGTGCGCGAGTCCGACTCGCACTTGTTTAGGGTTCGTTAGCCATCGACGCTGTCAGGGGCGTGATAGCTCTTAGGTTTCTTCCAAACATGTATCCCATCATGGCGCTCAGCTCTTTTGTCGCATTTTCCCGATGAGGTACCGTATGGAGCCGGTACTTAAAAAGAATAGCCCTGGTGGGTAGGGTTTATCCCGCCCGGGTTGGTACCACCGCACTGAAGTTTTATGGAATTCGGATGATCGGTTTATGAGTTTTGGAGGAACATACATACACAAAATATTTCTAAAATCTACAAACTCTACAAACTCATAAAACAAAGTAACTTACTTCATGACCATCCCTTAAAGATTTATTATTAGTAGTAAGTATTGATTGATTGACACATACATGCCACACGCTGTATCCCGACAACCAAGGTAACCAGAGTAATCGGTGTTGTGCTGCAAGAACTCCAATAAATTACAGTGCAAACCCGACCACCACTTTTAGCAAAGTTTTGACAAGATCAAGCAGCAAGTAAGGTACGTAAACCCACCTGCTGCATGATTCGGTGGACGGGCAGTGCCAAGGTGAGAGGTGGCTAACTTGTCATTCTTTAGCATGCTATCTCGTCCCTATTCCTTAGTCGCCTTTTACGACATGCACGCGGAGATAATATATAGTGGGGCTATTCTTATTAAGTAGGGACCGGCCCCGTATTTTATTATTAGGTGGTTTTATTAATTACATTAAAACCATTTAACGGAAAAGTTTGTTTTACCTTTATAGAATAACGAATAACAAGAATCTTTTATGTGATAATTTTCTTTGTAACACAAAGAAAATGTGATTATTTAATTTAATCTTCCCAGGAAAAATATTCAAGGCGTATCATAATATTTGACCGTCGTCGTGGCGTCATTACACAAATGCTTGTATTTGTTTAAATTATTCTCGATGTTTTTTATTTCGTTTATGTATTTTTCTTTATAACCTCGGGTTCGCAGTCGTGAAACTTTTAACGTGTCGGATAAATCCATAACAAATCAGTAAGAACGTAAGAAGTCTTCCCTATTTTGTTTGACGAAAGATATTCGAAATTGAAATTTTTCTTCTGTTTAATTTCATTAACCAACAGTGGAAAACATCATTATTGAACCAGTATTCTAATAATTTATTTGAGCCCGATTTGAGGTACTTTGACAGGTCATCTTAATAGATCAAGCTAAGTTTCGACTTACGTTTACGCGCCAAATCCTTTTTATTTCTACAGTGAATAGGGATGGAGATTCAAAGGGGCAATGCGGCTAGTTAGTGTATTGGGGGAGTCAGCGGAGATGGACGAAATTTATTTTATTCGATACTAGGTTTTGCCCGCGGCTTTGCTCTCGTGAAATTCGTATTTAATAAGAAGAAAGTAAGTAAGCCCGCTACCGTACCTTTATTTCGGCCCGCGGAACAATTCGGTTTGTATGAGAGCCACATCTTAGAGTGACCGGAACTGAATTTTATTTAGCCTATCCTGTGACCCGTATAATCAAATGTGCTTGTAATAAGTTTAATCGATTCGGATCATCGGTTTAAGAGTTATGGAGGAACATACATACATACAGAAATGATTTCTAAAAATCGTAAATTTAGTTTAAGTATCATACACAGAGTCAACAGAGGCAATATCTCATAAAACAAAGTAACTTACTCCATGACCATAACTTACAGATTTATTAGTATTGATGATGATTGATTAATAAATTAATTTTAATTCTAGTTCTTAAGATTTTGTCGAGTAAATATGACTTACTAAAATAATAAACAAAATTATTATTGTAAATAATAAACAAAATTATTGCAATGTCAAAAGGAAGTTTCCAAATCTCATAAGGTCTAATCTCTAGAGATGTTCTATGACAGATACCACAGGTAGAAATGTTTTGCTAAAGAGCCAGGCGAAGATAATATTTTTCCACTTTTTTTAAAATCTCGATTTTAGCCCTTTAAAAAAAACTCACTGAGCAAATGAAACATAATCCAACGTATTTTGTGACTATAAACGGCTCTTGAGCTATCGCTCTTTTGACGTAAGGCTAAATATTTCCTTCGTTAGTTGCCTTTATATAGAGATGAAAGGGATTTTTCTTTTTCAAAAAATGGGTTACACTCTGAAAAGGCGACTAAGGCGCCTTGAAGAAAATGTGGAAAACGTCGGCATGGGTTAATATTGCTGCGAGCACATTATGTTTTGAGAGATGTGGCTTTCATACAAACCGAATTGTTCCACGCGCTGAAATAAAGGGACGGTAGCGGCTTACTTACATACGAATTTCACGCGAGCGAAGCCGCGGGCAAAAGCTAATATAAAAGTAAAACTTAATAATCAATGCTAATCAATATTTAATATTATAATTTAAAATATTTCCCTTGTTTGAGTGGCAATAAACCCTATATTCTCATATCACGCAGTGCAGTGCGCTATCGAATTTCGTAAACTACAAAAAGCCGCAAACGCTCCAGATTGAATTTATGAAAACCGCATCTAAATATGTTAAGCTGTTCTCGAGTTATGAGCGAACAGACCGACGGCCGACGTTGCATTTCATAGGAAAAATACGAGTAGATGGAAACGAAAATGGTTAAAGCCATCACATTAGAAATACAAAAGTTAAGTACAGGCGAGAGTGGGCCCCAGATCCCCACGCGGGGCAGGATCTGAAAGTCACGGTCCGTTTGGTAAAATCACCTAATCCGTATTCAGGCTGAGTCTGCACTTCGATTTCCGGGTCAGGAATTTCTCATGCTTCTCTCGGCATTCTACTCTTGTTCGCATGTATGTACGAGTATGTACTGCTCATATTTTATAGACCCCGGTTACATTTTGTCGTAGCTGTAAGCGTTCCCGGGCACTGCTTGTGAATTAGTACCTATTGTTTGATAGTGTTGACGCTTTGATAACAATGAATAACCATTCGTTTTCTTTGATTGTATGGTATAAATTTTCTGTTAAATTATTTAACATAATTATTTATTTTTAAGTAAATAAAAATATTCTAAGTGAACGTATTTCCGCCCAAGTAGAGTCTCGGGTCCTTCAATAGAGGCGTGAATAGGCACCTGTCAGGCCGGCATGCCATTCGACCGGATTGCCTGTACGACCGAATATCCATGGGCGTCGTTAGACACCTGATGGGTGGCTCGGCGCCACATGTCGCGCTTTCTATAAAAAAAATATAAAAATTCAGAGCTGCGTGGGAATTTACTTAGCGGTCTCCCGACTCCTTTAAGTAAGTAAACGGAAATTATTTTGGACTTTTTAGGGGTCGGGGGTTTTTTAAATTTGTAATTTAACTTTTAACTGTATATAATCGATGAACTATTAAAATGTTGTAGGTACTCGTTTAGGAGAGACCAACGGACGCGCTTGTTCTGTCCCAGTTTGATTATGGTCTTTGATGGTGACAATGTTAATGGCGCCCGTCTATTGGCCAGAACAGCGCGAGCCGTGCCGTAGTTTTTGATATTAATAGTTTGTGTTTTCCGTCCGTTCAGTGTAGCCGGCACGATCGAAGGGAAGCATTGACATGACACCTAGTTCACCCGGTGTTATGGGCTGACATCACGGATATTGTAGGTGATGTAGCCAACCGTGTCAGTTTCCATAAAAAAGGCTGTTTTCACTTTTTTGGTTTTTACGTTCCTCAAACGGCATCGCATCGTCTTCGATTCGCTTCAACAGGCCCTAAGTTCCTACCCGACTGCACGATAATTTCCACCGAAGGCTTGAAGGAATGAATCATTTCAACCTGATAGTTGAAAGACGCGAATTGATAAATATTGTCAGTTCAATCAATTCAGTTCATCAAAATGAATTCGTGCTAAATACAATGCACTGCGTTGATATATTTGCATTTTAATTATTTCTCTTTGTTCTGAAAAAAATGCCCATCAATATAGCGTAGTCAGTATTTTTTTACTGTATTTGTCATGCATATGAAAGAGGTCATTATGTCGTAAGCGCGATAGGCCTCGAATGAAAATTCTTTAGTTAAAATTTCCACACAATGCTTATTAATATATTTATTTATATGCTGATCAAGAAACACACCTCTGGTTGACTGAACGAATAATTTATGCCTATTGTTAAATAACGTTGTTTGTAATGGACTGCATAAAATATGTATTTTATCCTTTATTTATTAACCCCCGACGAAAAAAAAGGAGGGGTGTTATAAGTTTGACGTGTGTGTGTGTGTGTGTGTGTGTGTGTGTGGCATCGTAGCTCCCAAACGGATGGACCGATTTGGATGCGTTGTTTTTTATTAGGAAGCTTGTTTAATCGGGATGGTTCTTAGCTATGTTTGTAATCAAGTAATCAAGTAATTAAGTAATAAAAAGAAATTTTATCTCAAAAAGTGGACCGATTTTCATGCATTTTTTTTAAAAAGCTTAAAATAAAAGTTAAATTACAAATTTAACTAACTTTTTTTTATACTTTCGTTTATTGCTTCGTTGGTTTAACCAGGCACCCGATGATTCACTACAAAATCCACAGTATCAGTTCACAATGTTTTAATTTGCTTTTAAACAGTTTTATTTTATTCGAAGAGAAAATGCATGGCCATTTTTAGGGTTCCGTATTCATACGGAAGCCTATTACTAAGCCTACGCCGTCTGTCTGTCCGAGGGCTGTATCTCTTGAACCGTAATAGGTATGTTGAAATTTTCACCGAATGCAAAATCATATGTTATTATGGCCGATATAACAACAAATAAGAAAAATACGAAAACGTAACAAAATCACGGGGGTCCCCATACAACAAACTAAAAAGTGTATGCGCGTCATCTAACGAAAACAGTATGAAGCATTTTAACTAATCACCAATTTTAAGTAATATGAAGCATTTCATAAAACACGACATGACATGGCGATACGGAAACCTCGGTGCGTGAGTTCGACTTGCACTTGGTCGGTTTTAAAGATTGGTCAGACGACAAGCTTGAGGGAAGGGTTGCCACGCGCCTATGTCGATTTTCGCAATAATTAAAACCCATAACGTTTATTGTCTTTCAGAATGCAGCTCGACCTTCGGTCCCGCCGTTTTGGTTACTTACTTTATTCGAGAAGGTTTAGCGATTACTTGAACGCAGCTCGGCCTTCGGCCTCGTCTTCAGTTAGTTACTGTCATCTAGAAAGAAATCTACGTGAACGCAGCTACGCCTTCGGCCATTCACTTTCTCGGCCTTACTATTTTCTTTTGAAATAGGAATTTCACGCGAACGAAGCCGCGGGCAACAGCTAGTATAAAATAATAATAATCAAATTTAATTACATCAATACAAAATACTTAGACTTAGAAAACAATCCTATCCGCTGTGGTTATAGGTCTTTGTCTTGGCAACACATAGTGTCGTTCTCGTTAATTCATATTGAGCTTCCAGTAATGGGTCATGGTATCATGTCTATTTAGGTGCATAGTGCTATAAATACGAGAGACAAACACTATCTACTCGTATTTAAAATTATATCCTATTAATACAGGACACCGCTAGTTGAAGTACACAAGTAGCCTACAACTCCACAACAAGCTCACAGAACAAAGAACATTTCATGATACAAGCTATCACACACATTCTTGCCAACCATCTCAGTCTACGAGACTGGTATTGATCGTGTATACAGAACCATGGAATATTTTAGCGAGCATACATACACATTCGAACGTGCGCTAGAGCGAACGAAAGCAAACGAACATCTAGTTGAACGAACGAATGCAAGCGAACTTATAGAACGAGTACAAACGAACAATTTTATTCGTTGACTGTTATTCGTTGACCTCTTAGTTGTGCGAACAAATTCCAACGCAATTCTCTTTGCTTAAACGACTAGCTAGCTTCTTTGAGTGAACGAATGCAAACGCACTTCTCGTTGAAATAACAATAAATAACCTCTAGTTGAGCGAAGAAAATGCTAGCGAGCCTCTAGTTAATCGAACAAATTGATAATAACATCATCGTTTCGTGCATTCGCTCGCATTCGGCTATGTGTCTTGGAGGAAAGAAATGACGCTCACTATCTGTAGCTTGTATGGATCGACATTTCAAAATTCGTAGCGCACACCTTAAACTTAGATAATTAGACGTCTCCCATGTATAAGTAAGCGCTGTTCCCTGCCTACATTTGTTCTATTTAAGTTTAAGTTAATCTAGATTTTATTGTCATGCGGTTTTGTCATAAAATCAATGGATTTTACTTTTTGCTATTCAGTGTCCACGTCTTTTCTACTACAAAATGTACACAGATTCTGCGTCTGTAGATAGAAAATAGATTATTATAGACACATTACTTGTATATGTATGTTTATACTTTCGCCAATACGTCTAGTCCTTATCTGTGCCTATAAAGATACTTTCACGGGAAAGTGACAGCCGCCACTGGTAATAAATGTTGCCTCTCCTATTTCCGGCAAAAAGGAAGTCCGGAAATATAAACAAGTAAGCGGCCTCCTGGGAACAATCTCGTGGGTTAAGCCTCTAGAGGACATTGGTGGAAAGAGGAATTACTATTTTGTTTTACTTCGTGTTTTACGCAATCTAGGATCGTTGATTATTATGAGAGATAGGTAAGCATTACGGGTGTTTGGAAGGCGAGGTGTTGAACTAAGCTTGCGATGGCTTCACCGAACATATCCGGGTCTAGAGGAAGGTGTCAATCGAGGTCGGGACTAGCGAGTGGCCACTATAGAGTTCTCCAGCATGCGTTATGTTTCGGCTTGCGGCAAGCAATCTTCAGCTAGTCTGCGGTGACTAGGACGCGGATAACCCGCAGCCCCGCTGTTGAACTCCCTCTCTCTACCTGTCCATATTTCTTGGCCCATTCATAGATTCTTAAAGTGACTGTAGAGCGACTTTGCTGGTAGTCCTGTTGCTCCGACTTCCACAGCGAAGAGATCAATCTTGAATCCGTTTTTCACTATCCGGTGTACTAAGTTGCAGTACTTGTTTACTTTGAAGATGTATTCCTTCGGTATGTTACTTTCCCATGGAACTGTAAGTTCCTACATGCTTTGTCGCTTTTGAGAATATGAGTATGTCCGGTCTGTATGTTTAGGTACAGATTTCTGAAGGTGTTTGTGTGTTCATTAACATTTGCCAGTTCTTTGTTTAAACCCTACAACTCTACCACCTCAATTGTATTCAAACAAGGTTGTAAAGGTTTTAAATGTGCATTTATAGGTTTTCTCGACTACAAATATAACGGCGCTTTTTTCATGAAAAATTTACACATTACACTGTAATTAAAGGAAGAAAATAATTATTATAGAATTTGTTCAGTCCCTCTAGAATCTAGACGACTGATCTAGAGTACAGATATTACAATAATTAATAAATAGCGGAGTAAGCACTGAAAAAAAATACGTAGAGCATTGTAGGCGCTATACGGTGCCCCAGTGTCCCAGATTACGCTATGACGAAGAAACCCAAAAATAAACAATTAATTATCTAGACCTACGCGTCGTCGTTGAACATTTTTCAATGAAAATTGCATACACCAAAATGTCTGGCCGTTCCAAGATAACACGAAACATTACAGATAAGGGCTTAGGTTGTTTGATGGAAAATTATGTAGGATTATCCTCTAGTTTGATAAGGCGCAGACTTAGGGGCATTAACATTCGGCAAATGCACAGAGCATGAAATGCGCGCGCCCGCCCCTACTAGAGGCGCCGTGAGCGCGATTTCTCTACAACACCGTTGAAGCCTGTGGGCGTGGCCTATGACTTACATATGTGTGTTGTGCGTGTGCATTTGTTTTGTGCGTGTGCCTAACTTGCTCCTCTTTGTGTGTAGTGTCGATACTAGCACACACACACACACATACGAAGCGCTAGCAGCTCAACGTACGGTTATTGGGTTTCAAATATCATCGCTTAGGGCGCCTCTAGTAGGGGGCGCGGGCGGTAGGTATTTGATGCTCTGTGGGCAAATGGGTCACGGATGCCCTTTGTAGGCACGAATTGGGCACGCCGCATTCTGTTTGACGAGGATGCTTGGCCGGGAGCATGCGGTGATTTATTCAAGTAGATGCTAATTGCATGCATGTGCTGCTGGTATTGAAACGTGTGTACTGTGCATATGGTAGGTAATGAGATAAAATTATCAACCACATAATAGTATTTGGAATTTTAAGGTTCTTAAGTTTATATATAATAAGCTATATATATTATGTAACTTAAATCATTTTCCCTATTTTTATTCAGTTGTGGATTAGTAGAGCCATAGTCTTAAGCGACGGGTTGCCGAGTGGTTTGGGCATCGGCTTCTCGTATGGCACCTACTTTCTCGCAGGTGATATTGGCTGGTCGGAGCATGTGCTTTGGTCCCTCCGACTCAGCCACCCACCCATACGGGATAACATAAAAAACAATTATTGCCTTTCTCTAAATACATAGATATTTATGTTACATATATGTAGGTATATTTATAAAATGAAACAAGTATCCCTCCTCCCTTTAACTGGCATTACACATGCTTCTTTCTTTATAATTTTATTTCTCATCCATCAACCAAAGGTGGACTGGAAGAAATCACTTGCAGTGATAAGTCTTTAAATCTGTCTTTAGGCAATTTCTTGCTTATTTTCGTGTACTCTTATTCTTTCAATTATGTGCAATTAAGAGTTTTTCTATTCTATTTTTTTCTTTTTTTATGGAATTATTTACTTTATTCTATTCTGTTCTAAGTATACCTAGGTCAAACTTACAACGATGCCATAGATTTAAAACTTCGTTAGGTTCCATAAACTCAATGGCAAATGATTAGACAAAGAAATCCAATGTCATTATCGATCGGCCTTGGTTACACTGCCAAGGTTCTCCCATACTCTCGTGATAGAACCATATGAGATTTTTCCCAGAAAAATCTCGATAGCTAATTACGCGTTTCTCGGCCGACAGCGTCTCTGAACTCGTAATTTTCTAGCTCTCCGTATAGGTAGGTACACCGGTTCTAGGTGGCCGGGCTGTGTAGGTACAGTGCGTTACCCGACAAACACATCCTCCTACACTTTTGTACCGAGGATCTACACTATTCTGTACACAGTTTTACCAATCGCCTTCATCCTTATCATTCGTGGCAGCACTCCCTCAGGGCGAATTTAAATTTTAACTTCCGAAGGCAGCCCAACGCAGTTGAATTCGTCTCTCCACCTCCTTATGCAGACGTTGTCTGCCAAGCCGCGGAGTTTAACAGAGTTATATTTACTCTTCAACCTGTTCGATCACTTCTCCGTGAATAACGATTTGTCCTCCCGTCATAACCTCGGTCGCCATGATCTTAGTTTTGTCCCGGTTCGTCTTCTGATCCACCTTCATCGACGCTGTATAAAGGTCTTCCAGCATGCTCTGAAGCTGATCTCGAATTTGACAGAAGAACAATGTCTTTTGAGGTAAGGAACATTTGGTTTTTAATTTACTCTAGTTTCAATGTCGCCTTGTTTATTTCACCATGAAAGTACACAATATTACGCACGTTGTCCCCATTCATCAATTCAAACTATTTACCTATAAGGTCGCGAAATGTAAGTTTCTCCGGGCGGCAATGACCCTAGCTCTAGCCCGTGCCCACATTATATAAACAGTCGTAGTACATACTCTACTCTAGTACATAGATACTCGCAATCATCTCTAGCAAGATATAAATATTCAACGGCCGCCGGGACGCCGCGCGCCGCCGCCGTCGTCATTGAGTTCTAGACTTTTAATAAACCAAGTCGGGCGGCGGCGCGCGGCGCCTCCACGCCGGCAGAACCCGGCTGAGCGCAGCGCCGCTGGTAGCCGAGACGAGTTCAAGGACTTTGAATCCTGTTCCTAATAAGATTTGATTTCATTGTGATATCATGTTGACAACTTCAGTTCAGCTGTTTACAATCGTATAATTTCAATTATGTAAATGTGAGTCCGATGCTTTAGAAAAAAACTATATATCGTGACCTTTTTATTAGGGTTCCGTATCCGTCGTACGGGACCCTATTACTAAGCCTACGCCGTCTGTCTGACTGTGTCCGTCCGTCTGTCCGAGGGCTGTATCTCTTGAACCGTAATACGTAGCACTTTGAAATTTTCACAATGTCCGATATAACAACAAATAATAAAAATAAGAAAAAGTAAAAAAATCACGGGTTCAATTTCGAAAACTCTACCGAAAAGAGCGTACGAAGCATTTTAACTAATCATGAATTGGAACTAATATGAAGCATTTCATAAAACACGCCGCGCGAGTTCGACTCGGACTTGGCCGGTTTTTTTTCCCCCTTCACCGAACCGGAGTTTTCGCACGAGAGAACGATGCTCGCGATGTGTTCCTGCGCGAGAGCCAAATGTAGAACCTTAATCGATTTTTCTTCGTGTGCGGGGCCATTGATCTCGATAGTTTATTCCGTCAGTGCCCGTGGGACCAGCACTCGCCCCATTTTTGGGATATCCTCTTACGAGTTCGGAAAACTAGTTTTAGCTGTTAGAGTTGAACGGTACTTTGGAATTGGCATGACGGTGGTGCCACCGTATTGGTAGTTGTGTATATAGATAATTGCATAGCTGTACCTAAGCTAGCAGGGTTTCATTACGTTCCTGTTCTCGTGTGATGAAACCATTTTATGATCTACGCATGTATGCGGGTACAAGGCGCGTATACAGAGTGTATTTAAATTAACTGCGTTCCTTTCAAGGGGTTGTTCTGTATCCTAAACTGAGTAACTTTTGTTCTACGGTTTTTGGAAATTGAAAAAAAAAAATAACTTTCTCCATACATTTAAGGGCAGACCTAACCTCCAAATGCATGGGGAACGTGAATTTTTTTTCCTAAAGTATTACAAAAGTTGCTCAGTTTAAGATACATAACAACCCCCTAAAAGAAACAAACAAAAAGATAATAAAATAGTTTATTGAGTCAAATGAAGGTTTTTACCACTGAATATTCCAATTCAGTGGTTTTTATATACCATGCATTAAATACCTAATAATGATCGATCGATCGAAGGGAAGCACTGACATGGCACCTAGTTCACCCGGTGTTATGGGCTGACATCACGGATGTTGTAGGCGATGTAGACAACCGTGTCAGTTTCCATAAAAAAATTAATTATCTTATTTACTAAGAATGGTTTTAATTATTGCATGAAAAAAAAGAACCCTTAAGCACATAATATGTTTTTATTATGAACATTTGTAAAGCAGGATTTCTATTTACCGAATCCTTGTGCATTTACTTTTTTTTTGAGAAATAGTTTTGGAATTTAATTACTCAGATTAAAACTTAAAAAAACGTAATAAGATGTATCTATTATAATGTTTGAACCCGACTTAACCTCATGCCGTAGATTGTTTAATGTACAGGGTCATACATAATGATTAGGTATTTTGCAAAATGTATGCATTTTAATATTCAAAATTTCAATTCTTAATTTTTCAATAGCTCTCGCAAGGTCAGTGAAAATATGCTAAGGACCATCGCGCTGCGCCGCTGTCTTGTGCCAAGGTTATTTTAATTATCTATTTTTGTTTTATGTATTATTTCATTGTAGTGTTATTTCATTGACCTGAACATTTGCGAAGGTGCCCAGGCCAGAAAGACATTGAAAAAGAAATTATGTTCATAAGTAACCTGAAATGGCAGCGTTTAAAGTACAGCAATGGAAAAAGGCAGATTTTTTTTTTTTATGGAACCTGACTCGGTTGGCTGCATCACCTACAACATCCGTGATGTCAGCCCATAACACAGATTGATTTATCATTATTAGTGAATTACAGGTACAAATGCGTAGTACCCGTAACCGACGAGCATGCATGAAGAACATTATGTGAGTGGGAGAGGCGGCAGAGGTGTGTCAGGATCGTGGCACGTGGAAATCCGTTGTCTCTGCCTACCCCACCGGAAAACAGGCGTGACGCTATGTATGTATGTATGTAGTGAATTAACCCCGTCAACCTTTGGGTGACAAGCGTAGATGTTGTGCAATTGATAGATATCGTTCTAGGCTAACTTATTATTCAAACTTGTGTTTGTGTGTTTTGTTTGACTTCATAAGATGAATTGACTACTTGCAAGAACGAGTCCTGTAAATGCGGCAAGCATAACGACGGCGGCGACACGCACCTAGCATAATATGCGGGTGTTTGAACATTGAAAAAAAAATAAAGTCAAGTGATACGGCTTGTGGAAACCGCGCGATAAGCCTGGAGTAACCAGTTTAAAATGCTTTCAGAATGGAACAACGAGGCAACGCTTCAGAAACACTTTATTTTTATATAATTTTGTGAGAATTTATATAAGTTAACATTTTGAAGTGACAGTCACAGAGAGCTAATAAACTAACCATAAAAAGAGAAAACTTGAATGGAATACGTCAAAAACAAATAAAAAAAAAATCCGACCCTCAAAAAGTCAAAAATAACTTCCGTTTACTTAAAGGAGTCGGAGGATGCGGTCTTTTTATTAGAAAGCTGGTTTAATTCGGCATGGTTATTATATATGTAGGGCTGGACTTAAATACAGCGCTGAATCTAATGAAATATTCACTAGATTCAGCACAGGCTGTGTCCAGTCCTTTTTTTCTCTTCTCTTGATAGCTATAGTTGTCTAGTCTAGGCGTTGTACCTAAATTTGAAGTTAAAAATAAATATTTCTTATTCTTATTCTAAGTAAATACCCGCACAGCTCTGAGTTTTTATATTTTATTTGGCACCTCATAATGAGGTGGTATTCAGATCCGGTGAATTACGTCCTTCTCGAACGTAACACTATTATGAAATCTAAAAAAAAAAGTATTGGAAAGTCGACAAGAAAGCATTTATTTTCATAATCTCTTTTGATGTGCACAACGTTGAATAATTCAAGGGCAAGCTATTACTGAAATAGCTTGGGCGAACCGAAGCATGGGCGTAATCACAGAGCATCAAATACCTACCGCGCGCGCCCCCTACTAGAGACGCCCTAAGCGATAATATTTGAAACCCAAAAACTACACGCAGTGCTGCTAGCGCTTCGTATGTGTGTGTGTGTGCTAGTATCGACACTACACACAAAGAGGGGCAAGTTAGGCACACGCACAAAACAAATGCACACGCACAACACACATATGTAAGTCATAGGCCACGCCCACAGGCTTCAACGGCCTTGTAGGGAAATCGCGCTCAGGGCGCCTATAGGAGGGGCGGGAGCGCGCATTTGATGCTCTGTGGGCGTAATAGACTACGTAAGCAATGTATTCGTAGGTTACAGTCATACATTGCACACAATTTACTTCTTCTCCAAATCTACAAATTGTTGTTTTTATACAAAGCGCGACATTTGGCACCGGGCCAACAATTAGGTGTCTAACGACGCCCTTGGATATTCGGTCGTACGCGTTGGTTGCGAATGCCATGCCGGCCTGACAGGTGCCTTCGGGCGTGAATAGTCACGCCCGAAGGACCCGAGACTATACTTGGGGGGAAATAATATGTGCACAGTGAAACAAAATACACACAATTTTCCCCATCATCCACATCATCATCATCATTCAAAGGCCGGGCATTCGAAACTTCCTTCATCGCAGAATGCCCATGAGCATCGTTAGACACCTGCTCGTAGGTGTAACGATGCCACCATGTCGCGTTTTCCGTACAAACATAATCAAAATCATACTACTACCCCGAACAATGCAAGGAACGCAGCGGTGTACTTCACAACAATTCGACCAAATACGAAGATGACTCCGTCATGTTTGGTCGAATTGTCTTATTGATAAGGTGACATAAATCTTCATGTACTTTCTCAGAACTCATGGACTGCTAGGTACGAAGTGTGCATATCGTATTACCAAGTTTTTTTTTTTCAAGATAAAAATATTATTACGTATACAAGCTTTTTCTCGCGGCTTCCCTCGCTCACTTGAAATTTGTATTTATTACTTAAATTTGTATTTTTTGTCAGCCTCGATAGCTCAGTGGTGCAGACAGTCAACTGTCGCTATTGAATGTTAAGCAACGCTGGGTGCGGTCAGTAGTTGGATGGGTGACCGCTGACCGTTGGAGGCTGACCGAGGTTCGGATTCCTCGTAAAACTGTAGGTCCCTTCCCTCCTAATCTTACTTGGTGGTAGGGTTTAACCCGCCCGGGTTGGTACCACAGCACTGAATGAAACGTCGGTCTAAACGGCTATGTAAATAGTTTGTGTTTTCCGACCAGTTCAGTGTAGCCGGCACGATCAAAAGGGGAAGCACTGACATGGCACCTAGTTCACCCGGTGTTATGGGCTGACATCACGGATGTTGTAGGTGATGTAGCCAACCGTGACAGTTTCCATAAAAAAAAATAAAAAAATTTAAACAGAAAAAAGTAGAAAGCCCGCTACCGTACTTTTATTTCGGCGCGAGGAACAATTATGTTTGTATGAGAGCCACGACTGAATTTTATTTAGCCTATCCTGTGTCCCGTATAGTTAAATGTGCTTGTACTAAGTTTCATCGAATTCGGATGATCGGTTTAAGAATTATGGAGGAACATACATACATACATAAAGAAAAGATTTCTAAAAAAGTTCAATTTAGTTTTAGTATCATACATAAGAGTCTACAAACTCAGTATCTCATAAAACAAAGTAACTTACTCCATGACCATCCCTTACAGATGCATTATTAGTATTAATTAATTAATATTGATAACCAGCCGGCACCGGCGGCTTTGCCCTAAGGAAGATCAGACATGGCCAATAACACCACTCCTCGTGAAACCACGATCAGAGAGGCGACATGCCAGTTAAGGGGGGTACTAGACAAAACATCACATAATATTATCCTAACTATAGCCATATTTCAATAGATATAACTATAATTTATATGCTTATAGTTAGGTAAAGATTCAAGATATAATGTGTGATAGAGATAGATTATTGTAATAGTAAATTCTCTGAAAAATAAGTGGGTGAAAAGTGGTAAAAACGTTCGAAAATGCATTTGATAGATTCGTTACAAATACGTCCATACAAAAAACGCTCGCGCACGGCAACGGCCCAAAATTTAGAATGTTCAAAGATAGTTCAGTGAAAAACCATTTATTCTGTAAGCGTTTGAATTTATTTAGATGATTCTTAGTCTTATTGACTCTAAGCTCAATGAAGCATTTTTCGTATTAGATGCATTTGTAAAAAATGGCGAGGGAAATGGCAAAGGCATTTTGGAACGAAATTACCACTTTCACCACATATTTTTAATGGAATTTATAAGATTAAATTAAAAATTATGAATTCACATTATACCTTGAATCTTTGTCTAACTATATGCATTTATAGTTAAATCACTTGAAATATGGGGATAGTTATGGAAATACGAAGTTCTTTTGCCTAGTACCCCCCTTAATATGGCGGACAAAAAGTACACTATTTATTAGCACGCCCTTTGAAGATTCCCGCAGGTTATAGATGGTAAGGAACACACTCACCGGAAGACCGTACCATATTTTCGCCGAACGACACAGGACGATTATGAGAAGCGATCAGCGTTCTCAGAAGTTGAATGACAACAACATATTACTTATCTCTTCTTCTCTACTTTTATAAAAGGCAAGTCTGTCTATCTGTCTGTGTGTAACGAGTAAACTCAAAAGCGACTGAATTTATTCTAAACTAGCTTTTTCCCGCGGCTTCGCTCGCGTGAAATTCGTATTTAAAAAGAAGAAGTAAGTAAAGCCCGTTACAGTACCTTTATTTTGGCGCGCGGAACAATTCGGTTTGTATGAGAACCACATCTTAGCATAACTGGAACTCAATTTTATTTAGCCTATCCTGTGTCTTGTATTTTTTTTTTTTTTTTTATACTAAGCGCGACATGTGGCGCCGAGTCACCCATAAGGTGTCTAGCGACGCCCATGGACATTCGGACGTATGCGGGGGTTGCGAATGCCATGCCGGCCTGACAGGTGCCCATTCACGCCTCTCTTGAAGGACCCGAGACTATACTTGGGGGGAAATATGTGGGCAGGTAGAGCGTTCCAGAGTTTACCGGTTCTGTGGAGGAAGGATCTGCAGAACCGATTTGTACGCATCCGCGGTAAGTCCAGCGTATAGGGACGCAATCCCTGCCCAGTGCGCGTTGTACGGAGGTGGAAAGGGGACGGCGGAATCGCGTTAAACAGCTCCTCCGAGCACTCCCCGTGGAATAAGCGATAGAACACGCTTAGGGCGCCGACATCCCTACGAAGTTGCAGCGGTTCTAGATCGCGGGACACGTCGGGGTCATCCACTAGTCGCACGGCTCGACGCTGGATCGAGTCCAAAGGCGCAAGCTGGTATTTGGCTGAACCATCCCACAGGTGCGAGCAGTACTCCAGGCAGGACCTTATCTGCGATTTATACAAAAGCAGCCTTTGGTCCGGCGTGAAGTACCGTCGAACCTTATTGAGTATGCCTAGCTTTTTTGAGGCCAGCTTGGCCTTGCCCTCGATATGGCGCCGGTAGTTTAGGTCGTGCGACAGTTCGACTCCGAGGACCCCGAGGTGGTCGCTTAATTTAAGCGACGTGTCTTGGAAGCAAGGAGCTGGTGAGAACGCCGCTCTCTTCGCACTGAACGCGCAAGCTTGTGTTTTTGAAGCGTTGAACTCCACCAAATTACTTCGGCCCCATTCGGAGATAGACCGAAGCGATTGTTCGAGTTCAGACACAAGTCTTCGCCTCTTTTCATCCACAACCTCTCGTCTGGCTGAAGGGTGACTGGTATAGGATCCGTGTGCTGTACTGTCATCCGCATAACAATGTATGTTGCCGAGTGGCAGCATGTCATTGATATGCAGAAGAAACAGTGTGGGTGACAGCACAGATCCCTGCGGTACGCCGGCATTCACTGACATGGCATCCGACGAGCAACCGTCCACTAGGACCTGTATGCTACGCCCATGTAGGAAGTCGGCGACCCAGTCGCAGAGGCCAGAAGGAAGTCCGTACGCCGGAAGCTTGCCCAGGAGCGATTTGTGCCAAACCCTGTCGAATGCCTTGGCAATATCTAGGCCAATTGCCAAGGATTCACCATGTCCTTCAAGCGATTCCCCCCAAAGGTGAGTGACGTACGCTAGGAGATCACCAGCGGATCGGTTTGGCCGAAAGCCATATTGCCGATCGCTGATGAGGTTATTTGTCTCCAGGTACGCCATGAGCTGGGCATTGATAATGCGCTCCATCACCTTGCAGAGTAGGGAGGTAATCGCTATAGGTCGGTAGTTCGAAGGGTTTGAGCGGTCGCCCTTTTTGGGGACCGCTTGAACAAATGCAGATTTCCAGGCCGCCGGCACACGGGAAGTAGAGTAAGAGAGGCGGAAAAGGCGCGTAAGCACTGGAGCCAGCTCGGGAGCACACCGTTTCAGCACCAATGCAGGAATTCTATCCGGCCCACTCGCCTTCCTGGTGTCTAGGGAGAGAAGCTCCGCCCGCACAGTTCGTTGTCGGAACTGTACTTCCGGCATGGAGTTCTCACACCTAGTTATGGATGGAGGGATGGCACCCCCATCGTCCAGGTTGGAGTTCCCCGCAAAGAGAGACACCAATAAATCGGCTTTCTCCTTTGCGGAGTGGGCAAGTGAGCCCCCAGGACACTGCAGTGGTGGAAGTGAGGAGCGGCAAAAATTCGATTCGACAGATTTGGCGAGAGACCAAAACTCACGGCTCCCAGTTGGGTGCTGGTTCAGCCTATCGCCAACTCTGCCGATATGCTCGAATTTGGCCCTGGTAATAGTCCTCTTGCAGGATCTGGAGAGGCGGTTGTATTCTTTCTTCAGTTCGGATACATTAGGATCACGTCTGGCACGAGCGCACGACCATGCACGATAAGCTGCGCTATTAGCTGCGACAGCTTCAGCACAGTCGCGGCTGTACCAGGGCTGGCTTTTACCACCGAGGCGGACGAGGGCGCTGGGAATGAACATCTCCATACCCCCCAGAACCACCTCGGCTACGGCATTGGCGCATTCCGACGGATCATCCGAACTGAAGCATAGCTCTCTCCATGGGTAGGATGCGATGTATTCTCGCATCCCATCCCAATCTGCCGACGCGTAGTGCCAAATTCGACGCAATCCTCCAGTACGGGACTGAGGAGGCGAAAATGGCACCGTGGACCCCACTAGACAGTGGTCAGAGGAGCCAAGAGGAGCGCTCACTGTGACTTTGTATCCAGCAGGGTTCGTCGTCAGCAGAAGATCCAGCAGAGAGGGTACATGACCGTCTATATCTGGCACTCTGGTAGGTTTATCTACCAGTTGAGACAGGTCATGCGTCAGGGCGAAGTCGTAGGCGGCTCTCCCCGCGAAGTCAGTTCTCCCGGAGCCCAGCCACACCTCGTGGTGGGCATTAAAATCTCCAAGCAGAACCATATCCGCGGAGGCAAATCGCTCTTGCACTTCATCTGCCGCTCTACTCAAGTGCTCGAATAATCGAGCTGTCCCCGCATCGCCAGAGTGCGACCTATAGATACAGGCGTACACACGCGACTCCGTACCCAAGTCCACATGAACCCACAGAATAGAAAGTTCGGGATCCTCCAGGCAGCGCAGGCGACGACAGCAAACATCCGCCCTAGCGAACATGCAAACCCCGGCCCGAGGTCGGAAGGCTTCTTCCAGGTTGTAGCCGGGGTAATGCAAGTAAGAAGTGTCGGTGGGGCAGGATATTTGCGTTTCTGTCAGGAAAAGTAAAGCCGGCTTAGCCGTCTCCAGGTGATAGTGGACGGCATTCAAGTTGGAGTGCAACCCCCGCACGTTGGTCATGTTGACGCTAAAATAGGTGGGGGTGTGCACCGCTGTACAACGTTTCTTTACTTTCTTTTGCGCTGCCATGGTTTTTTAGAGGGGGGGGGGGGGGGGGATAGGCTTGAAGGGCGGTCACGACAATTTACGGGTAAAGCGCAGCTCCTAGCTTCATCGCTATCTGCTCAGGTTGGTGGTGCACCGACACGGAAGACGGAAGGGCCCCCGGTCCCCCCCGGAAGTGGCCGCCGGGACCCCTACTCCGGTCACCATCCGGCACGACGGACCACTCCGGGATTATGCGCCGGTTGACCAGGGCAGCCTCACGCGTTGGTTAGACGCGATTGGGCCCCTATACTACCCGGCGGGCGGCCAGCGGAATAACCGTTTCACCGGGTCTCCCTGGCAACCGTGTCGATGCATCACTCCCGAACAGCGAATCCGCTTTAGATCCGCTGGCCCGCTCTTTGTCATGACCAGCCCCACCTGCTACTGGGCCCCCGGGAAGTACACCGGAACACAGCGAACTATTATGGCGGTGTAATTGTTTCCCGGGGTGTGGTGGCGGACCCAGGCGATCCGAAGATCTACCACACGCTGTTTGCTGTTCATTTGGCACCACCCAGGAGGCACGTGTGACTTGAGGACCTTAAGGTGTCACGGACGCGAACAACTTTACCCCCCAAAATACCAAATTTTGTATAGGTAAATGTGCTTGTACTAAGTTTCATAAAATTTGGATGATCGGTTTGAGAGTTATGGAGGAACATACATACATACATATTAAAGAAAATACTTTTCTAAAAATCGTCAATTTTGCTTTAGTATCATACATAGAGACTACAAACTCAGTATCTCATAAAACAAAGTAAATTCTCCATGACCATCCCTTACAGATTGATCGCTCTTCCCTTGACGTCGTAAAAGGTGACCAGACAAGATGCAATGCTAAAGAGCGACACGATAGCCACCTCTCACCTTGGCACGGGCCTTCCTCATGCAATAGGTAATTATGAATTATTATTCTTATAACTTGAGAACCACTTTTATCGATTTACATACGGTTTTCACTGTTACATCTCAACCACATCTCAACATAAAGTACTTGTCACTTCTCAAGATGGTTTAAGGCTATAAATCCTAACTCTACGTCAACGGCGGCCCCAGCTGTGTCACGCGAAACGAAGCCGAGTTAATACGCGTATATTAGATAGGTAAATTAAATGTTTAAAAGTGTTATTTAATTATATTATTTGTTATAATTTAAATTTAAGTTTTGATAAAATTTTATATTGCAAAAAAGACCTTCATACAATATGTCAATTTCACGACAAAAATAAAAAAACATTAAAAATACGAAATGAGCCAAAAAACCTTATAATATAATAAAACCCTATACCTACCAAATATTTTCGTTCATGTAAAAAGTCAAAGACGACAATGGAACCTGTCTATCAAGTAAGAACAGACTGCCGCTCGTTCAAGTTGACCCGTTTTGTGTACCTACTTGCTTTCTTATAAATTACAAAGAAATAATATTAACAACACGGCATTGGTGAGTAAATAAATAGGTCCTTGAAGTATACCACATTTAAAAAATAAAATTCTTAATTTTTTCGTTTAAAGTTAATTATCAAAATTACAAACAAAAAAACTACAGCTGAGACCACTTCATACTGCATGCAAATTATTAATTTCACAAAATATTTCTAAGCCAAAATATGATTACATGAATTAGGTTTAGATTAGGGTTAGATTGCCACCACAGAGCAAGAACCTGCCGCAGCGTCGCGCGCTAGGGTCGAAGGCGGCGTCGCGGCCGGTCGATCCCTGTTCTGTGGTTACCACGGAATGCACAACGCTTTTAGTCAGCAGGGACTATGGCTGCATGCAAACATTTCAGTTTATTATGACAACGAATGACATGGTTAACGAGTGCATGATGATGAAATAAGTAAACAGAAATGGCAGACGCATACACTTATGTTTACAATAATTATTATTTAGGTTACCTAATAATAAAACATTATGTATGACTTGTAAAGTTTGTTTGTCGGTTCTTCTTCGCAATGAATTAGAACTGGCGGAATTTTCGACATGTCATAGCGTGGGTCACCTACGCACAGATGAAATGAGGAGGCGGCGAACAAAAGCGGACTTGTCCTACAAATAGAATTTTACAGGAGAGCTCAAAAACTAGATGAAGCAGATAGGGGCTGGCTATAGCTCTACATTTTTGTACATAAAAGCTTCATCAAAATACAAACGTGTAATCGTCGATTATTTTATCAGAACACAGACTGGTTGTCTTATTTTTTTTATTATTTAAAAATGGACAAGTCCGGTTTTATTTGAAAAGCCGGGACAAGTCCGGTATTGATTGAAAATGTAATGGAAAAAATGTAAAAGTATACCAGTTAAAAAAATATATATTTTATTGGACAAGTACAGTTTTATTTGAAAACATATCACACGAAAAAAATATTCTATTAGTTTCATCCGGTTTTGATGAAAATGAAAGTGCAATCATAATTTCTACAAATTTTAATGGGACAAGTCCGTTTTTGACTGAAATGGCAACTTTTGAGAATTATTTTTTATAGGTTAGAAGCGGTTTTGAATGAAATACTTCAGGGACGACATAGATATGAGCTCAGAGAACCAAAAAAAAAAAAAACAATATGAGTGGACAAGTCCGGTTTTGTTCCCCGCATCCTCAAATTATACAATAAACAATATTATTATGACAATGAGCGATCAATATTAACGAGTGATAATGTGTGAATAATAAAAATAAACAGATGAAAGCTTCCAAAAAAGAAATAAACAGAAATGCCCAACCTTTCGAGCACGTATTTCCTGGTTTCGAACCACATCTTTGCGCACTTTATCACTGTCTCGTATCTATATAAACACCCGCGCGCACCGGGAGGGCATTCGCTACTGATTTGTGCAATGTTATGAGGACATATTTTATTGCGACACGCTACCTTCTTATTGTTTTTATATCAACGGCCATAAATAGTCAACGGCTTGATTAGGAGCACACAAAGAACAGCGATCGGTCCAGTTTTCTTGCTCTGCAACACTTGCTGACGAGAGACGATGCGACGGTCTAGCAGCTAGACCGTCGCATCGTCGAGCTTAGACTCTAGCTCTAATAGCTAAAACTAAAAAGCATTTTCTGAATCTAAAACGTAAAATCTTTAAGGTTTTAGGTAATATGAAATGTAAATTAGATTTTTTTATTATTTTTTTTATTTATGTAATTAGCACATATCGTTACACACAACAATGTGTGCATAATCAATAGGTACTTACTAACAATAATATACACAAAAACAAAATAGAACATTGCAAATAACTGCATTAAAACAATTTAAAATCAATTAAATGCACTAATTAATTAGGTCATTTAACGGGGTCAATACAATAAAAAAAATATTACTGGAATCAGAAAATTTAAAATTGTAAGTGTCTCAAATTCTTACTCGAAAAAAAAAATCTAAACGGAATACAGAATTTCGTAGGTAATGTATCGACTATCAACTTCACAACGAAGGGGTCCCAGTTCAGTGTAGCCGACATGAAATGAAGGAAAGCACTGACATGGCACCTAGTTCACACGGTGTTATGGGCTGTCATCGCGGATGTTGTAGGTGATGTAGCCAACCGTGTCAGGTTCCATAAAAAAACAAGCATTTTCTAATCTAATGATAAATTCATTAGAAAAAAATTTATTGACGATTTACTTAATATAGGTTTACCGGCATCTTTCTAGTTTAACAGATGGCAACCGGAGGGTGTGATTCTATCTTGAAAGAGAGCCAGTGTTGATATACATATTATGCATAAGTTGTTTACCTCAGTATAATGTTTTCACATTCGAGGTTTTGGGTTTCGAGTATTTTGAGGCATCCTCAATGTGTACACGAAAAATACAAACATAAACCCAAAAAAAAAGAAAAACAGGCGAACAATACGATATTTTATTATTAGGAGTATGCTCACAAAGGTAGGCTCCCCAGCAAATCCGGAGGCGTCCTGGAAAATAGACGGGAAGCGTTTGCGGTACGCGTGTTTGCTGACAACCCTTGCTCTCTCGGGGTTGGGGGCGGGGGGGGGGGGGGGGGGGGGGGGGGGGGGTGTACCATGTCTAATCTCACATGTCGCTTCACTCGGTACAACGTCAATCCTAAATTTTCTAACACGAAATATCACTACATTTATAAGATCAACAAATAATTTATATATTTATATAATTTTTTAAACTGACTCGGCTGACTACATCACCAACTACAACCGTGATGTCAGCCCATAACACCATGGTGAACTAGGTGCCATGTCAGTGCTTCCCTTCGGTCGTGCCGGCTACACTGAACTGGACGGAAAACACGAATTATTTATTTAGCCGTTTCAACCGACCTTTCATTCGGTGCGGTGGTATCAACCCGGGCGGGCTAAACCCTACCAAATAGTAAGGTAAGAAGGTAAGGGATCTCACAGTTTTACGTGGAATCCAAACCACGGTCTGCCTCCAACGGTCGAGCGGCCACCCGTCCAAATACTGACCCCCAGGTGTGCTTATGATCCGACCGGCAGTCGACCGACCGCACCACTGACCTACCGAGGCTGACATATAATGCGCACAGAGCTTAAAATAACTTTAACACTTGATAGTATGCCCGCGGATGTATGATGATTCAGTAAGATGAGGATAATGAATACTGCCACGAGGCATCTGGAGGTTCTCGTGTAAATATTAGCTCTCTGAAGCACCCTGTCGACCCTTGACATATTCGAATATTTGAGTATATATATTAAGCCCCATTTCGGCCTCGTGTCGGCGTTGCCGGCGCCCCGGAGCGCGCGCGGGGCTTAGACGATATCTTCTGGCATTCGTCACGCTCGTATCTTTGGAGATATCTTTTTATCGGTAATAATGTGTTAACACTTAATTTTGCGCACAAACAAAGTGTTGATAAAATAAAGATTATGCTCGAGAGAATCTGCTTGGTATTTGTCCTTAATATTTTTTGACGTGATAACGTCACGTCTTATAAATTGATGAACACCGGCTGCACGCAAGAAAAAGTGTCACGTTCCATCTGAGCCTGTGTGTGCAAGCGAGAGCGCGTAACAAGCGATAGAGAGGCACAATCGGCCCAAGCGTCGGCTTGTACACATTTATCTCTCTGGTTCTAAAGAATCAGGGCAGCAGAAATTGTTCCCAGTAGTCTTACCACTTTATGACGTTATCACGTAAAACTATCGTCCGTAAACTGACTTTACAGACAACCAATTTTTTTTTGTGGATACTGACACGGTTGACTACGTCACTTATACAACATCCGTGATGTCAGTCCATAACACCGGGGTGAACTAGGCGCCATGTCAGTGCTTCCCTTCATTTCATGTCGGCTACACTGAACTGGACGGAAAACACAGTAATCCATGCAAGGGAGAACCAGTTAATTAGGTTCTTTTAAAATTTTCTTTGTTCCGGATCAAGCATATGAAATGCCCCTGAAGAGATGCGTCCCATGTGACAGAATTAATTGACAAACATATATTTTTGTTTTCACAAAATCGGTGATTGTGCAGATAAACCGGTTAATAATCGAGCGGCTTACTATCTATTATGCAATAATTTCGCGCATTATAAAATAAATGTTTTTGAAAATTGTATTCCTAAGCACCTTCAGAGATATTGCATAATATTTAAATTTATAAACACTTTAATTTACATTGATTGCCGACATTTTATAGCATTTTTATATGGATATTACAGTGTTTAAGTGCAAATAATTTTTTTTATAATTAATATTACATTATTTTTTTCGCTCAGTAAATTTATCATTCCATTTTTAGCCACAACGCGACGGAACGGAGACGGCAAAGCAAAGAAACGTTATAGGTTTACAATAATAAGTTTCAGACGGACTTGATGGTATTGAGTATTTGTAGAGAACGTTATGAATTTTGCTAAATAATTCTTAAATTATTTAGCAAAATAATAGTAAGTACTAATTTATTTTAAAGTTAAAATGTCCCAATTGTTTATTGAGCGTTTTGTAATAATGTGTTCTATCCGGTTCGATTACACCCACGAGGAAGAGCCGGCAAGAAACTTTGCATGGTGCAATGCAATGCAATTCAATTCAGTACATTGCAATGCAATGCAATACAATAAAATACAATATTTACAATACAATACAAAATCATACAGTTTACGTTTCTTTACGTTTATTTCAATGGCATTAGGTTCCAATTAAACAATGCTTATGGTATGGCACAAGTTTATAATAATATCTTTTATCTCCTCGGTGGTATGCACCTAAATGGAATGGTAGTTCACATCACATACTTATCCTAACGATGTCCATTAGCTTTAATGACTGGAACTTGGTTGGAAACTTGGAATCATGAACCTAACAAGAAAGGCAATATTTACGTTAAATATTTATTGTTAGTTCGTTTTCTGTTTATGGTTTCCAAACAATAACTGCCACGATTACACGGAACTTTAATGAATTTAGTTCTTTTGATTAGTCCAATTTGTTTTAATTAGTTTGAATTGTTTTAAGGATTTTATTCAATCATTTTATTTTTATAGTGTTGACTGCGCTAATAATTAATTTTACTAATTTTCATAAAATTGTTTTAATGAATTTGGTGGTTCTGATTCGTCAATTATTTCTATTTGTTTTAATCGTTTTATTATTTAAAATTGTCTGATTCCATTAATATTCTAATTGTTTTCGACTCCTCTAATTGTTTACATTATAAAAAATCTTCCTTCTTTTCTTCTTAGCGCAATCGGGTAATAAGTGCATTGATATTGTATAGCGTTGTTGCATAAATAAATTGAATTGAATTTTATAATGAACAGAATTAGCCATTGTAAGGTCATCTGTTTACAAAACACTGGAAACAAGTCGAACAGGAAGGATACGGTTTTGACACAAAACAGCGCGGTTTCTATTGTAGGAGCTGGCGAACAAACGTGGAATTTTGTTTTTGTTTCTATGATTTATTTAAATGACTAGACGGGTAGGTGAACAATTAATAATTATTAATATAAAATATAACTAAGTTAAAAACTAAAATTAACCTAAAATTAAAACTAACCTAAAAAATATAAAATATTTCGTCCAGCCCGTCCTCCGTATCCTGTCCGCGAAGCGAGCCCATTACACATTACACAATTAATTATATATTAATTAAAAACCATCGACACCCACGGTAAGTACATATACGGTAACCATTTGCAGCGACTTGATGTAATATGCATGTTTCATTTTATAAAATAAATTATTTGAATTTTGAAGAATGAATTGGTCTTGGTACAAAGACCAGCTACTTGGTTCAGCTACACTGAAAATCTGATTCTTTGAGGATTAATATTGTCATAAAGAAAAATAAATTATAGAACAAAATACTTAATGAGCAAGTTTTGAACAAATACGATAATACAATAGGTACTACCTACTATATACTACCAGGTAGGTAGTACTTTTAGTATGAAATCATACAGTTTTGATCGAAACACCAAAGTCCAAGCAGTTCCCAAAAATCTGTCAAGTGCGAGTTTTACTCGCGCACGGAGGTTTGGACAGACAGACAGCGGAGGCTTAGTAATAGGCTTCCGTACGGGATACGGAAACCTAAAAAGGGCGACCGCTTTAACCCGTCGAACTGCGGACCTATATAGCGATTACCTCCCTACTCTGTAAGGTGCTCCGCTCCACTGGTAAAACGCACTCCGTTTTCAATGCAAAGCTCATGACGTACCTGGAGACAAATAACCTCATCAGCGATCGGCAATATGGCTTCCGGCCAAACCGATCCGCTGGTGATCTCCTAGCGTAGTTCACTCACCTTTGGGGGGAATCGCTCGAAGAGCATGGTGAGTCCTTGGCAATTGGCCTGGATATTGCCAAGGCTTTGGCATAAGTCGCTCTTATGCAAGCTTCCGGCATAAGGAATCCCCTCTGGCCTATGTGACTGGGTCACCGACTTCCTACATGGGCGTAGAATTCAGGTCCTAGTGGACGGTTGCTCGTCGGACGTCATGTTAGTGAATGCCGGCGTCCTACAGGGATCTGTATTGTCACCTACACTGTTTCTTCTGCATATCAATTATATGCTGCCACTCGGCAACATATATTGTTATGAGGACGACAGTACGGCACGCGGATCCTACACCAGTCACCCCTTAGCCAGACGGGGTGTTGTGGATGAGAAGAGGCGAAGACTTAGGTCTGAACTTTAACAAACGTTTCGGTTTATTTCCGAAAATGGGGCCGCAGTCATTTGGTCGAGTTCAACATTTCTAAGACACAAGTTGCGCGTTTATTACGAAGAGATCGGCATCCACACCAGCTCCCCCCTTCCAAGGCACGTCGCTAAAATTAAGCGAACATCTCGGGATCTTTGGAATCGAACTGTCGAATGACCTAAACTTTCAGCGCCATATCGAGGGCAAGGCCAAGCTGGCTTCTAAAAAGCTAGGCGAGTCAATAAGATCGACGCCGGGCCAAAGGCTGCTTTTGTATAAATCGTAGATTAGGTCCTGCTTGGAGTACTGCTCGAACTTGTGGGATGGCTCAGCTAAATACCAGCTTGCACCCTTGGACTCGATCCAGCGTCGAGCCGTGCGACTAGTGGGTGACCCCGACGTGCCCCACGATCTAAAACCACTGCAACTTCGTAGGGATGTCGGCGCCCTAAGTGTGTTCTACTGCTTATTCCACGAGGAGTGCTCGGAGGAGCTGTTTGACGCGATCCCGCCGTCCCCACTTTGCAAAAAAAAAAAAAAAATCGACCAAAATCTAAATCCTCCAGTTTTTTTCGCCAGTTTTTGGGGTTTGGAGGTTTTTGAAGAAGCTTAGAAGAGCACGATGAACGTAAGTACGTGCCTACTCGGAATCAAACAGCTGACTATGGCGCGAGTTTCAAATTCTCAACAATTTAATAATGTAAATTTAATGTCAATAACGAAATACTATAATATGTATATTACAGTCCATAATGTTGTTACAATGATTCATTATGAAAAAAAAACATACCTCCGAATACGATTCAGTACGTTAATTCCGAAAACCATTGTGCACAAACTCTTATCACATCACTTCAACAAACACTAAACGCGGTTATAGGATCAGAAAGCCCTGGCGACATACCCAGCGGAAATACCACAAATTGACTTGAACATCTGCTCACCGGAGTAAATTAATATCAGTCACTAAATTGAATTATTATTAGAGTGCCATGTGCCGAATGTTTTCTTTCGACGCCGACGCGAGTACGATGCGCCACTGTGACGATTTTGACAGCTGTCATTACATAATGCGCGAGATCTATTTTTAATCGATTCTTTTTTGTCGCCGCTCCGACCAATGGGAATTTAGCAGCAGTTGCGCGCGCGCAGTCGTCTCTCCAAGATGGAGGCAACGGAGCGAGTGTGCGTGCTTCAAACCGCGGCGCCCGCGACGACAAACGGCGCTATATTATCATTATGGCGGTAGGTGGGTGCGCGCGCAAAGCAAGCGGAGAGGTAGGTAGCACTGACTGGACTGTACCTACCTCCGATCCAACCGATACTCGCGGTTCGTTTCATTCTTAGGGGTTTGCCACACTCGGCTGGACGGGTTTCGCAGCAAGTAGGTACCTATCGACGAGACAGAGCAGACTGGTCATTCAACTGCAACGAGTACGTACGTCGATAATGTAGGTACAATTACTTACGTAAATGCTCACATTACATATTCAAGATTACATGCCCGTGGGCTAAAACAGATGGGCCGAAAAACCTGAACGAAAACACTGCCGATCAAACGACGAATGTGAAAGATGCTGAGAGACAAGCAACTTTCCCAAACAGCACACTTTCCAACTAAGTACCGAGTTTATGTTACACACACAAAAAGTTCTAACGCCTATCGTTTGAGTATCGCTTTATTTTACCATTTCATAAGCAATCTTGCGCAAAAAAATGTCACTCGATCGGGTAGTTCGCCATTCCGGTGGAAGAAAGTTAGATTGGATCGCGCTCTTTTCCCCGTAGAAAAATTCTAGCATTACGGAAAATGTGCTAAGACAAGATGATCGCACGAGCGTGGCGAGCAGCGTGGAGACTACGGCCGCGCCACCAGCGACTCACTCCTACATAACTTGTACTTACAATTTACTATATTTTAACAGACGAACCAAACAGATGGTCTAGCTAGAGTCTGTTAGTTTAATCTGTTTTACAGGTACCATTACTATCATGGGCGCTGCTCTGAGGCTCTCCGTAACACTCGTCGCAGAGATCTTCAGCTCCCTTTTCTTGTTGAAATTAGGCTTTTGAGAACACATCATTTCTCAAAATCGTTCGTTTGTCTCTCTGGTAGGGCGTGGAACTGTCTTCTGCCGCGTGTTTGCCGAATCACTTAACCTGTCAGTCTTCAAACGTCGTAATAACAGGCTAGACAGCAACAGTCCGCAAATCTGCAGGCATGGCATTGCACTGAGCCCGGCCGGTTTCGCGAGAAGAGGTGAATTTGGATCTGTCGACCTGCGCCATTTATTCCTCGCCCAGCGGTGGCCTGAGTTATGTGGTGAGCCTGAGACCTTGAAAACATATGAATCTAATAAAATCTCAGTAAATGTATTGGTCACACAAAGCCGTCTACTGAACCGAAGAACATACGGGGTGGTAATGTTTTCGAATAAAAATTGTAACAAGAGAATCGAAGAGCAATACGCAATATAAGTAAGGGAAGAAGTAGATAAGGAAATATAACGATCACAATCATCTGAATCCTCCGAAAAATAAAAACATTATTCACAAATATTTAGAAAATAAGAAGAATAAGAAGAAGAAGAATATAAGAACATTATCAGAGTGTAAGAGGAGGCGGAAGTGTGTCAGGATCGTGGAACGTGGAGATCCGTTGCATCTGCTTCCCCACTGGGATAAGCCGAAACAGACGTCGCGATATATAATGTAATTTTGAAAATACAGCTTAAGCCATTAGGATAATATAATATGTATCCTATTTTAGCAGTCTTAGCGCAACTACGACTGAGACCTGAATTAACTAGACAACAATGCGAGACCTTGACTATGATAGGCATATGCAGATTCGACTGACTCTAAATAAGCTAACTGAATATACATCGAAGCTAGAGAGTATAAAGTTTAGTCGCCGACCGGACACAAAACCATTTCCTTGACTCTACCTAAGGAGCTCACAGAGGGATCCGTGCCCAATGTCTACGATTCGAAGGTCAAAGCCAGTCATCAGTTTGTAGTTACATACGTATTCAATCTATAGACGATGGAATTAACTAGTCTGAAAAAAATTTAAGAAACGTTTAGTATTTTTATTGACAGATCCCTATACTTAGGATTTCTGTGGATCCCTACTTCAAATAATTAGGATTTATAACAAACATAATGTTAACCTCGACACATCAGATAGAAGCAGGTATCGGATTAAAAATATGTTTCCTGAAAATGAAGGCCTTAAAGCGTTAACCGATTTGTCATTTGACAGACCTATTATTCAAGGTTATCTAAGAATGCACTCTGGCTGCATCGTGCGTTTCGATCTAAGGCAGCATTCCGAGTAGCTGTACGTACATAGGTATCGTGCAAATGTCAAGAGGTCGGTGAAGGCTCGGCGTGATATGGAGCAAGCAACCTCGCTCCCTCTTGTCTAAAGCGACCTTCGATACCGACCACATTGTTGCCGTTTTTTCCATCATCGTCGCTGGGAGATCGTGCGATACGTGGAGCGAGTTCGCGAGTGCGCAACCGAAAATCCAATTTGTCTATTTCGTAAATGTCAGCGGGCAGAATGCGCGACTGTTTTTTTTTTTTTGACTTGTGACAGGACAACAAATCCGTACTTAAAGATTTCAAATAAGCTCTCGCTTTAGCGCTAGAACCCTCACGCAATGCGCAATAATATCTAGTTACCTTTCTGTACCATCCGCGAAAAGGCATGTGATGGTAGTCCATGTCTTTTAACTATTCTTGCTCTAATAATGTTCTTGTTACAAAGCGATACCATGCTTATTATATTTCACACAATTTTTCCCGATTAGAACGGCACCATAACGATGCATTTTGACAAAGTGTTTTTTTTAATTGCAGGTCTAGATTGTGCGAACTATAAATTTTATTTCTAATAAATGTTTACAACGAAATATTTTTATCGTTAGCTTCACATTTACTTGTAGCCTGTTCGACAATCTGCATGGTAACGAAACGTTGTTATAAAGGACACAAAGTTTCAACGGCAAATCCCGACAGACAGAAATTTTCTGGTCATATCAGATCCCTGCCAGCATCTTTCTTGACTATGTCAATCGTTGATAGTATATGTTCAATGTCAATGATAAATATTATGTAGGTACTCGTAGACTCAATCATCCTAACCAAGTTGTTGGAAGAAATTATTTTTTTTATTTATTACTTAACTATTTTTTTATCTGGTACCTACCAACTAACAAACCATGGCTAGAAATAACAGTACTAGAATTATTACATTATACGCCTATCGTAAAATGAATGCTAAATCGTAAGGCATATTAAAAAAAAACAATTATAAAAATATGAGCATATAAATAAATATTTTTTATTCGTGGGTCAACATTTTATCACGCACATCACATACATACAATTTAAAATATGTACAATTACTATTATGTCATGAACATAGAACAATCATAACAACATTTATCTTATATAAATAAAAATTAAATTCCGTTCGTTGGTAATCGCATCATGTGGTGGTCGGTGTTGTGCTGTAATTTTGGAGCACACAAAATAAAACAACTCATCAAAGACAATCTTCCAATCCTTCAAACCAGCAACGAGACTAAACACCTTTTACCAAAACCACCTAACGTGGTTTTTAAACAAAAACCGAACCTGTGCAGCATACTTTCAAAAAATAAACCACCCCAAGAAAACACAAACTCATGCACATCATCACCATCCGGTACCACACCCTGCAACCACAAACGCTGTAAAACCTGTGATCTGATCAACACCAACACTGTCATTCATCCAACAAACTCTACACAATCATACAAGTCCCAGCCATACTCAACCTGCAAAACATCTTCATGTGTATACATCTTGGAATGCCGTCATTGCACCTCATACTACATAGGCTCAACCATCAACCCAATACACATTAGGATCAATCACCACAGGTTCACGTCCACCTCAGTAAACTCGCCTCTTCCCATCCCAACACACTGCCGTAACCATCAACTTTCATTCAATCAATGCTTCACCGTCCGCATCATTAAATTAAGAACTTGGGAATCATCATTCATATGGAACCTAGGCGCGCAACATATCCCGGGATTAATTATGATGATTATCGTTCATTAAAAAATAAAAAATAAAAAAAAACAATCACCATATCAACCTCTCATAATATGTCACTGATGATAACAAAAGTCGAAATATCTGTATTAACTGTGTAATTTTACAAATAATATTAATATATAAAAATTCGCTGTAATTTACCAGAGTTCTTGCAGTACAACACCGATTACTCAGCTTACCCCGATTGTCGGGATTCAGCGTGTGTGATATGTATGTATGTATGGTAAGCGCATCACTTGAGAACGGCTGGACCGATTTGGCGATTTTTTTTTTATTAATATTCCTAATAGTCCGAATAAAGTTTCAGGGAGTTTGAGAATGTGAGCAAAAATTATGCGACATCATGAAGGTGCAATAGATCGAAAATTTGGAGATAATACGTAACGGCCCGGTGGTGTAGTTGGTTATCGCGTTGGCGGCTCAAGCCAGAGACCCAGGTTCGAATCCTGGTCGGGATGAATTTTTTCCAATGATTTTCGATTTGCATTTTTCTAATATATCACATAGTCAAATTCACCACCTCTCCAAAGCTGACATTCTGACAAGTAGGTAAGTGCCTGCGCGTACTGTGTAGGCAGTCTTCGCACCAGTAGGCACAAAGGACTGGCGGAACCCAAAACTATCTAACGTATATATCGCAAACGGTAACAGTGTTTGCCAAGTTTCCTTATAAAAAGAAAAAGTAGTCAGCGACGGGAAAATCGTGTGGGTCCGAGGCGGACTGCCTTCGCCGGTGGACTAGAAGGCTGCAAGTGTGATTTCTAGCGAGCGAAGGAATGAGGCTAGCACGCGACTTGAATTCTGAATACGTACTTAATTCAAGATCTGCTAGCGACGGGCAAGAGCAGATACATATCTTACATTTTAGTGACCTCCGTTTGGCAAATGATCGATTTGACCGTACAGATAATATGCCCGCCACGAAAGTTATTATGCATAACAATTTGTTGTTTTCAATAACAAAGGGAGAAAAATAAGTTATTTTATGAATATTTCATGTGTTTACCGATAGACACAGTTGGAATATATTGAGAATTCGCTTTTGAGTATGATGGAAAATGCCTGATATGAGATGGAGAGGTTTGCTTACCATAGAGATAAAGAGGACCTATCGGTACTTGTTCATAAATTAATTTTATTATTTACGATTTCACATTATTAAACATTTAATTTCAAAATACTAAAATACTTATAATAATACATTTATGAAAGTCTTGTATAAACTAGAGCAGTGGTTCCCAAATTGTGGTACGCGTACCCCCAGGGGTACGTAGGCTCAAGAGAGGGGGTACGCGTGGGCGCACTTAAAGGTCACTAAGTAGATATTAGAATCAAACAAATGACTAACAAATGGATAAACAACTTTATTACCTATGTAAAAATAACAACCATATGAACATTGTTTAATTCAAACATTTTACTCGGGGTAATTGCGTTTCAGAAAATACGCTAATGGGAACCACTGCACTAGGGGACAAATACCCTTGCAACATGCCGTGCAACACGGAGTCTACTTGCCGCGGCAACGTTGCATGCAGCATAGCGAGGCATTTTTGTTGCGGACGATTTCCCTTCTAGTGTGTTCCAGACATGTTCCGCGGCATGTTACAAGATGTTCCGCCAACATGTTGCGCGACATTTGCATACACGTCACTACGTCGTCGTCGTCGCTGTCATCATCGCCGTGGCTTCAATGTCATTATTGTATGAATTCAGTGTTGGTACACAAGAAGGTACGCCCCTACCTAATTTTCAAAATGATCGCCGACTTAAGTACGACGCGGGGCACAAAATTTGAATATATGGTATCTCAAAATAGCCGGTGTGTTAATTCGAAGTTCGTGAAAACGTGAAGCGAATCTTGGCATCGGACTGCTAACACAGCATGACGTCAATAGCGCTCGCCTCGCCAGAATATCGCTTCACATATCTTTTTCTATGTTCAATTGTAAACTTTTCCCAAAATCTCCTAATACATTCAAATGTTTCTATCTTCCGTATTGATTCCTTCCGCGATTTTAATAGAACAGAATAGAATTGTAATACTTTATTGCACATAAAGACACGGAAAAAGACAGAAGATAACATACAGAAGAGCAATAGAAATTTACAATTCACACAAAACAAAAGAAAAGTACGCACACCAGACGTCGCGTCGTCGTCGGCTCCAGCAACTCCCACGACGTAGGGGGCGAAACGTCGACTTATGTAAGTCTTTATCATACCTACTGTTAATCCGGAAAATGAATGAAAAAGAAAAGTAGCGTGCAAAGGCGGACTTATCACTTTAAGTGATTTCTTCCAGTCAACCTTTGGGTGATGGATTTTCTTTATATTATTTTTTATTTGATTTGTATTATCAAAAATTTCACCATGTTTACATATATCAGACATTAGACATCATACAGACAGACAGACAGACAAATCGTACAGTGAATCAGGGCAGTGGGCTGATGCCCCTTTGGGTTTTAAGTTTCCGTATCCATGTTCCGAAGTCCGAAGTCCGAAGGAATCACTGACATGGCACCTAGTTCACCAAAATGTTATGGACTGACATCACGGGTTTTCTAGGTGATGTAGCAAATCGTGTCAGCCGTTCTATTAAAAAAATGTTCCGTCCGCAATGTCGGCGCAAGGTTATATTATTCCTTTATCCTGCTCAACGTGTCAGAATAATTCCAGAAACGGCTCGTTGGACAGAGGCTTATCTCGAACGGGCCCGAAAGCAGTGTCGAGTGTGGGCACTCAGCATTCGAGCGTAGCCGTAAGTGCGTCGGTACAGATCGCGACCTAGCCGCCCGCGGAGAGGATCATATCGTTACGGCATCGTCGAGCAACCTCTTCAGAAATCTGAAGAAGATAGCAGATGAAGAACAGAATCTCGAGATCGGACAGGAGCTTGCACCCACGCGCGAATGTGTACCGAATAGAATAGAATAGAATAGAATAGAATAGAATAGAATAGAATAGAATAGAATAGAATAGAATAGAATAGAATAGAATAGAATAGAATAGAATAGAATAGAATAGAATAGAATAGAATCGAATAGAATAGAATAGAATAGAATAGAATAGAATAGAATAGAATAGAATAGAATAGAATAGAATAGAATAGAATAGAATAGAATAGAATAGAATAGAATAGAATTGTATTGAATTGAATAGAATTGAATAGAATATAATTGCATTGAATTGAATAGAATAAAATAGAATGGAATTTAACTGAATACAAACGATTTATTACACACACTTGAAAGAATACAGTACACGAATGGTAACAAGAAATACAGGAGTGAGCAAAGGCGGACTTATCACCGCAAGTTATTTTATTCCATATACAGAACCGCTAAACTATGGAACGCTCTCCCTGCCCATATATTCCCCCCAAGTACAGTCTCGGGTTCTTCAAGAGAGGCGTGAATGGGCACCTGTCAGGCCGGCATGACATTGGCAACCCCCGCATACCCCGAATGTTCTGGCCGTCGTTAGACACCTTATGGGTGGTTCGGCGTCATATGTCCGCTTTCAATAATAAAAAATAAAGAACCTGTGCCTATGCCTAGACTCTAGGCCTAGACGTAGGCATAGACATAGACAACAGTATGCCAGGAAGCGCCATTGTCCAAGTTAAGCATAACTATGTTCTAAGTCCTGTCTAAGAAAATAAATTTAAAGGACTTTTTTCTACTTTAAATTTATTTTCTTTCCATCTATAAGAAGAGTTGGAAAAAGTTTCGAGGGCCAAAAAAAAACAGTGTAATATTCACCCACACATAAGTGAAAAAGATATTATTTTGTTTTATATAGACAAAATTATAATGTCTTACTTGCGCGATGGACGATCGGCCGCTCTACCTTCTCGCCAAAGACCGCGTACTCTCGCTCAAGTTAGTCATTAAAATATGTACTTTTCTCTATACCTGTTCTAAGTGATGCCCGCTACTCTAAAAGTGTGGCTTAGCAATACGGTCCCGTACGTATGGATACGCAAACCTAAAACTAAGTAGATTTAAAAAAAAGAACGGTAGCGAAATTCGAAAAAGGAATAATTGCGTTCACCATTACAGTTGAGGTTAGGTACATAGGTGTTAAAATATATATATAAGGTGTTTCGTTAGTCATGTAAAAAAATTCGGAAGTGTTACTTACAAACTCAAATAAACATGTTACGCAAAAAAAATCTGTGTTTTTAGCATTACTTTTCGAGTAATTTAACAAAACATGTTTGCTACCTAAACATTAACCTGTGTGTAACAGTAGATAACTTGCATTGTACGGGGTCAATGACCGTACCACAGAATAGAAAAGAGTACTCCGTACAGAAGCTGCTCTGTACAAACACTCACAAAGAAATAGCTACTCTGCGACGACGCGATAAAGTACAAATTGACTCGCCCAGAGCTACATGCCTAACCACGATAATTGCCTACATTTCGCTTCTCTTTCTGTCGTGTAACTCTATCTCTAAAGCGCGCCGTTCAGCGCGTTAAGGGCTGTGTCTTTGTGCTGTCTTATTGTGAGGAATAAAATGAAGATGATACCTACCAACTTTTATCGTTCTAGCTACCAACGATATGATATTTAGCTACGGCAAATTCATGCAAACAAATTCATGCATGCGTTAGCGTCACAATTAGTTTCTCACATCGAAGCGTGCATTGCGTGCAACCTTCCAGTGATAGTTTTGTTTGATCAATAAATTTAATGATCAATGATCATCTACAATGTACCTATTATCCTTATACGAATTAGGCCATACACACCACGCTGTTCGGCGTACTAATGTTATTGGCAATATAATAATATCATTTTAAATCAATGACCTCCTACTATATGAATAAATAAATTACTAGAAATAAATCAAAATGCTACTAAACAACACTTACCTTTCTTCTTCTCTCGGCAATGAAAAAAAAGACAAGTTTTTATTTGTCTGTTGACTTTTGCACCCGTCCACTGCACAATAATGACGTGATTTCGACATTTCTAATGATTTCGTGATTTCGAAACGAAACGTAGTAGATGCGCGCACCGCACGCTCGCTCTGGCTGGATAGCGACAGCCCACTGTTACTTGTGCATTAACCGACACGCCAAGCGGTAGGCATTTAACTCGCGACCTTGAGCGAGTGACGAAGGCCTGACCGTACTATGTTCAAACGCAGAACAGCTGTTTGTTGTAAGTAAGTCACAAGGTCACTATGATTGGTTTTTACAGCTACTTATTTCATTTTATTTTTTTGTTAGGAGAAAAAATGCTCCTAAAATAAACATATGTTTTTTTTACGTAAAGTGTTTATTTGACTGTGTATGTAACCCTCCCAAAATTTTTTACATGACTAACGAAACACCTTATATACGCCACCGTTCTATTTTTTAATCTAGTTAGTTTTATATACAGACGCAACGCCTGAAATGGCCGGCATGGTCAAAAAATCATTCTGTATATTGGTCAGACCCTACTGAGTTTGTAGATTCTAGACCACTTGTTCTGTAAGCTGGCGAGAGAATTATTATTATTGAACACTCAACGATTTCTGACGAGGGTTAACGAGCTGTTTTGAATAACGCGAACAATTAATTGCGTCCCGAGCCCTAATTCCATTGCAAACAAACAGATCACTTGTATAATGCTCGATACTTCGCGCATTATAATAATAATAAAATTATCGTTAAAATTTTCTGCCCATTGCTCATTGTAAAAGTTTACGAGATCAATACAAATAATAAATGTGTAAGGGATGGTGGTCATGGGGTAAGTTACTACTTTGTTTTATGAGATACAAGCTGTGCCCGCGGCTCCGCCCGCTCTCATATTTCACTTCACTGCTAACCTCATAAGCCATTTAGCGTGATAATAAGTAGCCTATAGTTGATGGGAAGAATCAAGCTATCCGTGGAATTTTGTTTTATTAAAATCGGTTCAGTGGTTCTCGAGTTATAAGCGGACAGACAGACACTCAGACACTCAGACAGAAAACAGACGTTGGATTTTATTATAGGTAAGGAAGGATTGCGTTTGTAAACTCTATGTATGATGGGTTTTTAAATTACCGTGGTTGTTAGAAAAGTAAAGCTGTTTGATTTAAAATAAAGTCTATGTATGATACTAAAACTAAATTGACGATTATTAGAAATGGTTTCTGTACGTATGTATGTTCCTACATAACTCCTAAACCAATCATTCGATTCCGATGACACTTTTAATTAACACACACATTTAATTAACGGGACACAGGATAGGCTTAAGGAACAGGCTACAGGAAATTAATTCGCTTTAATAAATTATATGTAATTTCTAATTTGTGAATTTACTTACTTAACTAATTAAATTAGTAAATACGTGAAATTCGTATTTAAAAAGAAGAAAGTAAGTAAGCCCGCTACCGTACCTTTATTTCGGCGCGCGGAACAATCCGGTTTGTATGAGAGCCACATCTTTTAGCGTAACCGGAACTGAATTTTATTTACCCTACACAGGATCGGCTCGGTTCGGCTGGTAAAGTAAAATGTGCTTGTACTAAGTTTCATCAAATTCGGATGATCTGTTTAAGAGTTATGGAGAACATACATACATACATACAGAAAATATTTCTAAAAATCGTCAATTTAGTTTTAGTAACATACATAGAGTCTACAAACGCAGTATCTCGTTAAACAAAGTAACTTACTCAATCACCACCCCTTACAGATTTATTATTAGTATTCATCATTGTTTCATAGCTTCTATTACACACAGAACCGCAGTGCAATGAGCTGGCATCGCGAATCCAGCAGGATGAAATAGCGTGGGCTGTTCTGATAATGGTTGGCATAGGTACACTCCAATTCTATAGCAAAAATAAAAACCTTGAGCGCTCTTGCGCAGTACCCCGCAGGCACGGGCCACGTGGGGGATTCAGAGCACGTAGACAATGGAATTCCGAGATAGTGCCTACATTAATCACAATGCACAAAAGAAAGGCGATCGAAACGCGCGGGCCATCACAGGCGGCGGGAGACAATGGGGTTTAGGCAACGCGTGTGTGCTTCGCTTCGTGCGGAGCCATCGGTGTCCACAGAGAATAGAGTTTGCATATGACTAACGCAATATTGTTTCCTAGACGATTTTGAATGCAAATACGGTTGCGTTTCCTTGAAGCACTTTGTTGAGCACTTTCTGTTGATTTCTGTTTTACTGACTTCATATTAGAGGCTCTGTGGAATTAGCATCCTTTATTCCCTGATAGCACAAAAGAAAGGCGATCGAAACGTGCGGGCCATCACAGGCAGCGGGAGACAATGGGGTTTAGGCAACGCGTGTGTGCTTCGCTTCGTGCGGAGCCATCGCTGTCTATAGAGAATAGAGTTTGCATATATATGACTTACGCAATATTGTTTCCTAGACGATTTTGAATGCAAACACTATACGGTTGCGTTTCCTTGAAGCACTTTGTTGAGCACTTTCTGTTGATTTCTGTTTTACTGACTTCATATTTGAGGCTCTGTGGAATTAGCATCCTTTATTCCCTGCCACCCGTCCTATCTCCGCATATAGTCGCATCGTAAATCGTATATCATATATATATCGTCGCATATAGACTCAGCACGCTTTTGTTGTTGACATTGGGCCTTTGAGAACCCATCGGTTCTCTAAATCGTTTCTTTGTCGCACCGCTAGGGCGTGGACTCTCGTCCGGCGAGTGTGTTTCAAATCCGGTCGGCGTGTACCAATGAGTTTTTTCTGACGAAAAAATTAACGTGCATACCTACCTACACCTGCTGCTTGACCGTTCGGAACCGGTGTAAAACTGTAGGTCCCTTGCCCTTGCCCCTTACTAGGCGGTAGGCTGAAATGGTAGCCGACTGGGTTGGTACCACCGTATTGGATATAAGATGGCCGTATAGCAGCCTCGGTTGTGTTCTCCTCTAGTCCAGTATAGTATAGCCAGCAATCCAGGGAAGTCTCCGGTATGGCACCTACCATCTCGGAGGTATTATTGGCTGGTCGGAGCATGCGATTTGCCCCCTCCAACTCACCCACCCATACCGGATTACGTAAAAAAATAAATAGACAGCCTAGCAACAGTAAGCAAATCTGATGGCATGGCACCTAACTGAGCGTGTTTTTGGCTCTGTCGTCTGCACCATTGGTCTCTCGGCACAGCCACTCATGTTGGTTTACATACAAAAAAAGTCGAACACTGGCTACTTCTGGTTACTTCTTAAGAGGTGTACGTTAAGAAGTAACGATAGGTCTTTCAAAATTAGTTCAGAGTACGCTAAGTGGGGGTTCTGTATCGGAAATAGATCACTTTTGAAGAACAAAGATTTTTTTTTTTACAAAAAATTTTTTTTTAATGTAAAATTTAAAAAAAAAATGGTTTGTAATCGTTTCAGTTTCAAGCCAGGAACAAAAAAGTCTTCCAACACATAGATCTCTTTCTTTCAGAAATTGTGAAAAACCACAATTTTAGTTTTATTAGTATGGAATAGAAAGAATTTGATTTTTTTTACCAACTTACACGTGTTAGATCATAATGATGATGAAGACTTTTTTGTTACTGTTATGAAACTGAATCGATTAGGCTATAAAAATAAACCACCTATTTTTTTATTTAAATACATAAAAAAAAATATTTTACATAAAAAAAAGCCCAAGGTCCAAAAAATTTTATATAGGTTTTACTCCCTATATGATACAGAACCCCCCCTTAGCGTACCCTGAACTAATTTTGAAAGACCTTATATAATAATATAAGAGAATTTTTAATAAGATGGTAACTGTCAGCCAATGGTATTCCAGTGTACAAATATTTCCAAAAAAAGAAGTGTTTTAGAAATATTCTAAAACACTTCTTTTTCATTCTAGTGTAGGCTTAGAGTGAGTACCTATTCTAAACACAGCTAGGTCACTAGGCTGCAATCTCAAAGAGCGATCTTTCCTTATTCCTTTTCCTTTTTTTAGGGTTCCGTATCCGGTACGGGACCCTATTACTAAGCCTACACCGTCTTTCTGTCTGAGGGCTGTGTCTCTTGGAACCGTAATAGGTAGCCCGTTGAAATTTTCACAGAATATGTGTTATTATGGCCGATATAACAAAAAATAATAAAAATAAGAATAATTAAAACATTCACGGGGGATCCCATAGAAGAAACTAAAAAGTGTATGCGCGCCATCTACCGAAAAGAACATGAAAATTACGAAATACAGCCGCCCCAATGACTTTTCTTTTACTCATCAGAATAAACCTTCTTTATTGATGCACAAAATACGCAATAGGTTTGCTTGGCTAGGCATAACAGACAATGAATACGGCTCTCTCAATCCGATTGGACACGCCGAACGGTTGTCTAACGTTCTTGAATTGAGCGAATGTAAGAACAGCCTTTATAACAATAAGTCAATATTCAATACTCGTATTATCAAAACACTGAATTTGAAATGTAGATATCCTGTGGCCATCCTTAGAAAACGTCAGTGTAAGCCCCATGTTTTTTTTTATGGAAACTGACACTGTTGGCTACATCACATGATGTATCCGTGATGTCAACCAATAACACCGGGTGAACTTGTGCCACGTCAGTGCTTCCCTTCGGTCGTGCCGGCTACACTAAACTGGACGGAAAACACTAACTATTTACATAGCCGTTTCGACCGACCTTTCATTCAGTGCGGTGGTACCAGCCCGGGCGGGCTAAACCCTACCACCTAGGTATATAAGAAGGTAGTTATATCCCTTAGTCGCCTTTTACGACATACACGGGCAGAGATGCAGTGGGGCTATTCTTTTAAAGTACCGGCCCCACAATGTACATTCAGCACGGTACCATGTGAATTGATTGCGTAGTTCTCGAGTTATAAATGAACATAGAATCGACGACGGCGCGTAGCTCCTCCCAAGTACAGCCTGCGGTTTTTCAAAAGGGGCGTGAAAAGGCTCCTGTCAGGCCGGCATGGCATTCGCAATCCCCGTGCATCACAGAATGTCCATGGGCATCGTAAGTCACCTACTCGTAAGTGAAACGGTGCCACATGTCGCGCTTTCCATAAAAAAAAGCTCGTTATTACAGATTTTGCACTTTATTAGTTAGGATAATAATCACTCGTGTGATTTGCTTAAGAGCCAAGTACACACAAACAAAATTGTAGTTATTATTACGCCAGAATTATACAGTTTGGCAACAACATGGCTTCGCTGAACAGATAGGAAGATTAGGCAAATGTTCTTATCAATATTTATTCAATCGCGGGATTCATGTGTTTGTTCGAAAATGGAACAATTTGATTGGTACATAATGCCCAAAATTGGTACATTTTGTCAGCCTCGATAGCTCAGTGGTGCAGACAGTCAACTGTCGCTATTGAATGTTAAGCAACGCTGGGTGCGGTCAGTTCTTGGATGGGTGACCGCTGACCGTTGGAGGCTGACCGAGGTTCGGATTCCTCGTAAAACTGTTGGTCCCTTCCCTCCTAATATTACTTGGTGGTAGGGTTTAACCCGCCCGGGTTGGTACCAACGCACTGAATGAAACGTCGGTCAAAACGGCTATGTAAATAGTTTGTGTTTTCCGACCAGTTCAGTGTAGCCGGCACGATCAAAGGGGGAAGCACTGACATGGCACCTAGTTCACCCGGTGTTATGGGCTGACATCACGGACGTTGTAGGTGATGTAGCCAACCGTGTCAGTTTCCATAAAAAAAAAACCGGTTAAACGAATACCTACAGTAGGAATAGTTGTCACATGCAATGCTGCATGTCGCGCTTCCTATAAACAATTTTTTTTTCCTATAGACTGCTCGTAGGGTCGCCAACAATTTTTAGAAGAAATTAACATCTATCATCCATCATGGGGATCAACCGCATTGTACCCATAACGGACGCAGCGTTACCCCGCTGGACTGACAATGATTTGTTTATGGATACAGACACGGTTGGCTACATCACCTACAACATCCGTGATGTCAGCCCATAACACCTCGGTGAACTAGATTGTCAGTGCTTCCACCGAGTCATGCAGCAGATGGGTCTTCGTGCCTTGCTGCTTCATTTATTGAATCTTGTTCGAATACTTTGCGTAACGTGGTGTTCGGTGTTGTGCTGTAATTTACTAGAGTTCTTGCAGCACAACACCGATTACTCTGCTTACCCCGATTGTTGGGATTCAGCGTGTGTGATATGTATGTATGTATTTTACTTCGTACCCATGGACCTATCGTTGACACAGCTCCTGGAATCGATCATCCTAAGCGATTCAGAATCCTGGAATCATCTATATGAGCGGCGCGGGGCCCGTACACTCTACCAGTAACAGCAGAATTAGCGGTTGCTGCCAAGTGCCAACGTGGAATTTGTATGTATGTATGTATATATTCTTTATTGAACACCATTTTATACAAATTAGGCACAATAGGCGAGCTTAATGCCGCGAGGCATTCTATTCTATCTAACTAACCTTTGGGATGTGGGAGAAGTATATGAAGGCGAAGTAGTATTGGTGGAGTAGATAGATAGATTATAGCTGTCATGTTCTTGTAGTAATATCAGATATTTTTGTAGTAAAATTACAAACTTAAAAACCCCCAACCCTTAAAAAGTCAAAAATAATTTCCGTTTACTTAGGTACTTAAAGGAGTCGGGGGACCGCTAAGTAAATTCCGGCGCTGCTCTGATTTTTTATATTTTATTTACTTAGCGGTCCTCCGACTCCTTATGTTAGTAAACGGAAATTATTATTCACTTTTTAAGGATCGGGGTTTTTAAAATTTTGTATAATGTAACTTTTATTTCAAGCTTTTTAAAAAAAACTTTAAGATTAGAGATTAGAAAACTTTAACGCTTTTTAAGATTAATTTATTACTTCATTACTTGATTACAAACATAGCTAATAACCATTCCCATTAAACCAGCTTTCTAATAAAAAACCGCATCCAAATCGGTCCATCCGTTTGGGAGCTACGATGCCACAGACAGACAGACACACACACACACGTTAAACTTATAACACCCCTCTTTTTTCGTCGGGGGTTAAAAATAATGAAGTAAAATACCTATTAGTTTTTCCAGACAAAACTGACAACAAATCTTCGTTCATATAAATAAGCAAAATGTCAAACGTAGACTCTAAATGGCCTATGGCTAAACACAACAATAGCAATTCGGTCCTTGGGACTACAATAACAGTCCCAATGGAGGAATTCTTTATTTCAATTTAGTTATTCAATTGGTTGTTATTTTTACCTTTTTATACTGCTTTAACTTTCATTCTTTCTTTGTTAATAAATAATGTTTACTTGAAAACCATAGTAATTCTTGCTTCACAAACATTTTACATAGCTAAAAATGTAAAAAATAATAAATGCGCTGTAATGGAAACTTATACCTTATGGATATTTCTTCCAGTCAACCTTCGAACATTCGACATAAATGAGACGTGCTGCGTACATTGAAAGATAGGTGTAGTAGTAAAGAAAACAATAAAGTAGGAATCCTAGTAAAATGAAAAGGTCTACGTATTTTAATGAACTTGTAACAAAATTTGCGATTTTAGCTTTATAATTTCTTATATTATATATAACCTTATATAAGATTAAAAGATATTCAAAAGATAGAACAGACTTAGTCATAATCTTCCGTATGGATACGGTGCCCTAAAAAGATACCTACACCTTGTACCAACATGTAAGAGCGCCTGATAATCGCTCGACAGTTTCATACCACAATTATTCAGGCTTTAATCACAGCGTTTGCTCTACGCAGCGCAGCCTTGCGGCACGCACGCGGTGACGCGCTTGCGCGAACCGGTTCTCGTATGCATCTTGACTTGTAAGGCGAGATGCAGTCTCCCTTTCACCTGGACATGATCGCTCTGTCTGCCGCGGACGAAAGTATCAATACTAATCCTTTCTTACCTTTAATAAAATCCAACGTCTGCTTTCTGTCTGTCTATCTGTCTGCCTGTCCGCTTATAACTCGAGAACCATTGAAGCGATTTTAATAAAAAAAAATCTACGGATATCTTGATTCTTCCCATCAACGATAGGCTACCTACAATCAAGCTAAATGGCTTATGAGGTTAGCAGAGAAGTCAAATATGAGAGCGGGCGGAGCCGCGGGCACAGCTAGTAATAATATGTAAGGGATGGTCATGGAGTATATACCATTGTTTTATTAGATACTGCGTTTGTAGACTCTATGTATGATACTAAAACTAAATTGGCGATTTTTTTAAATCTTTTCTGTATGTATGTATGTTCCGCCATAACTCTTAAAACCGATCATCCGAATTTGATGAAATTTAGTTTATTGTTAATTGATTATTGTTTATTGTATTGTATACAATACAATAAATTAAAACACAACAGCTAAATTTAGTACAAGCACATTTAACTACACGTAACACAGGCTAAATAAAATGCAGTTCCGGTTACGCTAAGATGTGGCTCTCATGATGGCTAAGCTCAAGTGGAAGTGGGCTGGGCACGTCAACCGAAGAGACGACAACCGTTGGAGTAACCGTGTCCTACACTGCCGGTCGTGGAAAGGGAAACGGATTATGCGAAGACCACCCGCCAGGTGGAACGACAACATCAAGTATGTTGGCGGAACGCAGTAGCTCCGTACCGCTGAAGGCCGGGCGGACTGGAGGAAAATTGGAGAGGCGTATGTCCAGCAGTGAACACTTACACGCTGACTGACTTAGGCCCACTTGCACCAACACAAATTTAATATATAAACCAGTTTAACTCGTTAAACTAGCACCCGTTGTATGTGTGAACCGCGTTTAAATCCATAACTCGCTACTTAACTTTAAACTCGTGTTGGTGCAAGACGCGCGATAACGCTTGAGAACCTCCTAAAGTTTATGAAGTCTGTTAAAAAATGCACACATGTGAAGGCATTATTTCAAAAAGAACAGATGTCCAATTTTTTCGAGAAATGACATTTTGATGCAGTTAGGTAGATGTCGCTGTTACGCACATTTTCTACTTACTTCATTTCTGCAAAAACACTACACATCCTGAGTTATTTATAAGCTAGAAAAGTTCTTTGATTCCGTCAAAAACCATTCATGTTCATTTTGTGTGCGGTCAAAAACAACAGATGTCCATGACATGTGTAGTTTTTGACAGAAACTCAAAGAAATCTCAGCAGATTGTCAAACTAAATACGAGGCAGTATGGTCAGAAGACCCTAACTTAGTTAATTAGGTCAAGTTTTCTAGTAAATGAAACATGATTTTACTTTAAAACTTATTTTATTAACTATTTTAGACAACATATTTAGTATAGAACTAGGACTGATGTAATTTCTTACAAAAACGACACATGTCCAGCGGTGTGTCAGTTAATTTTTTTTTGTGCCATTTAATAATGTCCCATGGGCACTAAGGTTGCATAAAACAGTTGTCTATATTCTCTAATATACAATTAAAAAAGTTCAACACAAATTATAACCGATACAGAGATTTTACAACGTTTTTTGGTTCTCCTGAAAAGTTTTCTTTTGTGGACATCTGCTCTTTTTGAAATAAGCCCTTCATTTGTCTGCGCAGTTAGTTCTAGGTACCTACCTACACATTTTGTAGTTGGAATTAAAGTGGGTAGGAAGGAAGGAAGGCGATCTGAAAGTGCCTGCCTCGTTGCCTGGGCGGAGCGGAACAATGCGTCAATGCTAGTGGTAGTTGGAGAATGTTCCGAGGAGCACTTAACACCCGACACGAGCGACGACCCCCTTTTGTACACGTAACGATGAAATTATATGAAAGCTGCTAAAAATTTGATCAATCAGTAATGTGCGAAGACTATATGCGGGCGTCGAGAAATCTGTAGAATAAGTCGTTTGATGTCTTTTGATTTGATAGACAGCTGATTAGGTATAACCTGGTTATTTAAAGAAAGGGATTGAAAATGGCGGCGTTTTATAGCTGCTGTACAGACCGCATGCAATTTTTTTTTTGCATAGTATATTTTTTTAATTGCTAATTTTTGTCTTCGAAAAATTGTTTTGTTTTCTTTATACAGCAAATACTGTGTGAGCGAGAGGCAAATAGAAATCAATTTCTTTAAATAACCAGGTAGTATATAAATATAGATTTATACTGATTCTGTGCGTATCTATAGATTTTGTATGTGGCTCCTTTCGCGAAAAAAGTTAGTAAATGCCTAAATTTATTTCAAATCAATTTTGCACAATTTTATGTCTCAAAGAGTAGATTTATACTCGATTCCTTTCGCGTTAAGGAAGGGCTTCCATACAAATGTGAAAATAAAATTCTAATGTTAGTTACCTTCTTTAATCTAATCTGAGGTAAAATCTGTTATTTACTTCAATATTTCGAAATTCAGGCGAACGAAACCGCGAGCAAAAGCTACTTAGTTAACTGATCATCTTCACCCGACTAGTAGGTACAGCCACACACACAAGTATTTTTTCATATATAAAATTATATCTATTACCTTTCAATTCATAGTCATGTCTACACCTAGAGTGTTGACAGCATGAGAAATGGTGCAGTAGAAAGATTTGATTCCGATGATTCAGTATCCCAGAAGTAGTAACTCTGAAATCGTCCAAGTGGAGTGGGAGGCGGGGATGCAACCAAGCCGTAGCTGCAGCATTTATTGCTATTCACTCAAGTTGAAGCAATAATAGGTTTTCTGAGTGTTGTAGAAGAACCATCACTTTTTAAAAACGCAAGGAATAATCAAGTTTGAAAAAAAAATCTATTTCCACTATTTACGAGTTAGCACTTTGAAAAGATGACCAATTGTGACATTTTTGTATAAATAAACATTCTAGCTAGTAGGTACATAATATGGAAATTAATACAATTTTTATTCTAAAATCGTAAATAGTACGGAAAATAGTAATTTTGTTTGCTTGTTGAAAAATCCTTGCTTCGCTCTTTAGTCAAGAAAGAACCGAGGGCTATAGCGCCTTAATTAAAACGTTAAATACTCAGATTATTTATTTTGTTATCGCCCTTCGTTACTTACTTTCATCGAGAAAGAATATCGTTTACGTGAACACAGCTCCGCCCTCGGCCTCGCCTTTAGTTGCTACTTTCTTCGAGACGGTTTATCGTTTACCTGAACCAATCTCGGCCTTCGGCCTCGCCCTTAATTAATTAAATTCTTCTTTTGAAATACGAATTCCACGAGAGCAAAGCCGCGGGCAACAGCTGATCATTGATATATGTAAGCGATTGGAACAGACAAGATAATGTGACCGTTTGACCATCATCTCAACTGAGGTGATCTCGAATCTTTCAATTTCTTTTTAGTTAACATTAGATTGTACCGTGTGGGGCCGGTACTTTAAAAGAATAGCTACACTGCATCTCTCCCCGTGTATGTCGTAAAAGGCAACGTTTATAAAATTGTAATTACAAACAAAACACTTCACATTATTTTGTTTTTAAATCAGAAGTTTTGCGCTTACTGCGCTTACTGCGAAAGAGAGATCTCAAGGTGTAACAAAAGACTATCTCTAATGACTATAGAAACGAAAAAGGTTAAAGTTTAATTATGAAGCACGAAGTGAGTAAGAATTAACAATGCCGAGGAAAACTCGTCGGGCTAGGGGCCGACGAGGCGGGGGCGGGGCGGGGGCGGGGCGCGGCGGACGTGTCGAGTTTCTTGGCTTGTTATGCTCAGCTCCTATAATACTCGTACACCTATACTTCATGCAGTCGTAGTACGAGTCGACCTACTAGAGAAAACCGTCCGAGTACGAAAACCAAGGACGAAAGTCGTCCGAGTACACTTATGCATGTGTCAATACATAAGACTACAATTTAACGTGCACATATAGGGATCTAGTTGAAACTATAGATGGCAGCACTGTCCTGCCACAGTCAGTGGCACAAAAACCGGCCAAGTGCGAGTCGAACTCGCGCACCGAGGGTTCCGTATCGCCATGTCATGGTCAGCGCCACTCACGCCAATCTATGGCGTGTTTATGAAATGCTGAATATTAGTTAAAATTCATGATTAGTTAAAATGCTTCATACTCTTTTTGGTAGATGGCGCGCATGCACTTTTTAGTTTCTTCTATGGGAACCTCCTTGATTTTTTTACTTTTTCTTATATCGGCCTTATATATATATATTTTTTTTTTGTTATATCGGCCATAATAACACATATTCTGTGAAAATTTCAACGAGCTACCTATTTCAGTTCAAGAGATAAGGCCCTCGGGCAGACAGACAGACGGCGTAGGCTTAGTAATAAGGTCCCGTACCGGATACGGAACCCTAATAACTAAAATAGGCGGAATTCTGTTTTGTGGTACTGAATACTGTCAAATCCAACAAAACAGTTGGCACACACCTTACTGCCTAGACCCTAGGCCGCTTCGTATTAATTTTATTTATTTTTATAGTAAGTTCGACATGTACCGCCTGGCCACCCGTAAGGTGTCTAACGACGCCCACGACATTCGGTCGCATGCGGGGGTTGTAAATGCCATGCCGGCCTGACAGGTGCCTATTCACGCCTTTCTTGAAGGACCCGAGGACACCACACCAGGATATAATTCACGCCCACAGTCGGCGACTCGCTATATGCTTATATTTGAATACGTCCTAAAAGTCATTTTCAATGTACCCGAAGGTCATGTAATGCATGAGATCTGTGAATTATTTTTTGTTGAAACTGCCACGATTGGATACATCACCTACAACATCCGTGCTGTCAGCCCACACCGGGTGGACTAGGTGCCATGTCAGTGCTTCTCTTCATTTCATGTCGGCTACACTGAACTGGACGGAAAACACGAACTATTTACAAAGCCCTTTCGACCGACGTTTCATTCAGTATGGCGGTACCAAACCGGGCGGGATAAAACCCTACCACATAGTAAGGTAAGAAGGGAAGGGACCTACAGTTTAACGTGGAATCCGAACCACGATCAGCCTCCAACGGTCGAGCGGTCACCCATCCAAGTACTGACCGCGCTCAGGGTTGCTTAACAACAGTCGACCGACCGCACCACTGAGCTACCGAGGCTGACAACTGACAGCCGAGGCTGGCAGTTTATCGAAAGAACTGCGTTAGCGCTGTGCGTCTTGCTTGACCAATAGGCTGCGACAAATTATTTCTTCTAGTACGTTGTCTCGTGGCATGTGTTGCATAGATACCCATCGAAACAGCGCGCTGGAGAAAAGTACATAGAAAGCAAGAACCAAGGAGCACAAACGAGCAACGCTCTTACGAGTATCATTCATTAGTGTTTAAATGTTTATTTATTTTCGAGTCTCAAGTGGAGCGCGCGCTCCCGTTTTCGTCGCCTACCCTTGGCTCCCAAGTGGAGCGCGCGCTCCACTTATTGCGCGCCGCTAGTTTTAATTCAGTATCTAATTCTACCAATTTTCTAACAAAACACTCAATACTGGTATCATTTCTTGGTTAAAACTTACTAATAACTATTCTCAGACACGACTGGGCACACAATAACCTTCACACAGAAAAAAAATAATGAAGTTGACAGAAAATAAAATGTCACTTTTGGCAGCTGACATTTCCACTGACCCTGGAATAGACAAAGATTGTACCCGTAAACGTATTTCGGTATTTGATAGTTCGTTTCAATGCGCTTATTTCGGTATACCATATGTAAGACGAAATTGTACAGTTTTGGTCAGAAAAATTCAAAAAAAAAATTCGAGTGTGTTTTTTTTTGCCTGGAGTTCAAAAAATCGGTCTGTGCTTCTAAATAAGTGAATCCTGAAGAGTTTGGTATCACTGAACGCGTAATTTCAGTACAAACAAGACAGAATAACGAGTATTGATGGATCGATCGATTGAGGCGGGATATTCGAATTTGTGTGGGAGCGCGCGCGCCAAAATTTTGCGTTTTTGAGCGCCGCCAAAAGGGCCTGGGAGCCAAGGGGAGTAGGACTATTTTGAGTCAAAGGGACTCCAAGGGTTAATAAGAATATCACCAAAAAATAAAACAAAAAATCTATACTAATAATAAATAGGTATGTAAGGGATGGTCATGGAGTAAGTTACTTTATTTTATGAGATACTGCGTTTGTAGACTCTATGTATGATACTAAAACGAGATTGACGATTTTTAGAAATATTTTCTGTATGTATGTATGTATGTTCCTCCATAACTCTTAAACCGATCATCCGAATTCGATGAAACTTAGTACAAGCACATTTAACTATATGTGACACAGGATGGGCTTAATAAAATAAAATTCATTTCCGGTTACGCTCAGATGTAGCTCTCATATAAACCGAATTGTTCCGCGCCGAAATAAAGGTACGGTATATAGGGGGCTTACTTATTTTCTTCTTTTTAAATACGAATTTGAGGCGAGCGAAGCCGCGGGCAAAAGCTAGTTGTAAATAAAAAAGTATGAGAAATATGCATTTATTGATTATAAATTTATAATATAAACATTATAACATTAAGTATAATATAAACATTAAGTATATATTATTATGTACAAACAATTCATACAAGTAGGTAAAAAATTATTCAGCTTAAAAAAACATCGTAAAGCTCTCAACAGCACCCACGCTCCTACGCTTGAAAACTGTACTTACCTAATAGATTTTTATAGGGGTTATTTTAGTGACAAATATTCAATAAATATAATTTAGTGAAAGTACTGACGCTCGGAGGAAACTTTTCCAAGGGACAACAAATAAACTGATTTGCGATTCTACTACTATTAATAAAAAAAAGCGACCAATTGCGCGTTGAAGTCGCGCACCGAGGTTTCCGCATCACAAAAAAAATCACGTTTTACAATTTAAAAAAAAGTTGAACCCCCCCTTAACGTACTATGAACTAATTTTGAAAGACCATATATATAAAAACATGTAATAAGAAATGAAAAAAAAATTAAGGAGGTCCCCATAGAAGAAACGTGTTTTTTTTTTCAACAGACAGACAGACGGCATAGGCTTAGTAATCGGGGTATGGAAACCGAAAAACATCTGATGTAATAAGTAATAATAACAATGACGGTAATGAGGCTTTATAAATGGAGAATAACTAAAGTAAATTTACTTAGAACCTTGACCGACATACGGTTTACCAAGGTGTAAAATACACATTTTCAGCAGCCAAAATTAACCGTATCGTCTCACCTAATACATTAAATGGAGATTTTTTTTTCACGCAAGTGAAACCTGTTGCCCTTCGATCATACGCTGTCTGTTGCCTTATGCGTAAAAGCATTTTAATGTCAGGTGCGTATAGAGTATATTCTAACGTCTTAACGCTTCGCAACAAGGGGGGCATTCCAGAAAGTTGGCGACATAAAGTATGTACGAGTACTTTCGACGGCTTTGTGCTGCCAAACTATTACAACCTACAAACGCGAACGCTACCACGTCTAGTCTAGACCCATCCGGCGAGTATGTACACAAAACCGTGCACTCGACCTCCCCCCCACCACCGATGACGTCACCACCACCATCTACCCAAGTGTGCTCTCGCGCTCAGTACAACTTGCGAAAGCGTCAAAGTACTCGTCCGATTTTCACCAAATTTCAAGCTTTACCGCATCCAAATCGTGACACACGTAATGTTCGAAGAAAATTCGTCAGCCTCGGTAGCTCAGTGGCGCGGTTGGTTAGTCAACTGTTACTAAGCAACGCTGAGCGCGGTCAGTGTTTGGATGGGTGACCGCTCGACCGTTGGAGGCTGACCGTGGTTCGGATTCCACGTTAAACTGTAGGTCCCTTCCCTTCTTACCTTACTAGGTGGTAGGGTTTATCCCGGCCGGGTTGGTACCACCGCACTGAACGAAACGTCGGTCGAAACGGCTATGTAAATAGTTCGTGTTTTCCGTCCAGTTTAGTGTAGCCGACATGAAATGAAGGGAAGCACTGACATGGCACCTAGTTCACCCTGTGTTATGGGCTGACATCACGGATGTTGTAGGTGATGTAGCCAACCGTGTCAGGTTCCATAAAAAAAAAAAAAAAATGTGTTTATTACTTCATAATTACCTTATTATTGTATTCATTAATTATTTTACACTTTCATAAAATAGGAAACATAAATAAAATTAAATAAGTCTAAGGTGGAATGAAGGAGGAAATTATAGAGAAAGGGGGGAAGGGGGGTTCGCTAATGTAATTTGCTTGATTACTAATATAGCTAAGAAGTAAGAACCATCCCGGTTAAGCCAGCTTTCTAATAAAACAAAACCGCATCCAAATCGGTCCATCCGTTTGGGAGCTACGATGCCACAGACAGACACACAGTAGGCGGAGTCGTCAAACTTATATATAACACCCCTCCTTTTGATGTCACGATATGGGAGGCGAAATTATTAGAGAGTCTGGTTGCGTCTTGTGTCTGCATTTCCCTATATGTGCTACAAAGGATATTCCACCGCGTACACTTGACAGCGAAGGGTTCTGTGGATAACGGCAACTTGTAGCTACCCAGTTCGCTCATTATTTCTGTGAAGAATGTCGGGCTTCACAGACAATGCACAAGCGTCCTCTCTCAGTCTGTTGGAACTATTGAAATAATTGAGCCTATTATTTTATTGTTGTTGACTAAGACTATAGATGCGCCTTTGAGGCAAGTTGCTGGTTATTAATAAAAAAATATAGATCACCATGTAACTTCACCCTCCCACTTGATCGCCTCATATTATTGTATCATCTCGCGGCTCCGATAGCGTTAAAGTTGTTTTATGGTTTTGTCGCCGTTAGATCCTAATAATAAAGCGAAAGCCGAGTCGATTCTATGTTCGCTTAGACGGCGAGCACAATGAAATTTGTTTAAAAAAAAAATACGCGAAATGATAATTTTTCGTTTGTAACGTTGCAAATGTGATGAAATTGTTAAATGCCGAAATTAAATTTTTAAATAAAATCAAATTAACACAGAACATTATTGTGACATATTTCTGCGCCTCAATAAGTCCGTTATTTCAGCATACAATTCTGATATAAAGTATAGGACCTGTCGGCCGAGCTTCGCTCGGCGTCTTTCGTGCTTATGTAGCTACTCAAATATTTTGTTAAAAACTTTCCTACAGGAGTACTCTTTTCTATTCTGTGACCCTGGGCAAACGTGTATTCGCACTTGACCTGTACACGTATATGAACTGTCTTGATTATTTACACCATTCATAATCATAACTTATTATCACCCTCGCTACTACAACATTAAAGGAGTGTGTAATTTAATTATACACGCTGTTGCAACCCCAACCGTAAAACCCGAAAGGGGGTGATTCTGTACGTGAAATAGAACAACTTTTGTTCTACGACTTTTTAATTTTTTTTCTCCATACATTTTGAGAATAGGCATTTAAAATTTCTATGGAACCGTAAAACCCGAAAGCGGGTGATTCTGTACGTGAAATAGAACAACTTTTGTTCTACGACTTTTAAATTTTTTTTCTCCATTCATTTTGAGAATAGGCATTTAAAATTTCTATGGAATTTTTTTTATTATTTTTGTTTCTAAAAAATTGTTTTCGCCACAGAAGTTGTTTAGTTTCACATATAGAATAACCTCCTTATGTCAGTTAAAAATATTACGGGGGCAACTGCAACACCGTGTATATACTTTGCAGTTAATTGAGTAGCACGTGACTTGGTTCGGTATGTTTTGGATGGCATTGATACTGAGTTCATACTTGTTTGTATTTCATATCACGTCATATTCGTTTGTTTGTACACTCATCGCACTGACGACGTAAGGAAAACATTAGGAAATTGTTGTTAGATTCTTAGACTGTACTAGCTTTTGCCCGCGGCTTCGCTCGCTGTAAACTCAAATATTGCAATAATCCAATACTGCAACGCGACGCAACAGAACTGCTAACGCCATCTATCATTATCATTCGACACCAAATTCCGTTCATACTATACTTTATGTGATACTGATCAGCCCTAAGGCTTTTTTGCGTGATGTTATATAACCTATAGTGAGCCTCAAGAACTACTCTTTCATCATCATCATCATCATCAGCCTGTATCGGTCCACTGCTGGACATAGGCCTCTCCCAAGGCACGCCACCACATACTCTACAACTACTCTTTACATTGGTGTAAACCGCCTCAACATCCGTTCAGTGGTTCCGTAGTTTACCTCAAACATACATACGTACAGACAGACGTTCCCTTTTATAAGAAGTAGAGAATAAATAGAGAAGTAGAGATAGAGATAGAGATAGAAACAGACATAGAATTTCCGAAGAGAAGAGCCAGATTTGTGTACCCCCAAAACGTATTTCCGTGCGAAGACACTACTCTCAGCTGCCACCTTCGTGGTAGTCAGCGCCATCTATTATGATATAAAAAAATTATAGGTACTCTATCCTTACCTATAATAAAATCCAACGTCTGCTTTCTGTCTGAGTGTCTGAGTGTCTGAGTGTATGTCTGTCTGTCCGCTTATAACTCGGGAACCACTGAACCGATTTTAATAAAAAAAAAATCTACGGATAGCTTGATTCTTCCCATCAACTATAGGCTACTTACTATCACGCTAAATGGCTTATGAGGTTAGCAGTGAAGTGAAATATGAGAGTGGGCGGAGCCGCGGGCACAGCTAGTTTATTACATACGTGTCATTTCTGTTTTATGATTCTCTAGTACGCCACCCTATAGCCACTTAATATAACTAGAAATCTGAGGTGTATTGTCCGTCAAAAATATATTCTTTCGTTCTATCACACTTGAGTTCTTTCATACACATCAAGTAAGCGGGGAGCATTATTAACTAGCACTATCTCAGGATCCGCCCATACAAAATCGTCCTTTGGGATTTATGTTTTCCCAACCCCTAAACCTTGACCGATTTATATAATTCATTTTTATTGTAATAAGGACACTCCAATCCAATCTACGTGCCTGTCTCTTTTTTTATTTTATTAAATACACGGGACCGGAGCTAAAATTTGGTTTTTCAAACGAAAAAATAATAATTTTTAATTTATTGATCTCATTAAAAAAATAAATAAAAAACTTATCCGTAGATTGAACTGTCCTTATTACAAAAAAATAATTGTAAAAAACATATAAGGTTTAGGGGCCCGGAAAACATGACACCTGAAAGACAAATTTTGACATAATTTGTAGGTAACATACTATCACGTGACTAACTAACCCTGTCTGCTCTTAAGTCAGTGCGAAAAGAGTTCTTGTGCTTCCGGCGGCGCGGCGTCGGAAGTGCTGAGCTGAAACGAGCGCGGTTTACTAATTGCACTTGTTGGAGGTTCGAGTTGCCAAGGGAATTAAGAAGTTGCTAAGTGTCTGGAGGTACAATGGCAAGGCGATTTATCTCAATGTGGCGACAGTACGGTTGGCGCGCGAAACGATGCTACGTTCCGGTTATTAAGTGACAAAGTGAAAAGTTTTGCAGTGTCATTCACGGTACGTACTCACCTGCATATTATTTTATTTACAGATCAATCTAATATACTATTTAAATTACGTATGCGTTTATCACACGTTGTGTTTAAGCAGTAAATAAATTTTATAACATTAAACGAATATCTCGTCGGATAAATCTTTAATACCTACCTGGGCGACCGAGCTTACACCTATCTAGATAAACTTAAAAAAAAAATAACATTATCTAAATACAAAATTTCATCCAAATCGTTAGAGCAGTTCCCGAGAAACCACTTAATATATGTATAGGTACTCGTATGTAAATAATTCTGGCCCTCGTTGATCGAAAATGTACCTATCTGAAGAATTTAATAATACACAAACGTGCGTTTTTACTGTGGTTTTTACCCTCCGACGACAACGACGAGAAATAATATTAGTGCAAATGGCAGAAGAAATAAAATAGGTATAAAATCATATCTTGCAATAACATCGGTTCCAATAAGCGGGCCTATTTCAAAGGTAATGAAATCAATAGAGATATCGTAGGAAAAAAATACATAAATGGAGACCTGCTGTGATGGAGACACATATTTATTTGCGCCATCTCGCTGGTTTCAAGAGAACTAACACATGGGACAGGCGGCAGTGACAGTGTACAACCATTTCTGTGAACTTGTAAAACATGTCTAACAATTTTCATAAAAGATGGCGCTGATACGCGCGCCGCCATCCGTCAATGAACATGGTATATACTTTTCGAGCTAGATAATCTGCTTAGTTCAAGCTAACTACTTTTAATTGAAAACTGTCACTTACCTGTTTGATGCAGCACCCGGAACAGACTGCTTGGGGTAGAGCGGTGGCGGACCCGGATTAGGTATCTTTTTACTCGTAGCACCATGTTGAAAAGAAGTAGTGGTCACCACAGAGGCACTAAAGCATCCGGTAGACTCTGTCTTCTTCGTATCTGCTCGATCCACTGGTCCCTTGAGTATTTGCTGTAGCTGTTCAATTTTACTAACTACACTTTTACTTTTATCACATTCAGGTCTATAATGTCCGACTGTCTCTTTAGGGGTATCACTTGCACTCTGGTTGCCGTTGAAGGCGGCCGGTCCGCAGCTGTACCTTGCGTGCTGTATCCTGTCGCACGGATACTTCTGCAGCGGCGGAGCCGGCGGCATGGACTTGCGACTCGGCTCATTCTGCCGAAGAGAGGTCGACCGCAGAAAGGGGTTTATCGGCCTCTTGGGACTCGTTGAAGTCTCATCGACGGTTGTTGACCGGAATAGTAGCCTCTGCGCCGATATCGTGGGTTTCTGTGGCGATAAAGCTTTTCCAGGCATACCCAGGTTGCTGCGGTAGTGCCTCATCGACGCACGAATGTCCTGAGTTATTCCACCGTGTATGGAATTATCGTGGGGACTACGGAAGCTACTCCTGAACGTTTTTTCGCTAAAGTTACAGAACGGTTTCTTATACTGATTGTGACTAAAAGCTATATTAGCCGAGTTCAGAGGCAATTCTGTAGGTCTCGTGACTGGATGGCCGGGATCCCTCGTCGCTCCCTGGCATACAATTTTATTCAATGCCGATTCTGGTGATTTCATCGGGCTAAAGGCACGGATCGGCAGAGGTCTCGCTACATTTTCGACGATCGGATTTTGGGTCAAGTTGTTCGGTTTATCACTGACCAGCCTTTCGGGGATATCCTGATCGTATTTCCATTCTGTTATTTCAGCAGGCGGTGGAGGGAACGGTTCATCATTAAATATCTCGTCTTCTATAACTGTCGGTGGCGATGGTAATGGCAAGTCGGGACTGGGAATTCTTTCATCTTGGTAGTACAGGTCTGGAAAAACGTTTCGGAGGAGTTTCGCGTTCTTCGGCGGTCTTTCAGGCACCCAGTCATCCAGACATATAACCGGTCCAACAATGACAGGACCATCTAGGACCGAGTTGGGTGAATATCTAGCAGTGTTTGGCACGTGAAGAGAATCTGAAGTTGATGCTGTATCGGTGTCCGCTTCAGGTGAAGGATTCGACGGGTCTCGATCTCTCCAGTCGGCGTAGTCAGAGGCGGAGGAGGCGCGGCGGGAGGTGGACTGAGGTCTCACTTGTGGCGGTGGCGGCGGCTGACTCGAGGCAAGCTGAGGTTCAGATCTGAAAATACATTTCGGTAAATTGTTGTGGAATTGGGCATTGAAATATTAAGTACCGTTATATGTACAGGATTTTTTTTTTTCGATAAATGTTCGGTTTCTACCCAGAACAATAAGAATTGTATGGTTATTTCATGAAAGTTTTTCAAGGAAATTTACATTTCCTTACATCCGTTCAGTAAGTTGGCATGGTTGATACAAATAATAGCTGGCTTTCATCTAGCTTCGACCTTATCATACAACAAAATACAGTTCAAATCCAGTACAGGTACCTCCAAGACTGCTTATTCTCCTTCTGCTGCTGCCTCTCATAGAACGAGAGCAGCGCACTCTTTTGCTTGGCCTTGAGGCTGGGGTCGCCGACCCGCGACTGTCTCTTGCTGTCCTGGTATGCAGCGTACTTGTTCTGTCGTTCTAGCTCGCTCACTCTCTCCGCGACCGTCATTTGTGGGGGCGAATAGCTGGTGTTTACTCTAGAACAACATTTGTTGAGTGATTAAGATAAAATGATAAAATTAGTGCAGGTAATCCTCCGCCTGGGGATAAAGATATAGGTACATTATCTTTGCTCAAATACCTATGATTGTTTCACAGATAAGAAACTGAGCAGAACGTTAATTACATGTGCTATTTCTTGTGTGAAATATAGGTGGATGGTGGAAATATGTATAGTATCTCTCCCCATGCATGTCGTAAAAGGCGACTAAGAGATAAGGACAAGATGCCGTGCTAAAGGGCGACAGGCACGCCACCTCTCACCTTGGCACGGTACTTCCACCGAGTCATGCAGCAGGTGGGTCTTCGTGCCTTACTTGCTGCTTGATCGATTGAATCTTGTTCGAATACTTTGCGAAACGTGGTGGTCGGTGTTGTGCTGTAATTTACCAGAGTTCTTGCAGCACAACACCGATTACTCTGTTTACCCCGATTGTCGGGATTCAGCGTGTGTGATATGTATGTATGTATGTAACTACTAGGTAACTAGCTAGGTAGGCACCTGTTATTAGAACTCTGTCTCTGCTCCGTAGATTCTGGTACTGCGTAAGTGCTCACAGGGAAAAGCTTGAGGTGTTTTTGACAGTTGCCGGGCGGTACCGATCGATGTTCTATCTCACTGTCCGCTGGCCGAGCGATGTAAAGAACACTCTCTGACCCATGACGTTGGGGTGTTTTCACCTTGGAAGAGTGCGCTATGAGTTGCTTGGATGTTAAGCTTAGAGAGCTGCTCGCCACTGAGATGTCGCTGAGAGAGCCTGAAAAAGAAAAAAAACAATTACCCTTGGCAATTGGTATCTTTAGTTTTGAGGTTCATTACTGTCAGTGTCGGTTCTTAAGACTCAGAGTTAGGTACGTTTAGAAACTTGCCACTCGGCTTGTAGTTGAGGTGTGTGGTAAAATTGTGGTAATTTTTTAAAAGGCCCTGAAAAGGTTCCTTTCAAGATCAAGGCCATGGGATTCGGTATTGCCATGCATGGGCATCCTTATCCACTTAATAATAGTGGGGAACGATGTCATATTGTCGTTCAGAACGATACCACCATGTTTTTCGGAACAATTCCATATGTCCTTCCTAAAGTGCTCACCATGCCATTTAAGGGTCTCCGAGGAGGATCCGGAGCCGGAGCTGGTGGTGACGATGCTGTCCCTGTCGCCTCTCGCGACGTCCCACCCGGCACCACCGACCGCGCTGGATAGCCCACTGTCGCTTCGGGACACGCTGCCGGCATCCGCCTCTCTACGCAATCTGCAAGCGGTCACAAACAGATAGAACAGTTATTGTAACCCACCCAATTAAGAGCTTCTGCTGCATAACTGTCCAAATGTCCAATAAATGTCCAATATGCAACAATGCAAATTGAGTAAAATATTTTAGAATCGAAACAATGAGACTCCTCCAAATCTGCCGGAGCCGCTGCATCTAAGGCAGCTGCCATCAAATTGTCTAAGTACAGCCCGCTGCGCGACCACTTTGAATTTCAACCTTTCGCCGTAGAAACTTTGGGGCCGTGGTCGCCAGACACCAAAACATTCTCGGATAAATTGGGAAAACTTTTAGTAGATAAATCTGGTGACCGCCGTGCCAAAGCTTTCTTTGTTCGGCGAATCGCCATTGAGATTCAGAGGTGTAACGCGGCGTGCGTACTTGGCACTTGCACCGGTGCAGCGACTATGTCAAATTTAAATGAAATATTTTATTTATAGGTAGTTTTAATTTTTATTTATTTATTTATTTTTTAGGTTTAGTTTATATGTTATTTTAGTTTAGTTTTATCATATTTCTTAATTTTAGTTTAATTTTATTGTTTTAGGTTATTTTGATTAATTTAAATAAAATTGGATGAAATTCCCAAACAATGAGTTACGTCGATTTTCTCGGATCTGGGTGGGGTTTCAGCAACTAACTGCTTAGTTTAAGAACTGGGTTTCAGGAATCCAATTGCTGTTCTTTTTACCCCACTAACTACGGCGAATCAAAAAGGAGGGTTATTATGATTTTCGATGCAATATATTCTTCCTCCCTCCCTCAGTCAGTGTAAGAGTTTTCATCAATTCATCAAGAGTTTCAATCACAAAATGAAAGGAGCCAAAGGGTCCATCCTAGGGTACGAACTTTCAAAAATCCTTTCTTCGTGCTCGCGTATAATGAACTCCTATGCAAAATTTCATTCTCCTAGGCCCACCGGTAGGCTGTGCGGTATCTGTCAATCAGTAGAATTTTACTAAGTAGATTATATGGTAGATGAATTGGTTTTCAGCGAACGGCCTACACCTAAATGTCTCGCTGGACTCACAACTCAATTGGAAGGCACACATTAATAAGATGTGTGATAAATTAGGTCGTGCAAGTTATGCACTAAGGAAATTACAACCGATTGTATCAGGAAGCACTCTGAAAAATTGTTACATACTTCCATTCTATAATGTCGTACGGTGTGATGCTCTGGGGCAACTCGACTGACTCGGAACGTGTCCTACTTCAACAAAAACGGGCTATTCGAGTTTTGGCTAGAGCTAAATATAAAGAGTCTTGCAGAAATATTTTCAAATCACTAAAAATCCTCACGGTAGTGTCACTATATATATTTGAGGTTATAATGTATGTACGAATGAATATTGAAAGCTACAATAAAAACTGTTCGCAACATGAGTACAACACTCGCCACGGTGCCAGTCTAAGACCCGTGATGCACCATAGCGCAATGGCAGAAAAGAACCCGCGAGTAATAGGCCCCAAACTTTACGAAAAGCTGCCTCAGTCACTAAAAGTGATTAAGAGTAATATTATTTTTAGGTGTCGAATAAAGGACTTACTTGTGAACAAACCTTATTACAAGGTAACTAAATACCTTGATGACAATTTTACTGAATAATCTATTGTGCAGTTTATTGTATATTTCACTATTTTTATTTGACAATATTTGTGGGTGTTTGCAATTTTACTGAATAATCTATTGTACAGTTTATTATCCGGAATTGGTAAATATTTTAATGTTTCTGCTGTAAATGAAGATACTAATAACTAAATAATTAAAACCTAACTAACAAATGTATAACATTGATAAAATTAACCCAATAAATAAATAAAGAAAAACTAAATACTAACATTCAAGATTACTGTAAGTAAAAAACTTCGTCCAATTCCTTCGACTCCGCCACAGTACCCAATACGCAGGCTGCGTTGCCCCTTTGAATGGCTAGGCCTATTTGCTGAAAAAAGAAAGACTTGGCGCGTCGGTCACCAGACTTATCAATAAGGAGCTTTCCTAGGACGTTTCCGAAAGTCCTTGCGTCGGGTGACCACACGCCAAGTGTTTCCACAGCAAAGGCCAGGAATTCGAAGTGGCCGCGCAAGCCAACGTATTTTTTTATTTTCTGGTTTTGTGCACCTAGAGCGGCACACAGTTTATTATTGTATATTTGACTATTTTTATTTGACAATATTTGTATGTCGATCGCCATTGACGATTTTGACGAGTAATGTAAATTACCAACATGTACCTAAACATAATTTTTATATGTGTGTGTAATTTTACATTACGATAAATAAATACAATACAATACAATATATATTTTAACAAATAGGGTACTTACAAGTATGAACAATTTTTTTTTTTAATAATTTAAGAATTATTCTGAGTGGAAACAAAATGAAGGGTTTATGTGACTTGGATCTAACCTGTCTAGGAACGGAGTAGAAGTAGAGTCGGTGCTGGACACATAGGAGTGATAGCCCTCGGACTGCGCGTACGAAGATTGCTTCTGATGCTGCACGTTCAGAGACTCCTCGTAGTTCTTCGTGTACTGCTCCAGCTCAGCTTGCGTCAACTTCTTTGGCTCTTTGCCGCCCTGGTACTTTAAGTACTGCGTTTTGATCTCTTGTTGAATCACCATCTGTAATTGAAATTGAAAACCAATGTTGAAAACGCTCAAAGTCGTGTCATTTGTAAACACCGAATTTCGACAACAACGTACCAACCCCTTTTTAAACGCCAAAAATAACAAATTTCAATAACCCGACTATGAAAACAAAGAAAACAAGGCAAGTTGATCTTAAAGAGCAGTAGGTATAAATGCTGTAGTCGGGCTCTCTGTTCATTCTGATTCGTTTAAACGCCAGACTACAGCATTTTATACTGCTCCTGCAGATCACCTTGCCTTGTTTAGTTCGTTTTTCATAGTCGGGTTAAATAAAATGTTTATTTATATTTATTTTTAGTTCTCAACCATAAAGTGAACTAAAAATATTTTTGAAATCTACCTTTCAAGCTCTAGACAATGATACCCCACTCGATGGGTTTTGGAGAAATAGTATTTTCGCAGTTGGAGTGAGAGCAGAGAGTGGCGACTGGAGGTCGAATTTTTTATTTTTATTTTCTCAAAAATATTTGTTAGCCGTGTATGTGTTACCAGTGTTACCCATGTAATTAAGAAAAACCAAATGGCATCAGAATTATCAAAATCTTACTAGTCGTTTAAGTGTTACAGTCATCCAAACACACATACCTACATTAAAAACATTTAGTCTAAATACATTACCCTCCGCTTTAACGTAGTCGGTTAAAAAATATCCCCCTTTAAAAATGTCTGATGTCTTCAGAACTACGTGAGACATAATAAAAAAAAAACATATTTTGAATACTAACCTTCACTTCGTAAGTGGTAGAGTATTCGTCCAGATTCTGCAGCATAGGAACTTCTCTCTCCGGCGGCGAGGGCAGCCCGTAGTCTCTCTCTGCGTAGCTCTCGTCTCTCTCTACATAGCGCTTGCTCTCTTCCTCGAATATCTCACTCTCCTCAGACTCCCGGTGACCCTTGTAAGGGTCAGGCATCGTTCTGTCGGCCGCCTCGAAAACGGGTTTTAGCTGAAATCAAAAATAATTTCTTGAGTTTCATCAACATAACGGTTTTAGCGAATTCATTACCTACGTAGGGATGTGTAGGTAGATACGGAAAGTGGTTTTGTTTCTGTGTGTTTAATTCTGAGTGTTTATTGTTAATTATGTGTTTCTTATTTCAATTCGCTTCCTCATTAGTATGGCAGCCCCCCTGAGTCCAATGACTTTTTTTATGTAATCCGGCATGGTTGGCTGAGTCGGACGGGCCAAAGCTCCGACCAGCCAATATCACCTCCGAGAAGGTATGTGCCATACCGGAGACGTCCCTGAATTGTTCTTTGAATTGTTTCTCGTCCCAGGCGGCTACAGTTTGAGCCTAAGTACCACCTTGTAACTGGTTCGCTCTCAGTCCCGCCACTATGGACGCCATAATATTAGCCATGCGGGCCGCACTTGCACCTCTCACACACGGCGACGACCCGACACAACAGGGCCGGCTAGGCGGTCCGCAAAACAAGCCAGGGCACGCCACAGAACAAGCCAGAACTGGTCGGGAGGCTAATAAATAGGCAGCAGCCCCGCGCGCCGCCGCGCGCCACCGACCTTGCCTCTTACTTGACAACTCGCCTGAAGCGGTGTGTTAAAAAGTTCGAGAGCCGTTGCTTTGCGTTCATATATTTGCGGTTTACACGTTTGTAGGTTTCCGTATCCCGTACGGAAGCCTATTACTAAGCCTACGCCGCGCCGCGCCGTCTGTCTGTCTGTCCGTCCGAGGGCTGTATCTCTTGAACCGTAATAGGTAGCCCGTTGAAATTTTCAAAGAATATGTGTTATTATGACGGATATAACAACAAATAATAAAAAATTGAAAAAGTAAAAAATTAAGGGGCGCTAATAATTAAAGCACAAGAAACGTATTTTTTTTATGTTTTTTTTTGTGGTGCGGAAACCTCGGTACGCGAGTCCGACTCGCACTTGGCCAGTTTTTTTTATAATGTCTAACTGTGCGCGCCGCTATATTTACGCATTAGGTAACTAAATCGGAAGTAAATCTTGAAACACAAATTCATAATTTCAAAATATCACAAACGCGGCAAGCCGCAAGCCACAACCGCGTACGTGAAAAATTAAATTCGGGTCCTTAAAAAAAATCCATTCAGAATAGGGTAAGCGCAAGAAGCTATCTAAACATGCTCACGTGCAAGTGGGACAGACAGATGCGTCCGGTGCGTGTGTGAATGGGTCGGCGAGCAATCAGCAGTTGCGCCTGAGTTCAAAGACCGGTCAAGGGCACGTTTTGGAGTGGTCGAACGGAGAGGCGGACGCGACGTTCGGAATGGCCACGATCGGATCGGAACTAATCCGACGGAACGATTGCGAAACCGCGCGCCGTACACGCGATCGTGTCGACGACTATTTGTGACGACATCCGTTCTAAGGGTTCCGCAACGCGAATATACAGGCTGTTTCAGGATAGGCTTGAGAAACTTCAGGAATAGAAAGTATTCATAATTAGAAGAAAAAAATCTTTATCACTCAAATTGAAATTCCGTATTTTTTTTTTCGTACAAAATTTTAAAATTGTTTTAAAAACTCGATGGACAGTGAGAATTGGCAACAGTGCTGTCTAGGTCTAGGGAGTGCAATGACCTAGTCCAGTCCCCATTTTCTTTTAATGTCATTCAGATTTAATCGTTTGGAATTTACCTACATGCAGTACAATTCTACTAGTTAAGCATGTAAGTAAGTCATTTTATTTTTATTTAATAAAGGTGGACATTAAACGTTCACTAAAGCTCGATGAAACGATTTTCACCAAAAAGTACTATAAAATGACCGAATCTGGGAAAAAGTTATACTTAGCTCTTTTCGTCTTCAAATATGGACCCCTTTCGAACCCTGAAGTTACGAAACCCTATCCTGAAACACCCTGTATATACGTACTTAAATATTTCGGCAATGGCATACGTACGAATAAATATGTTTTGTAGTATAATATACAGTCTCGGGTCCTTCAAGGGGGGGCTTGAATGGGCACCTGTCAGGCCGGCATGGCATTTGCAACCCCCGCATAGGTATGTATGACCGAATGTCCATGGGCGTAGTTAAGACATCTTATGGGTGGAATGGAGCCATATGTCGCGCTATCAATAAAAAAAATACCCTGCGAAGTTTTCTGTCGGTTCTTCTTCGTGGGTGTAATGGAACCGTATAGAACAAATTGTGACAAGTTCGAGTGCAATCTTACTGCCATATGATGAATGATCAATAAACATACATACATACATACACATCACACGCCGTATTCCGACAATCGGGGTAAGCAGAGTAATCGGTGTTGTGCTGCGAGTACTGTTGTAAATTACAACACAACACCGATCACCATGTTTAGCAAAGTATTCGGACAAGATAACTATCAGGCAGCAAGTAAGGCACGAAGGCCCACCTGCTGCATGACTCGGTGGAAAGACCGCGCCAAGGTGAGAGGTGGCTAGCCTGTCGCCCTTATGCACAGCATCTTGTCCTTATCCCTTAGTCACCTTTTACGACATGCATTGGTAGAGATGCAGTGGGTGTATTCTTTAGTACCGGCCACACACTGTACACAGTATCCTTCCTTACCTATAATAAAATCCAACGTCTGCTTTCTGTCTGAGTGTCTGAGTGTATGTCTGTCTGTCCACTTATAACTCGAGAACCACTGAACCGAATTTAATAAAAAAGAAACCTACGGATAGCTTGATTCTTCCCATCAACTATAGGCTACTTACTATCACGCTAAATGGCTTATGAGGTTAGCAGTGAAGTGAAATATGAGAGCGGGCGGAGCCGCGGGCACAGCTAGTGATCAATAAACAATACAAACTCACAACAACAACGGAGTCCTATAAATGTTGTGCGCTCTAGAGCGCTCTGGTTGGACTTGTGGCTAAAGCAGATGAACCGCGACGCTGTCAACAACGCCTTCGCCGGGGCGGCTCCGGACTAGGCAGCGTCAGACACAGTCGTCGTGGGAACGATTGCTCGGCCTGCAGCCATTAACTTATATACGTTGGTACCACCGCACTGAACGAAACGTCGGTCGAAACGGCTATGTAAATAGTTTGTGTTTTCCGTCCAGTTCAGTGTAGCCGACACGATCAAAAGGGGAAGCACTGACATGGCACCTAGTTCACCCGGTGTTATGGGCTGACATCACGGATGTAGTAGGTGATGTAGCTGTGTCAGTTTTCATAAAAAAATAAATAAAAAAAACTTTAGCATATCGCTGCCTGCGGCCAGATATACAGGCTGTTTCAGGATAGTCTTGAGAAACTTCAGGAATAAAAAGTATTAAATAAAATAAAATAAAATCAAATACACTTTATTGTACACCATAAAAAAGAACACAAAAGGCGAGTTTAATGCAATGTAGCATTCTTTACAAACTAACCGATGAACATGCGATGTGGAAAAGCGCATACGACGGACCACAGAGCATCAAATACCTACCGCGCGCGCCCCCTACTAGAGACGCCCTAAGCGATAATATTTGAAACAAAAACTACACGCAGTGCTGCTAGCGCTTCGTATGTGCGTGTGTGTGCTAGTATCGACACTACACACAAAGAGGAGCAAGTTAGGCACACGCACAAACCAAATGCACACGCACAACACACATATGTAAGTCATAGGCCACGCCCACAGGCTTCAACGGCGTTGTAGAGAAATCGCGCTCAGGGCGCCTCTAGGAGGGGCGCGCGCATTTGATGCTCTGTGAGACGGACAATGCAGTGCAAAAGTAAAGCGTGAAGAATAAAACTATTAAATATATTGACACAAACATACATATAAATAGATACATGCATAAAATAAATGCTATAAGGTATTACTATAAGTATAATATTATATAATTATGTATAAATTACATATATAGTACATACAAATATATTTTATTAAAAAAAAACCAACTGAATAGAAGTTACACGAACGTAATCATGTAAAATTAAATCGTGTTACTCGTCGCCATCAGAATCAAATAGAAGTACTCATTAGAAGAAAAAAAACCGGCCAATAGTGCGAGTCGAACTCGCGCACCGAGGGCTCCGTATCGCCATGATATGCTCAGCGCCACTCACGCCATCTATGTATTAGTTAAAATGCTCCATACTCTTTTCGGTAGATGGCGCGCATACACTTTTTAGTTTTTTGTATTCCGGGACCCCGTAAATTTTTTACTTTTTCTTATTTTAATTATTTGTTGTTATATCGGCCATAATAACACTTCATTACGATTCAAGAGATACAGCCCTCGGACAGACAGATAGACAGACAGACGGCGTATAGGCTTAGTAGTAGGGTCCCGTACGACGGATACGAAACCCTAAAAAAAGGATTCAGACGAATTGAGAACATCCTAATTTTTTTTTAAGTTGGCGAAATTGGAATAAAATTGAGTTCTCCATACATTTTCGCAAATACCTAAAAAACCAAAGGCCCTTTGATGAATAATGTCCGGTTTTTATAAGTGAACCATCTGACAACCCTGGCCGGGGGGACTGGAGGAAAATTGGAGAGGCGTATGTCCAGCAGTGGACGCTTACACTCTGACTGACTGACTCGTCAAAAGTCTATGAACCAAACCGCGTACATGCATTAGTATTACCTACGCCTAAGTTAACGTGAACGAAAGGTTTACGTAACCGTAAACGTAAGTACTGTACCTATTCTTTAACTAACAGGTACGATACAATAGGTATTCAATGAGCCTTTGAAAGAAAAACAAAAGTGTTAAGCCTTTTAAAGACAGATTTAGTGTGCTCCCATACTGTCGTTCATCTTTAGTGAAAGAAATTATTCATTAAGCTTTGGCTATCTATCAGTTAATCCATCGTTCATCCCATTAGCACAAACAATAGCATCTGATAATGATCTAAAATAGAGCACTTTAAAGGAATTACTTTAATACTTTACCTGGTAATATGGTTGCCACATGAATTGTCCCGGAATTAGTTAATACGTCCAGGGTCAGGAGTTGTGTCAAATCTCGCGGACAACATTTATAAATACGCGCCTAAGAAATATGCGATCTGCTGAATCCTAAACAAAGATTTTGGAAGGAGAGTAGATATGCGAAGCAGCCGTGCCCGCGACACCGTAATATGGGCAGATTTTCCCATATTAACTATCGATGTGTGCACACGTGGATGCAGCGCTTTGGATTGGCCAAAAATAGTTGGTTGTGTGTGTGTGTGTTAATAATTGTGATTGTGTGCGTTCGGAAACTGGCGAGTGGCGACAGCGGTTCCGATACGAGTGGACGTTTATTTCTTATTTTTATGGAAACTGACACGGTTGGCTACATCACCTACAACAGCCGTGATGTCAGCCCATAACACCAGGGTGAACGTGGTGCCACGTCAGTGCTTCCCTTCATTTCATGTCGGCTGCAATGAACTGGACGGAAATCACGAACTATGTACATAGCCGTTTCGACCGACCTTTCATTCAGTGCGGTGGTATCAACCCGGGCGGGTTAAACCCTACCAACTAGTAATATAAGAATGGAGTCATATCACTTAGTCGCCTTTTACGACATACACGGGGAGAGATGCAGTGGGGCTATTCTTTTAAAGTACCGGCCCCACACGGTACAGACACATCTTCTCTCCTTTCGAAATCTTTGATCACTAATGAACAGCCTGTGGACTGATGAAAGAATTCGCATGTCTATGGACTTGGACAAGATTCAAGACTGAGCTACAAACTCTGGTGCACTTCGGTGAATCTTGTTCGGAGTTTATAAAGATACTTGATGGATCTGACGGGCGTACTAATCTAACATTATCTGCTAGAGACAATTGAAAATGTAACTGAAAATGAAATTTTGACATGGTTGTTTTTTTGTGTAAATAAAAAATAAAAAAATATTTTTTATGTATGTCCCGGAATTTTGACTAACCCATCTGGTAACCCAACCTGGTAAGAACTTATGGATGTGTATAAAATGTTTAAATACATTTAGGTTTTTTTTTCGACTAGCGAAGTAGCGAATCGAAAAGAAGGACAGTTTATTTTGGCAGCCTATCTATGTTATGTGTGTTCCTTTGAGACGTTTGAGATCATAAACTACTTAACCAATTTCAAGGAGGAGGCATTGTTGGTTTTCCTCTTTATAAAATTCGCATGTCGCAGTGAACAATTTCCTAAAATCCTACTAGAAACAAAGAGAAAACAACAAGGAAAGTTGATCTAAAATGCTTTAGTCGGGCGTATAGAAGGATTCTCATAAACAGTTAGGTCAGACTAAGTATAGCGTTTTCGATCAACTTTCCTTGGTGTTTTCATTTTACGTATTTTTTTCTTTTTTATTTCCTTCAATTTTCGTAGTCGGGTTGTTTACTTTTCCGTAAACCGTTTTCGCTCGCCGCTACGGAACTAGCCCCTTTTTTTACTCTTTATGACTGTCTCACGAACTCTTCTCGTATATTTGATGACCAGTGAAACATTATTCATATGGAGCAACCTCAATAGGTAAGATAACTGCACACTGCCTATGTGTCTATCTACTTTAAATATGTGCATATACATGTATTGGTACTTAGTTGCAGCAATGGAGTGGAAAGTGAGCGAGTGAATATAGAGAGTGGGTCGCGTTATAGTTTGCATATAATGTACAGTTAGTGTTGTTATCAAACTCTCAGAATCTTCGTCGTCTTACGTCACATCAACGCCGCCGCCGCCGCAGTCGTCTGTTTTTGTCTTGTTTCGACATTCGATTTAGTGTAGCCATCTTCAATACATAGGTACTATAAAATATCTTGAGGCAAATTAGGCATATAAATGTTTCCTATTTCTATGCTACTTAGGTTGTACGCAACGTTTTCCTTATCGGTGACAACGTTAAGCCCGTAGTTTAACGTTGCCGTACGCAGATACAATCGACGTTTATTCGGTCCCTAATCGGTGACAACGTTAAACTCGTGATTTAACGTAGGGATACGGAAACAAAAAATAATGTTTCAAAACGTTAAACACACTGATTCACTGATTTGGTCACATTCACTGACGTGAGTGGTAGCGTTTTCCGACAATATTAAAAACAATATTACCACCTAGTTCATCTTTATGTCTCAACCTGGGTCTGTACTACCGTACTGGATGTAAGATAGTCGCACAGCAGCCTTAGCTATGTTCTCTTTTAGTCCAGTATTGCCATTGGTACACGCCGACCGGATTCGAACCTCGGACCTCTCGCGTGAGAAGCCGATGCCCAAACCACTAGGCCACCCGCCGCTTAATGAAATTAATTATTTAAATTATCGAGGTTGGATATAAACAAAAATGGAACTGTTTTAAAAGATCCTTTTCAGCTTCTAGGTGAGCGCAAGTTACTAAATTTTTGTTGAGAGCATGCTCTAACCCAGTGTTTTTCAATCTGCGGGTTGGTACCACCGCACTGAATGAAACGTCGGTCCAGCACTGACATGGCACCTAGTTCACCCGGTGTTATGGGGTGACATCACGGACGTTGTAGGTGATGCAGCCAGCCGTGTCAGTTTCCATAAAAAAAAAATGCGCGCGACCCCTGGGGGGGTCGCGAAGCCTAACTCGGGGGGTCGCCGGCAAAAGGAAAAAGACAAGGTTTTACACTACAATAAAACCCAATTTACACAATTTCAGTAATAGGCCTGTTTATTATGTCTGGGATGTTTTTGTTTATTTATTATACTGTCTGGGATGAATAAATTACTAATATTTTCTGTCTATGGCCCAAAGGGGGTCGCAAGAATTTTCCAACCTGTAAAGGGGTCGCGTATTCAAAAAGATTGAAAAACACTGCTCTAACCTACTGAAAGTAAACATGTCCTATGTGTAACTACATAGGTAGGTTAGGTTACATCCGCTTAAGTTTGCCAACGGTACATATTACACAACACGAAGATATAAAGCCGAACCGATGTCAATACAAATAGATTCCAACGACACTTGCAAAGAAGTCAATTTGTCTGTTCTAAGAGATTACCGCATAAGCGGGTCGCAGACGGCAACGTGATTTAAACGAGTATTTTCTCGAGAATACATCTCACGTTTCGTAGCCGGGCCCGGTCATCGGGCCACGCACGAGCTCCGCATACAAAACGCGTTTGCCCAAAACTACGTAATTATAATCTCTTCACTCCATATTGTCGGCTGTGGTGCAGCTAGGAAGCATTTAGCTTGACCTAAATGATGTTCTTAAACGTTATGTAAAAATGCAACAGTACCTACCTTGTCTATAGTCACAAAGAAAGCATTAAAAGTTTAAAGGAAGCACCAAAAATGAGAGGACTCTACTAGAATACATGGAGTAAGAAAGTACCAAAAATAAGAGGACTTTTTTTAGGGTTCCGTAGTCAACAAGGAACCCTTATAGTTTCGCCATGTCCGTCCGTCTGTCCGTCTGTCTGTAACTTAGTTCAGAGACCCTTAGTACTAGAAAGTTGTAAGTTGGTATTGGTATACATATTAATAACGCCGACAAAGTGGTAAAATAAAAATTTTGAAAATTTTTTTTTTTTAGGTTACCTCCCCTACACGTAAAGTGGGGATGAATTTTTTTTTTCACGTCTACCCCATCGTGTGGGATGTCGTTGGATAGGTCTTTGGAAAATATTACGGGTTGAAAAGCATTTTTCGATTTAGGGATTTTCCATGAAAAAAAAACACTTGCGGCATTACCCCGCTGGATGGCAAGGCTTAATATGCAAAATTAAATTAAATAATATATGTTAATTAGATAGATGAAAAGCCGAAAATGAAGAGAAAAAAATAAATGTTTTCTTAAAAAAAACTGTTGAAACTAAATGCAGCCTATTAAGTTCGTTTGATGGTAGCCAATAGTCCAATAAAATGCCTATTTGGATGAACCGGCTTTAGCTTAGGTGTAAAAGCGCACTATAGATGACTAGACTGTTATAGCCTGCGAATTGCGATGTCGTCATGTCGAGCGACGACGGTCTGACTCACGGCCAGTCGGCCTGCGCAGGATTCTCTCCCACACCTGTGTCCAGCAGCTGTCGCGAGAGAGATGCAACTATTCAGTCGTGGTGTGTTGGAGCGAGAACACGGCAATTTATTAGCTAATGGAATAATTTTGAAAAAAAAAATTGGTTGTCTGTAAAGTCGGTTTACGGACGATAGTTTTACGTGATAACGTCATACAACCCTTGTTTCATGAATATTCTAAATTTGAAATATTTTCCGACCGGCCAGATATTATGGTAAGAGTAACCTCGTTTTAATTTCTGCGGCCCTGGTACTTTTACAAGCCGACGCTTGGGCCGATTGTGCCTCTCTATCGCTTGTTACGCGCTCTCGCTTGCACACACAGACTCAGATGGAACGTGACGTGATATTCGTGCGTGCAGCCGGTGTTCATCAATTTATAAGACGTTATCACGTCAAAAACATTTTGAAAGATTACCAGTACTACGCTGGGCGCTGGATGATGCAAGGATCTTACTTAATTGCATAGAAACTGTTCGTAATAAGGATTTAAATCAGATTTGCTATTAAACCGAGTCTACCGCGAGTTTGAATATATTATCAGGTTTTACAATCACGGATACCAATCCTTTCGGCTATAAACTCGAAATAACGAATTCCTATCAACATCACAATACCAATTTGCGTTACGACCCCCCCGTGCTTACGACGATGTTGAAGAAATCGAGTAATTCGATTCTGCCAAAACATTTCGCCTTCGATTTCATCGAATAATGTCGGTTTACTTTACCTCAAATGGATTTTAAGCACGTTTTGGCTTTTTACGAGTAGCCTGCTCTTGCGCATGATATGTCGCTTTGACGGGTGATTTGTCATTAACGTGACATGAAAGCTGTTAAAACGTGCAACCTCAGTAGTGGCCAAGACTTGGCTGACTACTGAGGTTGGCTGCTCCGCCCCAAGCTCCGTTCACACGTCACGGCTTAAAACGCAACATTAAACCTTGATCTGCACGTTAAACTGATTTAGAGCCAGCGATAACTCATTCTCTGATCCTACGGTTAACAACCATTGAACTAATAGCTGCGCCTATATGGTAGTTATTAAAAGGCAACGAGCTTTCAAAATTTGAGATATTAAGAAGTTACGTACACGTATGCTGTGGTCAGGCTGGATACATACATACTGCATAATTAGCATGGATCGGAATAGGTAGCGCATAAATACCTAATGTTAACAAGAAGTCATAACATTTAGTGGTTAAAACCACCTCTTTTGGAATTTCTGAAAAATTCCCGGCAATTCCGGAATTTGAAAAATATATAGTTTTATTTTATGGAAACTGACACGGTTGGCTACATTATCCGTGATGTCAGCCCATAACACCGGGTGAACTAGGTGCCATGTCAGTGCTTCCCTTCGATCGTGCCGGCTACACTGAACTGGACGGAAAACACAAACTATTTACATAGCCGTTTCGACCGACGTTTCATTCAGTGCGGTCGTACCAACCCGGGCGGGTTGAACCCTACCACCTAGTAAGGTAGGAAGGGAAGGGACCTACAGTTTTACGTGGAATCCGAACCACGGTCAGCCTCCCAACGGTCGAGCGGTCACCCATCCAAGTACTGACCGCGCCCTCCTATAAATACTTGGTGTTTATCATTTGTTTTAACTTCAGCTTCTCTGTCTGACCATTCTCTCAAAGCGGAAACGCGTGCGTGTCATCGATTGTTCGCGATCGCTTCAAAGAAATTATAAGCTACGGCCACGTAACAAAGGAGAAATACAGCTTTAGAACGTTGTCAAACTAACACTAACTCGCTACGTATGGCGCTCGAAACAGCGCGCGGCAAGTTGGTAAATACGACAAGGGTGCAGAAATATGTTCTCTGATTTTATGAGCTGGTCGTACGTGCGTAAAGCGAAATATTTAGTGAGACAAAGAAGAATACGTTTTTGTGGTATATATTTTTTGTAAATTGTATTAGTAAGGGTGCCATATAACACGATTCTCACTGGTTTCAATTTTGGCATTCAATTTTAAATTGGTTTAGGTTGGTAAGTCGTGGCCGAAGAGTGGAACGACTTCGGAATGAACCGACTGAGCTGTGGGCATAACAAAACATACAATATCGAGGAAAAGCGAGTTAGCTGTACCAGTTTCATCCATATAACTCGACTTTATCAAATCAGACTCGGCCTTAAAACCAATCGCAGACCGAAGACATTTTTTTTAATACATATCCAACCAACACCTCTGGGATGTGAAGCAAGACCGAAGTTGTACCGTGTGGGGCCGATAAGCCCCACTGCATCTCTCCCCGTGTATGTCGTAAAAGGCGACTAAGGGATATGACTCCCTTCTTATATATATTACTGGGTGGTAGGGTTTAACCCGCCTGGTTTGGTACCACCGCACTGAACGAAAGGTCGGTCGAAACGGCTATGTAAATAGTTTGTGTTTTCCGACCAGTTCAGTGTAGCCGGCGCGACCGAAGGGAAGCACTGACGTGGCATTGGTGCCACGTCAGTGCTTCCCTTCGGTCGGTTCACCCGGTGTTATGGGCTGACATCACGGATGTTGTAGGTGATTTAGCCAACAGTGTCAGTTTCCATAAAATAAAAGACATATGGCGCGCGCCAGACTAACGCAGAGGTGTAGTCAATTGAGTGAATCAGGTGTAAAGAGCCTTTGTCAAACTTTGATACGTAATTTGTCCTTATTACGTAATAAACGGTCCCCCGACTCCTTTACGTAAGTAAACGGAAATTATTTTAGACTTTTTAAGGGTCGGGGTTTTTTTAATTTGTAATTTAACTTTTATTACAAGCTTTTTAAAGAAAACCGCATGCAAATCGGTCCACTTTTTAAGATAATAATTTATTTATTACTTTATTACTTGATTACTTGATTACAAACATAGCTAAGAACCATCCCGATTAGACAAGCTTCCTAATATAAAAAACCGCATCCAAATCGGTCCATCCGTTTGGCAGCTACGATGCCACAGACAGACACACACACACACACACTCACACGTCAAACTTATAACACCCTCCGTTTTTTTCGTCGGGGGTTAAAAAAGGTGTACCTGCTGATGCTTGTGCCTCTTCATGTATGGCCGCGTGTAGAGGACCAGGTTCTCCTTGGGGTACTGCGTGTGGTCAGTCCAGGACTTGGAGCGGTGGGAGCCGCCGGTGGGCGGGCTGCGCGTGGCTGCTGGCGCCTCGGCTGCCGCGGACGTCGGCCACGACGGGTACTTCTCATGACCGCTGCCGTACTTCACACCTGCGTGTACAACGGATATATTAGGTAGGGTTGCCAGATGTCCGGTTTTGGACCGGACAGTCCGGTCCGTGGCACGTGGGGATCCATTGTCTCTGCCTACCCCACCGGGAAACAGGCGTGACGCTATGTATGTATGTAGTCCGGTTTTTTGAGGCTTGTGTCCGGTCTTCAAAATAATGAAAAACCGGACACCAAAACGTCCGGTTTTTAACTGACTTAAAAAAAAGGAGGTTTTCTTCATATAACGCAAATATTTACTTTTCCAGAACATTTTAATACCAATCTTACCGTGTTCTTCGATTTTTCAGTAAGTTCGATCAATTCAACCCTTTTATTTGTTACTCTATCTCCCATCCATTTTCCAAAGTAAAGGTCATGAAACATTTTGTACATAAAATCAACTTTAATTTTGTACCTGAAAAATCTAATGCCCTTTGATGAAAAATGTCCGGTTTTTTTCAACTAAACCATCCGGCAATCCTTTAGGCACGGTGACGGTGACGCTATTTTCACAACGCGCCTAGAAAGGAGATCAACTTATTTTATAACTTTTTTTTTTAAGGAAACTGACACGGTTGGCTACATCACCTACAACAGCCGCGATGTCAGCCCATAACAACGGGTGAACTTGGTGCCACGTCGCGTCAGTGCTTCCCTTCGGTCGTGCCGGCTACACGGAACTGGATGGAAAACACAAACTATTTACATAGATGTTTCGGCCGTCCGTTCATTCAGTCCGTAACGTCCGTAAAGAAGTATATGTAACTTCAAAATTAAAAAAGGTCTTTCATTCATTAGTAGGTAACTTTACGCTAAGGGGTGTATGTGTATCAGATACTGATCACGTTCCCCATACCAATTTTTGTTTTCGGATAAAATACCTACCCATCCTGCTAAAATAATAGTTTATTGAACTATTATTTCATAGCATGGGTAGGTATTTGATATCGTAAAAAAGAGAAATGGGTATGGGAACGTGATCAGTATCTGATACACATACACCCCTTAGCGTAAAGTTATCTACTAATGAAATACCTTATATTTGGCAATGAAAGTTGCGTCTTCGTTTTATTGACTGCGCTGCTGCAATCAATTGTACAACAACGAAGACGCCAACAAAAAGTTAAAGAATAGAAGAGCAACGCAAGATAGAAAGACGCTAATGATCGGAGAAGCCGCATTCGGCAGGAAATCGGACTGATAAAAATAACCAAGAAAACTTACCAATACAATGAGTCATTAAAAATCAGTCGTGGTAAGGAATTGCAAAATCGACCACTCGCTCGAGTCATACATAATAAAGATATTATAGTAAAGATCGACGAATTGTTAGTGAAGAGGATGAACGAACAAGGAGGATTCGACAGAATATTTAATAAGCAATCATACAAGTAGTTTAGCTTTTTTAGGGATAAATTTGTTTAGCCACATAGTACTCATCTTCTCTGTCCCTTAGGGCCCAGAGTCCCTAAGGGATAGAGGACTAGGTGCCGTGTCAGTGCTGCCCTTCGATCGTGCCGGCTACGCTGAACTGGACGGAAAGCGCGAACTATTTATATACCCGTTTCGACCGACTTTTCATTCAGTGCGGTGGCATCAACCCTGACGGGTTAAAGCCTAGTACCAAGTAAGGTTCTTACCTTACTAGGGAAGGGACCTACATATTTACGTGGAATCTGAACCACGTTCGAAGGTTGACCGCGTTGTTTAGGTACGAAGATTTTACTCTTAAACTCAATTTTGACTTCGAACAAAATTATTTATTTTTCAAGTCCTAAATTCAACTACCCCTGATACCTGGTTGTGCTACAATACGTAATGGGTGTAAGATGGCTCCACAGTCGCCTCGGCTGTGTTCTCCAGTATAATCAGCAAGCCAAAGGGAAGTCTCCGTTATGGCACCTACCTACTCGTAATTGTCCACAAATGACCCTCGCAGACGACGTGATGTTGTTTCAAGCCGCAGGTACTGCAGTACGCCGACCTTTTCCACAGTCGACCTAATACCCCTTGCCCAAATGATCGACGAACTCGTTATTATGCAAGCTTTTGGCAGCGGAAGTCACACGTCCACTGTCTCACAGCTTGGCGTGGCTCTGTCTGCCTTCTAAATACTTAACAACACGCGCATATTACGCGTCTTCGTATTTCGTCCTCTTGTGAGCATGAATACGTCTGCATATCTTGCTTTACTTTATTAAAGATTGGTCATCCATCAGATATCAATACCTACATACATACACACCACACGCCGTATCCCGACAATCGGGGTAAGCAGTGTAATCGGTATTGTGCTACAAGTATTCTGGTAAATTACAGCACAACACCACGTTTAGCAAAGTATTCGAACAAGATAACTCAGATCAGGCAGCAAGTAAGGCATGAAGGCCCGTCTGCTGCAAGACTCGGCGGAAACACAACAGTTCGCAAATCTGCTGGCTTGTCGCCTCTGTATTATATTGTATTGTATTGCTTATTGATCATTCATGCATGAGTCACGTATCATGTCATGACTGTATGACACTCTGAGCGTGGTTTCACGAGGAGAGGTGTTTTTGGCTCTGTTGACTGCACCATTGGTCCCTCGACACAGCCACCTTTATCACATATTTGACTTTTCTTCATGTAGGTGCAATTTTCCTCTGGAGGTGAAAAAACACCAACCTAGTCGAATATTTTAATATGCTTTCAATGGTTCTAAATCTAACTGACAACAAACAAAACTACAAATTAAAGCAAACAGATAACGACAATGGATAACGAAAATTGTCTCTCTAATCTTTATGATACTCACTCATGATATGGGTGATTTTTCATTTCACCCTGGAATATAAATAAACATAAACTGAACTCAGTAATCGAATGCAGTGCATCATATTATTATAGTGTATTCAAAAATACTCATTACTGCTGAAATGTGCAAAGGACACTAAAAATATATATGTTTCAAAATTTAAATATATTTTTTTTTTTACTAATTTATTCAAATAAGTACTTTAAAATATACCTAATTACAAGCGTATAACAAAATTTAGAAAAAACTATGAATAAATCAGTTTTCTATGAGACTGTACTTTTTATTTACCATCCCTGAAATCAGAAATTCCTTACTTCTAAAAAAAGTTGGCGACCCTACTCTCGCAAGACGCAAGCGTGCAGGTTTGATCATGTTCACAGGACAGGCCGGCTGTGTTATGCTGTGACTCACCTCATGTACAGGGATCGGAATGGGTATAGATTATAAATAAAATACCTAATGTTGGCGAGAATTAACATGGAGTGATTTAAACCACCTCTTTGGGGAATTCTGAAAAATTCCCGGCAATTCCGGGATTTCAAAAATATCTCCTGTTAGTGACATATTTAGTAATTTTTGACACTTGGCGTCAGCCTACGCTCTACGCCACCGCCGCGCCGTTGGCGTTACTAGGTGCCTTAGGCAGAAACAAATTTAGTTTTTCGCCACTTCTGAGGAGGCGCTGCCTTAGAATACCTCTTGTAATTCCACGGGTTCTGGTTGTGATGAGAGGTTTGACACTTGCTGTAATGTATAAATAACCTATGGATTAGATTTATAATAAGGTATTTATACATTACATCACGTTACAAGTGTCAAAAGTTACTAATTATATACAAGAAAATAATTTTTAAATCCCGGAATTACCGGGAATTTTTAAAAATTCCCGAAAGAGGTGGTTGTAACCACTCCATGTTATGTCTTCTCGCCAACATTAGGTATTTATACTCTATAATATAACAACTAACTATACTCATATAATATGGCAGACGACAGGTAGGCTAGGCGCGATGAATTCGGACTCCAATAATGTACAGTACAGCTCTTCGCTTGTCTTCGAAGTATTTTTTGAAGTGAAAACTTCTTTAGCGGCGCTTGGCCCTTTTTTATATGGGGAAATAATGTTATGTTCGCTTCAGCGCGTCAGATAACAATATATCGTTGCTATGACAACGCGCGTCAGATCACAATTTTTTTTTTTATGGAAACTGACACATTTGGTTACATCACCTACAACGTCCGTGATTTCAGCCCATAACACCGAGTGAACTAGGTGCCATGTCAGTGCTTCCCCCTTTGATCGTGCCGGCTACACTGAACTGGTCGGAAAACACAAACTATTTACATAGCCGTTCAGACCGACGTTTCATTCAGTGCGGTGGTACCAACCCGGGCGGGTTAAACCCTACCACCAAGTAAGATTAGGAGGGAAGGGACCTACAGTTTTACGAGGAATCCGAACCTCGGTCAGCCTCCAACGGTCTGCGGTCACCCATCCAAGTACTGACCGCACCCAGCGTTGCTTAACATTCAATAGCGACAGTTGACTGTCTGCACCACTGAGCTATCGAGGCTGACAGTAACAATATATCATTGCTAGGACAACGCTCAATACATGACATCTCAAAGTTCTGCAAAATGAATGCAGAGTTCCGTAACAAATGCATGTCTGTCCGTTCTACTAAATTTTACAATTTTCAACCAAGGTCGTCCGACGATTATTTTATAATAAAAGTAGGGTTCCGTAACACGTTTATGTCTGTCCATTCTACTAAGTTCTGCAAAATGTTTGTAGGGTTCCGTAACAAATGCATGTCTGTCCGTTCTACTAAATTTAACATTTATTTCAAAATGAATGTAGGGTTCCGTAACAAATGCATGTCTGTCCGTTCTACTAAATTTAACATTTATTTATTTTTTTTATTTGTTTTTTTATTTATGATTTTTTTTTCTTTTTTAAGCAATGTTACGGTGTTAAAATTTTTTTAGGGTGTTTAGTTTCTTTTATAACCACCTAAGAATTATTTTCGGAAATACAAAAAGTTTTCACTTCTGCCGGCACTCCCGGAGTGCAACTGTGGCTTTTTTTATATCTATCCTGTCGGTGCGTTTGAAAAGTGAGAGAGAAATTGGCTGCGCCTGAGGTTGAAACCTCGGGCGCAGCCAATTTCACCCCCGAGGAGGTGCCAGTTCGGTTTGAAGGCGGACTAACGTCGCTCGGAAAATGTTATTGACCCGCGATTGGAATGTTGGCCGTAATGTGAACCCATAACATCTTGGTGAACTAGGTGCCATGACAGTGCTTCCCTTCGGTCGTGCCGGCCGACTACACTGATCTCAATGGAAAACACAAACTATTTACATAGCCGTTTCAACCGACCTTTCATTCCGTGCGGTAGTAGCACTAGCAACCCGGGCGGGTTAAACCCTACCATCTACTCAGTCTCCAACGGTCGAACGGGCACCCATCCAAGTACTGACCGAGCCCAGGTGTGCTTATGATCACGACCGACAGTCGACCGACCACACCGCTGAGCTAGGCTACGGTGAGTGAGTGTGGGTAGTGTGTGTGCATATTGTTGGCGCCGGAATGCCATTATTTTAAAAAACTAACATTCAAATAAAATTCTGACAGCTGGTCGGACAGCTTGTCTTGTCAAAAAATAACAAGATGGTCGTAAAAATCTTCTATAAAAATATTCAAAAGAAAATCTAAATAATTAATAAAAACCATATAAAAACCTAATACAAAATACTAAAATAAAAAAACAATGTGATTTACAACTGTGGAGTACATAGAGAACTAAAGAAAGCAGCACCGGGCGCCTGGTAAAATCAACGACCATGGATCAAAGGTACATACCAGTCAATAATACAGTCCACTACTTACTACTCGACATAATTTTGGTCACTTCTCACGGAATAATTACCTATGTATTTCTAAAAAATAATGCTCGGATGCTGAACTTTCCACAGTATATGTAAGTTTTTCACATAATCTCAAAGGACCCCATTAATTCGTAAATTTCACCGTTGTACACAACTAATATTTTATTTATAAATTATATACATTTTTCTAGGGTTTAGTGGTATATAAATATTATTTACAGTTTGAAATCTGGAATTTGATACATTGTTTGCCTTCATGTTTTTGTGTTGAATATATCTGATGCAGTATTTCTTATTTCTATTGTCGCTCTATGAAGTTGGTGTGCGGTATGTAGTTGGTATTTAGGACTCAATACCCGGTATCGCATAACTTTCTTCATGATGCCAACTGATCCTGCCGCCGCCGAGCGGCCGACAGGTGTGGTAGCGGCGGAGTTAAAAAGGAATATAGCTCTTGAGAACTCTGTAAAGGAATCATGCTTCCGCAGGCTCCAGGTTCTGTACGATCTGTCGCAGGTCGTCCTGACAGACTCATCTCGTGAATTTGAATTTAATTCTCGGATACGCGATCTGAACGACACGAGGACTACGTACCAAAACGCAGTGCGGGAACTTGCGAAGTGGAATCTTCATCTAAAACCTGATTTCAAGTGCTCAAGCTTAGATATAGAAAATTTCGACACACTTTATTACAACATCATGTCAATTAGTGATCAGCTGAAACAGAGGCAAAATAATGCGGGTTCTGGAGCGACCGCGGAGGACACGTCTGACGCTAACGAAAGCAAGGGTAAACTGGTCCGCCCTCGCCTGCCAAAAATGAACCTGTATGTGTTCGACGGCAACCTACATAATTGGTGTACATTTTATGACATCTTCTCTAATCTAATACACGACAATCCAGCGATCACTGACATTGAAAAATTCTATTATTTACTGTCGGCAACTAGCGGTCCAGCGCTGAGTCTCGTGCGCAGCTTACCAGTCACTAGTCAAAACTATTCTGTGATTTGGGATTCTTTAAAATCAAAATATGAGAATAAGCGAGCTCTCGCCACCAGCTACCTCGAAAGAATGTTCCAGTTTCAAGCGCTCTCTAAAGAGTCAGCTGCTAATTTAGAATCTTTTCTGCAAGCGTTTCGTGAGAGTGTCAGTGCTCTTCGAGCATTGCAAATTCCTGAATGCAGTGAGTTTATTTTATTTTACATAGCACAACGCTCACTAGACCCACAAACGAGAAAACAATTTGAACAACGGTGCGATCGTAACAAAATACCAACTTTTGACGAATTGATGACCTTTGTCCAAAGCCAAGTGCATGTTTTGGAAATGTCACAGGTTATTACTAAACCTAGTTCTTCTGTAGTCCAGTCTGGTGCTACGAAAACGAACAAAACTGAAGAGAAGATGACGACCAACAAATCCTACACTAATAAGGCAAAATCAGGCTTTACTTCTGCATTAGTCAGCTCTAATGATAAAGTTACTGATGAGAAGAAATTCTCGTGCCCCTGCTGTAAAATGAGCCATTCTATTTATAGGTGCTTCCATTTTTCGGCTCTTACGCCGATCCAGCGCAAAGAAAAGGCCAAAGAGCTCAAACTTTGCCAAAACTGTTTACGATCTCATGACGGCATTCAGTGCTCTTCGAACAACAGCTGTTCTATGTGCTCGCAACGACACCACACTCTGCTCCATACCTCTGGAGTCAGTGGTGCCGATGTTACGTCACAGGTTGAAAACGAGGCTGGTCCAAGTTTAACTGCTTGCTACTCGTCTTCAGCCCCCGTGGCTGCAGCGCATTACACTGTAATGCTAGGTACTGTGCTGATGCACGTCCGTGATCGGTACAACAACTATCAGACCGTGCGCGCACTGATCGACAGTGGCGCGCAAGGCTCCTTCATAACGTCGGCGTGCGCGCAGCGGCTACACCTGCCTCAGCGCACGTCCGGCATCGCTCTGACTGGGCTCGCCGCGAGCTCCGTGCGCGACCTAGGCGTGCTCTCTTGTACGTTCAAACCCTGTACTTCTTCAGGTCCCTTGTTGACAACGGACGCGGTCATACTGCCGCGCATCACTAACGACATGCCTTCCGTGAGCATCCCTGCGTGCTTGCGTGATGAATTTAAACATCTCTCTCTTGCTGATCCGACATTTGATAAAACTTCACCGATTGAAATGCTTCTCGGTGGTGATGTGTACGCTGATATTATGAAGGGAAATGTTTATCGCCCGAGCGATTCCAAGTTGCCGTCCGCATTTGAAAGTATTTTCGGTTACGTAATACTTGGAAAATGTTTTTTAAATTCAGTTCCTGAAACTACTTGCCTTTTGGCCATAACTAATATCATGAGGACTGATAATTTAATAAAACAATTTTGGGAAGTAGAAAATGTTCCCGACGACATTCTGCCGAGCTCGGAAGACAAGTACTGCGAGGATACCTACAAGAAACTTCATCATCGTGACACATCTGGGCGATATGTTGTACCTCTGCTGTTGAAGCCTACTAGTACTGAGCTTGGTGAGTCTCATACTCACGCAGTCAAACGATTTCATAATATTGAAAAGCGCCTCTTGCGAGACGCAGACTTATACGATGCCTACCGCAACTTCATGCAGGAATACGAGAGTCTGGGTCACATGGAGGAGTGTAAAATCGGCGTCACAGAAACTACGCGCTACGTCATTCCTCATCACTGTGTAGTGAAAATGTCGAGCTCTACAACGAAGCACCGCGTCGTTTTCGACGCGTCTGCTAAAACCAAGACAGATATTTCACTAAATGACGTTCTATACACAGGTCCTAAACTTCAGTGTGATATTGTCGCGGTGCTACTACGGTTCCGTCTGCATGCTGTCGCTTTCTCTGCCGACATTTCTAAAATGTATCGGCAGATTCTCATCCGTCCTGAGGAGCGCGGTTACCAGCATATCCTGTGGCGCAATTCACCTGAAGAACCTATTAAAGAATATGAATTGAAAACTATAACCTACGGGTTAGCGTCGTCGCCCTATCTGGCGATACGCACCTTACATCAACTGACGGCGGATATTTCGGAGAGTTATTCTCATATCGCTTACATCCTAATGCACGGCATGTACGTGGATGACTTGTTGTGGTCGACGAGCACTGTTGACGAGGCCGTGCAGGTGCGCAACGATGTCAACGATGTACTTGCCACTGCAGGTTTGGAATTGCGAAAATGGATGAGTAATGCTCCGGAGTTTCTCGCTGAGATTCCATTGGATCACCACGAATCTTTGGTGTCTTTTCACGATGAGACAAGTCTCTCAATTAAAATACTCGGACTGCAGTGGATATCTTCTGAAGATTGCTTTTCTTTCGACATAAACAATGTCGATACAATTTTCACGAAGAGATCCGTTTTCCAGTCAAACAGCCCGCTTGTACCACCATTTGGGTCTCGTGGCTCCATGTATATTCTTCTCTAAATACTTTATGCAAACGCTGTGGAAGTTAGGGCTCGATTGGGACATAACTTTGCCCACGGACCTACAACAGGAGTGGTATAAGCTCATTTCTGAACTCCCCCTGTTGTCTTGAGTGAAATGTCCTCGCTACACCATGACACCTAATGTTGCTCAATGCCAACTGGTCAGGTGTTGCGATGTTTTTACTCAAGGCCTTTCCATGTTTGCGTATCTTATAGTTATTGACGAGGAGGGTAACACAAAATCAACACTGTTGTTGTCAAAATCAAAATTGGCACTGCTAAAAACAATCACGATTCCGATATTAGCATTTATGGACGTTGTATGTATTGCTCACAAACTACTGACGACATACGTTCATTGCTTCTTGAGTAAAACTATGGAAATCTATCAAACATTTGCATATTGAGTCGGCTATTGTGTTGTGGTGGCTAGAGACGCCTCCATTCAAACTGGAAACCTTTATCGCAAACAAAGTTACACATGTCATCACATGGCATCACGTGTCTAGTCCAAATAATGCGGCGGACGTCTTTCCCACTCAACTTTTGAGCCACGACATTTGGTTCACTGGTTCGCTTTGGTTATCCTTGCCGCCCTTTGAGTGGCCCTTGAATGAATTAGAAAAATCCAGCGATCTTCGTGAACTGACAAGCGCTCTTTCTGTCGAAGTCTAACAATTTTTTAAGTAAAAAATACACAAGACGAACTAAGTGTGCACGCTGCATCACGTCAGATCGAATGGCGTTTTCACCCACCTTATGCTCCAAACTTCGTAGGCCTTTGGGAAGCAGGCATCAAGTCAGCTAAAACGCATCTAAAAAAGACTATCGGAGACAGTTCTCTAACGTTTGAAGAGCTCACAACTATTTTTACTAAAATTGAGGCAATGTTAAATTCTCGGCCTCTGTGCGCTCTGTCATCAGACCCTAATGAACTTGAGGTTCTTACTCCGGCTCATTTTCTGATCGGCTCGAGTCTTATGGCGGTACCTGAAACTGATATCACGGACGTTCCCTCTAATCGTCTTTCTCGGTGGCAACACGTGCAACAGGTATCCCAACACTTTTGGAGTCGATGGAGGCATGAATTCCTGCACACACTGCAACAGAGATCAAAGTGGCTCGCACAGCCACCGAACCTCCAGGTCGGGCACCTCGTGCTTATTCATTCTGATAGAACTCCGCCGCTTCACTGGCGTCTCGGTCGCGTCGAGTCTCTACACCCTGGAGCGGACCAGGTTGTGCGTGTTGTTACCCTACGTACTGCGCAGGGCTTCGTGCAGCGACCTGTATCCAAACTCAGCCCTCTACCCTACAATAATTAATTTAGTTTATTATTACTTATTTAACTAATCTGTAGTCTTACTTACTGAATTTCTTTTTCATTTTAGTGAAGTTACTAAGTCTTTATTTGATTTATTATTATGAATAATATAATTTACTCTATCTTACTGTACAGTGGAAACTTTGGAAATCCATGCTGGATTTCGCGGGGGAGTTATGTTGGCGCCGGAATGCCATTATTTTAAAAAACTAACATTCAAATAAAATTCTGACAGCTGGTCGGACAGCTTGTCTTGTCAAAAAATAACAAGATGGTCGTAAAAATCTTCTATAAAAATATTCAAAAGAAAATCTAAATAATTAATAAAAACCATATAAAAACCTAATACAAAATACTAAAATAAAAAAACAATGTGATTTACAACTGTGGAGTACATAGAGAACTAAAGAAAGCAGCACCGGGCGCCTGGTAAAATCAACGACCATGGATCAAAGGTACATACCAGTCAATAATACAGTCCACTACTTACTACTCGACACATATTGTGTCTGAACCTTTGAGGGATTTAAGGTAGTGTCACCTATTTACTTTTGGATAGATAGAGAGAACATAATTTTTAGGGTTCCATAGCGTACGAGACGTTATTACTAAGCCTACGCCGTCCGTCTTTCTGTCTGTCTGTCTGTCTGTCTGTCTTTCCTACCTTTAAAGCACTGTATCTTTTGAAACCGTAATAAGTAGCCGGTTTGAAATTTTCACATAAATGTGTTCTTATGACGGATAGGAATTCTAAACCTAGGTTTGTTTATGGCGCATTCGACTTCCTGCATTCTCTGTCCTCGATTCTGCTTCGGAACCAATCGCATGCTTGCTTCCTCTGACCGCCCCTAGTAAGATAGTTTGGCAAGTAGGATCGGGATACTGATTGTGTCGAACGCACGAGAGAAGTCTAGTAGAACCAGAAGCGACGCCTGCGCATCACACGAAGCCGCCCCGGCTGCTCGTCTTTCGTTCAGATTCGTTAGTCGTTCGTTCGCTTTACTTTAACATAAATTTGAGATTATTCAATCGATATCGTTACGTTTAAAGTGATCTTTGGTGTTTCGAAGGCTTTTATAAAACCTGTTGAAAGTTTGCAAATTCTCAACTTAATCGGAGCAAATATTCAATCGAAAAATCGAAAACGATCGTACCGATATAAGCCGGATTGAATTCGAGACGCCCCCCCCCCCCTCGCCCGGACCTCTTCGCGTCCGCCCCCCCCCCCCCCCCCCCCCCCCCCCCCGCAGCCCCGCAAGCTCTGGCCGGGGTGATTGGGGCCATCGACCTGGCCGGCTTTTAACAAAAATATTATAAATTCTCTGCAATTCGACTCGAGTTGGAATGTTTTTTCATACTGCGAGTTCGTCGGTTCAGGGGTTACGTAATTTACGAACTCGGGGTCAGGCAGGAGTTCCAAAGCGTTAGGAGTTTTCTGCATTATTTGCACGGGTATTTGATAATTTGATGATTGATTTTGATTTGGCGCCAAATTTGATCGTTGTTCGTTAACAATTAATCGTCGTAGATTTTGGCTCTGTCGACTGCACCATTGGTCCCTCGGCACAGCCACTCATGCTGGTTTACATAAAAAAAAAGCGACACATTCGATATGGAACGTTTCAAAACTTGTGCAAGTTGTTTTAATTATGAAAACGTTCTACGTAAATCAACCTGCTGTTGCTGAAAAGCTGAGAATAATGTTTTCATGCCAATTAATCTCAATAAATTGTGAATTTAATTGCCACCCAAGATCAACTGGATTTTTCAGCTCCTGACTTTTTACTATGGGACATGTCTATTGCTAACAGGCCGATGAATATTGAACATTTAAAGCAGAATATTCGAGACTGTTAATTTGATACCGCTGAAAGTATGCGAAAATGTCATGAAAGACGCGATTGAAACAGCTTAATGACTTACTCGTATTAATATAATTTGGCAGATGTTATATTATAGTCCATCTCGGTCCTTTTCGGTGGTAGGACTCCTACCACCGAATTATGTAGCAGGTGGCCTATTTGGCCACCCTATACATAGAGTAGGTTCAGAGTTGGTAGAGATGCGCGGTCTAAAGAGTACAATATATGTACAATAGAAACTCTCGCACACAATTTTAAGAAAAACAGTATGCACATGAAAAGACACAAAAAAATATACATACAGGAATGAGCGCACAGGCGGACCTATTACTACAAGTGATTATTTCCAGCCCGTCTTTATTTTGTATTTATTTGGTTTCGTTAAAATTAAAACTTAAAATAAGGAATTAAAATTCAGCTATCAATAACATTTGGCTTTTTAAGCATCGGGGGTTTTTTAATTAATTGTTATTTAACTTTTGGAAACTGACACCGTTGGGTAGACCACCTACTACATCCGCGATGTGAGCCGTTTCTCGATATGAAGATCCACTGAAAATCGTTAAAATTTTAATCGTTATCTTTAATCGTTCGTTAAAATTTAAATCGAAAATCGTTAACGATTTTCGATTTAAATTTTAACGAACGATTAAAGATAACGATTAAAATTTTAACGATTTTCAGTGGATCTTCATATCGAGAAACGGCTCACATCGCGGATGTAGTAGGTGGTCTACTCTTTCCATAAAACCGGCCAAGTGCGAGCCGAACTCGCGCACCGAGGGTTCCGTATCGCCATGTCATGGCTAGCGCCACTCACGCCATCTATGGCGTCTTATGAAATGCTTCATATTAGTTAAATGCCATGATTTGTTAAAACGCTTCATACTCTAATCGGTAGATGGCGCGCGCGCATACACTTTTTGGTTTCTTCTATGGGAACCACCGTGAATTTTTTACTTTTTATTATTTTTCTAATTTGTTGTTATATCGGTCATAATAACACATATTCTGTAAAAATTTCAACGGGCCGTTCAAAAGATACATACAGCCCTCGGACAGACGGACGGACAGACGGACAGACGGCGCGGCGTAGGCTTAGTAAGAGGGTCCCGTACCGGATATGGAACCCTGTACAAGACGCTCACCCTTTATGGAGGCGGCATCTCTGACCGGGGGCGAGTGTGGGTCGTGCGGCTGGTACGCGCGGCCGGGACTAGCGCGAGCCTGTCTGAAGCGGCCGTGAGCAGCCTCCTGCTCCTGGCCAGTGCACGCCGTCTCCTGTGAACAGTATTAGATGCATTAGCAAACAGAGGGTTCCGTGGCCATATGTAAATTCTTGCGTACTTGCAAGATTTATTTTATGAGGATCAGTATGGATGGATAGCTGTGCCGAGGGACCAAAGGTGCTCGATAATGTCAATTTCCTTTGACCTTATTTGTGTGACTGATCATCATTGACGAACTGTTGACGAGTAATGTAAATGAACAACATGTACCGAAAAATCATTTTTATACGTGTGTAAAATTTTACATTACGATAAATAAATACAATACATACAATGAACTTGAATGTAGTATAGTTGATTTAGTTCTACGTTACCTGGTGAATAATGTTCTGCTGGTAGTCCCTGGGTAGGGCGGTCAGCACGGCCTGGGAGGAGGAGTGCTGATGCTGCGACGCTGGAAGCTGATTGCTGCTGTCCCCGCCGCCAGGGGGAAACATGGTCGACGCAGAGCTGCTCACAGTTGCCGCGCGGCACACGCGCCGTGCCCACGGCCATTAGATAGGGATGCTGTAACAGCACCCATAACCTTCTTAGCTGGCTGCATTGAACATTTAGATAGGGATGCTGTAACAGCACACATAACCTTCTTAGCTGGCTGCATTGAACATTTAGATAGGGATGCTGTAACAGCACACATAACCTTCTTAGCTGGCTGCATTGAACATTTAGATAGGGATGCTGTAACAGCACACATAACCTTCTTAGCTGGCTGCATTGAACATTTAGATAGGGATGCTGTAACAGCACACATAACCTTCTTAGCTGGCTGCATTGAACATTTAGATAGGGATGCTGTAACAGCACACATAACCTTCTTAGCTGGCTGCATTGAACATTTAGATAGGGATGCTGTAACAGCACACATAACCTTCTTAGCTGGCTGCATTGAACATTTAGATAGGTATGCTGTAACAGCACACATAACCTTCTTAGCTGGCTGCATTGACCATTTAGATAGGGATGCTGTAACTGCACACATAACCTTCTTAGCTGGCTGCATTGAACATTTAGATAGGGATGCTGTAACAGCACACATAACCTTCTTAGCTGCCTGCATTGAACATTTAGATATAAAATTGTGTTAGGTATACGTAATTCGTAACTTCCCTTCCTACCTTACTCAGTGGTAGGGTTCAACCCGCCCGGGTTGGTAGCACCGCACTGAATGAAACGTCGGTCGAAACGGCTATGTAAATTATTTGTTTTCCGTTCAGTTCAGTGTAGCCGGCACGATCTAAGGGAAGCACTGGCATGGCACCTAGTTCACCCGGTGTTATGGGCTGACATCACGGATGTTGTAGGTGATGTAGCCATCCGTGTCAGTTTCTATAAAAAAAAAAGTGTACTTTAAGTAGAGGTTATATTGAAATGTAAACTGAAACGGCTGGCTACATCACCTACAACATCGGTGATTTTTCCTCCAGTCCTCCCGGCCTTCAGGGGTACGGAACCACTGCTTTCCGCCGTACTTAGGCGGAAAGCAGTGGCACGGACTAGATGTCGTCGTCCCACCTGGCGGGTGGTCTTCCCACACTCCGTTTTCCTGTCCACGGCCGCCAGTGTAGGACACGATTTACTCCAACGGTCATCGTCTCTTCGGCTAACGTGCCCAGCCCACTGCCACTTGAGCTTAGCCACCCGGTGTCCAATATCGACTACTTTGTTTACTTATTAAATTGTGTTTAAAAACAAAATTATATGTACTTATAAATTCAATAAAGTTATTCGTGCGACAGAGACGACGCTATACAACAACAGCATTGTCTCTTTCTAAAGTTCGATGTACACTATTTACTGCCAGATGCTGTACGCAGTTATCTATCCGAAGCGTGATCTCGCAGTCATTATTGTTATTTGGATACAAATATTTATACACAAAAAGATGTATGATGGAACACGATCGAGGTGAGTGGAGCTCTCTCACGGCCCGTGCGTCGTCTGCGCCGGCGCATTGTCTATCGGCGCGGGGCACCAGCTGACCCTCTTCTACCTTCCACGAAACTCTTATGTCTGTCCCGCAATCTGAGCAAGAACTTTATCTGACATGCCTTCATGTAATCCGAGGTCGGGATAAAAAAAATGTGTATAATTTTTTTTTCTCTATACATTTTTTTTATGGAAACTGACACGGTTGGCTACATCACCTACAACATCCGTGATGTCAGCCCATAACACCGGTTGAACTTGGTGCCACGTCAGTGCTTCCCTTCGTTCGTGCCGCGGCTGCACTGAACTGGACGGAAAACAATATACTATTTACATATAGCCGTTTCGAGCGACCTTTCATTCAGTGCGGTGGTACGAACCCGGGCGGGTTAAACCCTACCACCTAGTAATATAAGAAGGGAGCCATATCCCTTAGTCGCCTTTTACGACATACACGGGGAGAGATGCAGTGGGGCTATTCTTTTAAAGTACCGGCCCCACACGGTACACGGTACATAGTTACCACATTGCACAAGTACTGAATAACTTAAGAACTTAATTGCGCTAAACGGTCGAACGGTCACTGTTTCAAGTTCTGACCGCGCCCAGATGTATTTAAGATCACGAACGGCTGTCGATCGATCGCACCACTGACATGCCGAGGCCGACAAGGTTGAGGTTTATCTCTGACGCGCTTCTCCACTCAGTTATCTTCTGTCTCATGCAAAAAGACCTGCATACCGACCATATAGCAACGTGTATGCAAAGGCAATGCCTCATACATACATTCATAACACACACGCTAAATCCCGACAATCGGGGTAAGCAGAGTAATCGGTGTTGTGCTGCAAGAACTCTGGTAAATTACAGCACAACACCGACCGCCACGTTTCGCAAAGTATTCGAACAAGATTCAATCGATCAAGCAGCAAGTAAGGCACGAAGACCCACCTGCTGCATGATTCCGTGTAAGTACCGTACCAAGGTGAGAGGTGGGAGAGCCTGTCGCCCTTTAGCACGGCATTTTGTCATCATTCATCTTATCCCTTAGTCGCCTTTTACGACATGCATGGGGAGAGATGCAGTGGGGATATTCTTTATTGCAAAGGCAATACCGAATCTGGTTATTAATTACTTCGTATAGATAGACAAAACAAAATTCTGAGAGTGTAGCAACCGTAGTGCGTAACTCAATTATGTGCTCCATTGATATTCCCACGCGATTTATGTTGAGACAGCCATATGGTAATGACGCGAGCGTGAGGGAAATAAAAAGAGGACGTGATAAGGTTAGGTTAGAGTAGAGTTCAGTTGTTCTTATAATTTGTATCTCTTGATACTGATTGATCAGTCTCTATTTTTTATTATAGACAGAGAGAGAGAGAGACAGAGAGAGAGAGAGAGAGAGAGAGAGAGAGAGAGAGAGAGAGAGAGAGAGAGAGAGAGAGAGAGAGAGAGAGAGAGAGAGAGAGAGGCGGCCGTCTTCTCCCGGACGGCCGCCCCTATGAAGAGGGGAGTATACATAAATAACAAAAGGCGCGACGTGATTTCTTGCTCTTTGCTCGTGATGCACGATATCACGTAGCGATATTCCCGGACAAGCTCGCTCTATTTGCTCGCTGGTCAATTTTCAACCTTTGGACAACAGCGGCCGTCATGTCAGAGTCCACGTTTCGCACCCGTACGTCATTACCGGCAGCACGTACTGGTCATAAATTCTTGTCTTTAGGTCGGTTTTTTTTTAAGGCAACTCCCTCTGAATTAGATGGAGGGTATACGTACTCTACAATACGTTAAATCGCTTTTCCGTCAATAATCTTTATATATCAGGGTAATATAAATAATTCACTCAGCTATCACTCGCCATGATGAAAATAATAAAGGAGCGTGATGGGAACTTTCGAATTAAAGTATAATCATTTTAACGTTAAGTTTGTATTTAATTTAATAGATTTCTATATTACAATTCCTGACAAAATCGATATAAAAATTTGGACATGCCAATTCACAAGAGCGGCACCACTGTGCAGGCCGGCAGGACCGTTCTGTTCGGAGGCTCAGTACTTTCTAATCACGACCTCGGACGAGCGCGACTCTTACTACACTCTCCGTTCCTAGGCCGCGCGAGCATTCCTATAAACTTATATCATTACCATTTTGCTGGTTGACAATATTAGTACTATAATATAATATGCTAATACATTATAATCTTGTAATTAGAAAACGCGATAAACAAAATCGTCGGTGGTTTTTTAAATTACAAATTTTAAAAACCACCGAGGCATCAGCATCACTTAAAAAGTAAAAAAAAAAATATTTCAGCTTAGTTAATTAAAGGCTTCGGGGAACTAGGTTGAACTTTCTTTATTATCGGTCCCCCGACGCCTTTAATTAATTAAGCTAAAATTCTATTTAACTTTTTAAGGGTTGTTGATGTGTTGGTTTTTTTTTTTAATTTGTAATTTTACTTGTTTTCGGGCTTTGCGTTTTCAGGCAGACATATCCAATTTCTACTTGTAATAATGTTGTTAAGTTAGCTTAGGTTAGGTTAGTTTAGGTCACATATACATAAATTAGCAGCGTTCTAATAATTTCCGTTTATTTACTTGAAAGTGATGAGTGAAAGTGTAATAAATTTCCATTTTACAGGAGAGATCCCTTCATCAATTGGCTGACTTGATATTCGTCAATCCATACCATCAGCCAGCTTTCTAATAAAAAAACGCATCCAAATCGGCCCATCGTTTGGAAGCTACAACACCACAGACAGACACACAGACAGACGGAGGCGTCAAACTTATAACACCCCTCTTTTGCGTCGGGGGTTAAAATTTTTCTTTATTGCGCAACACAAAAATTTGATAAAAGGCGGACTTATCTGCAGTTAATAGGTTTGTAATCTCAGTTTTTCCTTAATATAGTTTACCACCTCATTTTATAAAATAAAATACTCATAATTTCCTATTTGGTATGTAAATATCGTGTTTATGTACTTACTTATTTCACAACACTACGTTTTTAAATTTTGATATTTACACATACAACTTTAAACAAAAAAATCAAATAAATGCTTTTTTTTTATTTTACTTTAAACTATAATATACTATTACGGGTCTAACTCCAATACTTAAAATCTAGACCCCATTACTTATCATATCATTCGATTACCACCAAAGATTTTGGAAAGAGGCCTGTCCGCGACACCGCGGCAGATTTTCCCATATGGATGCAACGCTTTGGATTGGTCAAAAATCGCTGATGCGAATGTGTACGTGCGTTCGTGTGTGTGAATTGTGATTGTGTGTGTGAATTGTGATTGTGTGCGATCGGAAACTGGCGACAGCGGTTCCGATACGAGTGGGCGTTCATGGCACATATTCTCTCCTTCCAATATCTTTCATTACCACGATTTCTATAACTCTACTGTAAACAAACTTCACAATGAAAACTTCTGTATCTCTTGTTTATTTTCTTGCACTCTTCTTGAAATGAAATAAAATGAAATTAAATTAAATAAAATTAAATTAAATTAAATCAAATGAAATGAAATTACATTGAAATAAATTAAATCAAATGCGTGCAATAAAGAGTTTCTATTCTATTCTAAAAAAAAAAAACATAAAAAAGTGCATCAGCTCTAAGGCTACACGTCCCTCGTGGACAACGCTCCAGCTTATACGATATTTCACAGCTCTGAATATCTACCACCGCACGGTGTCGACGCCCGAGCCACAGTTTAAATAATTAGCCCCGAGGCCGCGATGACCGCAGGCACGGCTTTTTTTTCAGAGTGTGTAGGTACAACGTCAACACTGGATGTCTATACATATCAGTCAGTCAGTCAGTCAGCGTGTAAGCGTCCACTGCTGGACATACGCCTCTCCAATTTTCCTCCAGTCCTCCCGGCCTTCAGCGGTACGGAACCACTGCTTTCCGCCGACGTACTTGATGTCGTCGTCCCACCTGGCGGGTGGTCTTCCCACACTCCGTTTTCCTGTCCACGGCCGCCAGTGTAGGACACGGTTACTCCAGCGGTCGTCGTCTCTTCGGCTGACGTGCCCAGCCCATTGCCACTTGAGCTTAGCCACCCGGTATCCAATATCGACTACTTTGGTGCGTCGGCGGATTGCCTCGTTACGCACCATATCACGTAGCGTTATACCCAGCATGGCTCGCTCCATTGCTCGCTGGGCAACTTTCAACCTTTGGACAACACCGACCGTCAGCGTCCACGTTTCACACCCGTACGTCATAACCGGGAGGACACACTGGTCATATATACGGGTTTTTAAATTTTGCGGAAGATCAGACCTCAGGGCGAATATACATATATCATTAGGGATATAGACGCGGATCTGGATATATCATTACTCTGTAGCTCGTTTCAAAAACAGCGTGAAAAAAGTCTTGGCTACCTGACCTTGTTTAAGTATGGTTACAGCATGTCTACTAACTAGGTCATATTTGTCTGAATTTTAGTTAGAGGTTAGTCCAGCTAAAAATTTCTTGTTTGTTTTGTTTTTTTTTCTCTCTGTATTTTTGTTGTTTATTGGTAGTGTGTTTGGTTTTATTTTATTTTATACTTACTTGAAATACAATGGTCCATATCATTGTTTTTTCTTAGCCATTAAGTTTATTGTGTACTTTAAATTTTGGAGAGTTGACTGATTTTGAAATGGTAGAAAATTCGTGTCAACTACTCTGTTGAAGTACCTAAAATAAATAAATAAATAAATATATGTATAGCATATCATATCATAGCTTAACACTGAAATGAGATGAAAATATTTATTTTCCCGCCGAAGGTATGCTTGAGGCATTGTAGGTAGGAGTTAGGTATATGTAATGGACTTAGAAATACATAATAAAATGCTGCATGTCTTTTCTTTCAGCGTAACTACACACGTAAGCATTAAATTAAATTAAATAATATAGGTTATCACTACTTAACTTAAAATCACACGCACGTTTTTTTTTAAGTCAATGCACATAAAACACAGAAATTTAACAGAAGAAAACAATGGAGAAATGAAAACTGAAAATAATTTTCTTTGTATGATACCGTTCAAAATGTGTTCAATTTGTTTTTGCGATTCAACGAACTGAACGTCCAGTTAAAATCTCATTCGCTCAACCGATTCAGCGAATGAATACACTGACCGAGTTGTAGCTACTGTGGTTATTCAATAAACTGACTAAATTAATTTGAATATGAAACATCCAGTGACATGATTCATCTGATACTCATCGCGTTTTGGCCCAGAAACTGTTTCGTGCCACTGGAAATGACATTGTTGTAGTGCCATCTCGCTTTAACTGTTGAAGTTGAAGCGGGACATACTGATCATGTTTATTTGAATTAGATCCGTCGATACCTAACAGCTCTCTCGCATTCGCACATCTAGATTGACGCACGCGTATCTATTTAGTTGGTTCGGTACAAATGGTTGTTATCTCAACATGTGGCCGGCCGGAGAATTTAATTGGAGTCAATTGTAAGTGCGACTTCTGACTTGCTTAGATCACTTTGTGTCTGGACGGAATCGTTGCGCAAAACATTGCTCCGGATGCGTTATATAAAGGTGACATCAAAATAAGTTCAAAGCTAGTCTGTTACGTATGATGGGTTGTATGTAGTACACAAATCGTGGCCTTTTTTCACCAGCGTGCTCCCGAACCAATTCGGAGACGAAAATGTCATCAATTCTGGTTATGGATCGTAGTACCCATACCGTGGACGTATCACCAGCGTGCTCCCCTATCAACAGCTTGCCCATCATGACGTCATGTTCCCCTTCACGCATTCCTTCGGTTTGATTTTGTTAGCTCGCGCACGTGCCTTCTTTGTTTAATATTTCGCAATTTATTTTTTAAGTTAGTTTATTTCCTAAGTTAGTTTATATAATTTTTAGATTAGTTAATTATTTTATAACTATGTTAATTTGAATTGAATAAACTATTTATTACAAATACGTTGAACAAAATAAAATATTTCGCAAAAAAGTAGTAAGTATTTGAGTGAGAGGGAAATAATAATATCAGTGCGCTAAACCAGAAATTACTTTATATATCTACTAGCTGAGCCCGCGGCTCCGCTCGCGTGAAATTCGTATTCCAAAGAAGAATGTAAGTAACTAAGGGCGAGGCCGAAGGCCGAGCTGCCTTCAGGTAATCGATAAACCTTCTTAAAGAAAGTAACTAACTAAGGGCGAGGCCGAAGGCCGAGCTGCTTTCAGGTAAACGATAAACCTTTCTCAAATAAAGGAAGTAAGGGCGAGGCCGAAGGCCGAGCTGCGTTCAGGAAGACGACAAACCTTCTGGAAGAAAGGAAGGAACTAAGTGCGAGGCCGAAGGCCGAGCTGCGTTCAGGTAAACCAAAAATCCTCTTCCGCCTTCGGGCCTCGCCCTTAAAGACTTCCTTTCTTCGATAGAATATAATATCGTTTACTCAATCTATTTATTTCATATAAATAAAAAAGTAATATTAATAACTAAATAATTAAACCTACCTAACAAACATTAAAATAACTATACAAACAGGCATTTTCAAATGTTCTTAGAGCACTTGCGGCATTACCCCGCTGGATGGCAAGGCTTACCCTTTGAATGAAGTACATAAGCCCTTGATGACGGGACACCAGTTGCGTCAACCAGCTCAAGCCTCTTTTGGCTTCACTGCTCCACAGACCGAGGGTTTCAACCGCAAACGCAACAAATTCGAAATCTTGAATTATATTTCTATATTTGCTGCGTTGGAGGCTCTCCGCCCCAGCCTCGGCCGCGCCAGCCGCTCTTGAAGATGTCCTAACGTGACTTGGAGCCAATGTGAGAACAAAAGTGGCGTCCCACATCACAGAACTACCCTTAGTCCATGGCACTAAGGTCTCTAGCATCGGGCCTCTTGCCATCCAGCCGGGAATAACCGCGAGGTTCTAGGATGCACGGTATATTTGCCGTTAGAAGCGTGGACTTTATAATAAAATTTAAATTAAATTAACTCAATCTTAATATTAATTAACTTTATTCGAGATGGTTTAGCTTCTTCCTGAACGCAGCTCGGCCTTCGGCCTCGCCCTTAGTTACTTGCTTTCTTCGAGATGGTTTATCATTTGTCAGAACGTAGCTCGGCCTTCGGCCTCGCCTTAGTTGCTTACTTTCTTCATGATGGTTTAGCTTCTTCCTGAACGCAGCTCGGCCTTCGGCCTCGCCCTTAGTTACTTGCTTTCTTCGAGATGGGTTTTCAATTATCCGAACGTAGCTCGGCCTTCGGCCTCGCATTAGTTACTTACTTTCTTCAAGATGGTTTAGCTTCTTCCTGAACGCAGCTCGGCCTGCGGCCTCGCCCATAGTTACTTACTTTCTTCGAGAAGGTTTATGGTCTTCCAGAATAGAGCTTGGCCTTCGGCCTCGCCCTTAGTTACTTATTTTCTTCAAGAATGTTTTTCTTCTTCCTGAAATCAGCTCCGCCTTTCGCCTCGCCCTTAGTTACTTTCATCGAGAAAGAATATCGTTTACGTGAGCGCAGTTCCGCCTTCGGGCCCGTCTTTAGTTACTTACTTTCTTTTTTTTAAATACGAATTTCACGCGAGCGAAGCCGCGGGCAACAGATATATAAATTTTATTGCACCAATGACAGCGACATAACTTCGACTTTCAATTATTATTTTTATATAATGAAACAATTTGTCACCGGCCAGCTCACGTCGAGATGACAGTTCTCCGTTGTCAACATGACATTTAAAATTGTTTTTACCTTTACTTTGGACTACGTGATTTTAAACGCGCAATAATGTTTATAATTGTTAATTTTTTTTTATTTTTGTTAATTTTTTTTTACGTATTATGTTAACCCGGCATATAAACTGCCACTATACAAAGTTTCGTCTAATTCCGTTCAGTGGTTTTTGCGTGATGCGCGTACAGACAAACAAACAAACAAACAAACAAAAATTTTAAAAACTGTTCTAACATGTTCAGTATCTCATTTTAAGCCACCCTGGTTAGTTTTTTTCCGAATACATTCAATGTACAGACTTTCTTACCTCTACGATTTTATTATATGTATATAGATAATAATATAAATTTAATAAAAAATATCTATCATAAATAATGTAAAAACGTAATTACATAATAATGTAAGTTCATTGACAGACAACCAGTTCCAGCTTCCCTTGGTCCAAATTTCACCCCACGCCACTGCACGGTTGGCTACCTCGCCTACTACATCAGTGATGTCAGCCCCATAACACCTTGGTGAACTGGATGCCATGTCAGTGCTTCCCTTCGGTCGTGTCGGCTACAGTGAACTGGACGGAAAACACGAACGATTTACATAGCCGTTTCAACCGACGTCTCGCTCAGTACGGTGGTAGCAGCCCGGCCGGGATAAACCCTACCACCTAGTAAGGTAACAAGGGAAGGGACCTACAGTTTAACGTGGAATCCGAACCACGGTCAGCCTCCAATGGTCGGGCGGTCAGCCATCCAATAACTGACCGCACCACTGAGCTGCCGAGGCTGACGATCCCTAAAGGTAGCCACACACGGAGACGCGAGTCCACGTGATTCCAACGCTTGACTCCAAAAACGCTAGAAAAATCACCGTGTGTGTGAAATCTCACTTGGATTGCGTGGAGTCACGGAATAATTCGGATTTCCAACTATTCCAAAATCCATGACGCCGCGACTCCATTGGACGTAATCCAACTCATCGTGTGTGGAGGTACGCGACGCGGAGTCCGGTGACTCCGGACGCCAGCGTCCGTGTGTGGCTGTTCGCGCTTCCAATTTTCGCTCAGTCTGGCTCTGGGCGCGCAGCCGTCGCGTCGTCACCTGTCGTATGTTGCATCGATGTTTGCGATATTACAGTTCTTCGTACATAACTCATTCCCGAAGCTAGGGATCCTCGGTTAGGTGGTCTGTGTAGGAAGCGAAGTCACAGTCCTCGTGTGGAGTTATAGACTGTCTCATATTTGTCTCTTGTTTTTTAAGACAAGACGGAAATTAAATTTCTCCATACAAAATCGTCTTTAGACATTTATGTTTTCTAAGTATCGACCCCACACGGTACATCAGATGTCATTTTCTCAGATGCTGAGGAAAACATTGGAGGGGAGAAAGTGGAGGAATTTACAAAGCGGATCCCGGCAGCACGCATTCAGTTCAGAAGCGCTTGTGTGATCAAACGTTGTGAATGTACTACGAGGAACAGTTTGCTTTAGTAGTTATTCGTAATAAATGTTACGGCGGCGGGTGGCCGAGTGGTCTGGGCTTCGGCTTCTCTTGCGAGAGGTCCGAGGTTCGAGTCCAACCAGCGGCGTGTACCAATGAGTTTTTTTCTGATTTGAAAAAAAATTACTTGCATACGTGCTTCACCCACTGCTCCATGGTTCGGATTCCATGTAAAAATGTAGGCCCACCGGGTTGACTGGAGGAAATTGTCCGCCCTTGCAATACATTCAGTGGCACAAGGTGTATTATTATTATTTTAATATCAGCATTAATTTTAAGGCATATAAAACAGTACAATAATTACGTCTCGAGATATAACTACGAATACGAAAGCGCTCACATAGAGAATGACGAGCCACTGACTAAGAAAAAGAAAATCAATCAGATTTATTATTTATTAGTATTGAGTATTGATACTCAATACTAATAAATAATAAATCTGTAAGGTATGGTCGAGGAGTAAGTTGCTTTGTGTTATGGGATACTGCGTTTGTAGACTCTATGTATGATACTAAAACTAAATTGACGATTTTTAGAAATCTTTTCTGTATGTATGTATGTATGTATGTATGTATGTATGTATGTTCCTCCATAATTCTTAAACCGATCATCCGAATTCGATGAAACTTAGTACACGCACATTTTACTATACGGAACACAGGATAGGCTAAAATTAAGTTCCGGTTACGCTAAGATGTGGCTCTCATACAAACCAAATTGTTCCGCACGCCGAAATAAAGGTACGGTAGCGGGCTTATCTACTTACCTATTTCTTCTTTTTAAACACGAATTTCACGCGAGCGAAGCCGCAGGCAAAGCTAGTTAATAATAAATAACAAACCAAGAAGAAAAGCTATCTGTATAATATACATAGGTGGGCTGCATCTTCTACTACCCAAGTGATGCAGCTCATCACATCTTCATGAACTAGGTGCCATGTTAGTGCTTCCCTTTAATCGTGCAGGCCACGAAGAACTGGATAGAAAACACGAGCAAATTTCATAGCTGTTTCGAGCGACTTCATTCAGTGCGGTGGTATCAATCCGGATAGAGATCCCTACCTAGTAAGAAGGTACGGAAAGTCCAAACCCACAAACCTATTGACCTCAAACATGACCCATGTAAACTGACTCTAATAACTAAGATCTCCCCTCCTCCGCTGTACCATAGAACCGGATCTCGCTGGCTACGTGTGAACAGAGCTTTATCGACGGCATTCCGTCTCCCAGACGCTAAGAATCAGTAGATTAGCTCTAATTACGGAGCAGCTAACTGTCGACGCTCGCATATTTTCGTTTGTGGGTAAACCTCACAATGGATGTTCAGAGGAAATGAAATTTGCAGAAGGAGTATTACCTCAAGAGCATTCAAAATTAATGTGAACCCGACTACTTAATTATTAAAAAAACTTTATTATTAAAAAAAAAAAGTCACCAAGTGCGAGCTGGACTCGCGCACCGAGGGTACGAAACTATCCAGGGATAACTTATAAAATATCTCTGGTACCATCACAAAATAAATTTGTATTATGTATGTACAAAAATAATTGTGTATTGGAAAATCACGAAACGCCTAAATGAACACTACAGCAATGGTTCGACTGTCAGGCATTCGTATAATTTAAATATACGAAAATATATTTTTAATGTGACATCGACTGCGCAGTGCGTTCCTGACTTTAGCAAAATGTGACACGCATTGCTATGCCAAAATGTGAAGATTCTCCGTCATTTTTTTTTTTTTGAAACTGACACGGTTGGCTACTTCACCTACAACATCCGTGATGTCAGCCCATAACACCGGGTTGAACTTGGTGTTACGTCAGTGCTTCCCTTCGGTCGTGCCGGCTAACTGAACTGGACGGAAAACACAAACTATTTACATAGCCGTTTCGACCGACCTTTCATTCAGTGCGGTGGTACCAACCCGGGCGGGTTAAACCCTACCACCTAGTTATATAAGAAGGGAGTCACATCCCTTAGTCGCCTTTTACGACATGCACGGGGAGAGATGCAGTGGGGCTATTCTTTTAAAGTACCGGCCCCACACGGTACACGACATGCACGGGGAGAGATGCAGTGGGGCTAATTTCATACTTCAGTCGTAATAGGTACCTAGCTACTTATTGCACTATGAAATAACCATTCATGCCTACCACGTCTTTTAATTGGCCATTGGACTCAATAGTCCCTATTTTCTAAATTGGTACCAAAACCGCTACGCCACGCCACGTGAACTCTGCACTTGAACCTCAAAAGCTCAGCCAGCACCAGCAATCCAATGTCATAAAACTTTACGAGGCCTCCGGAGCCGGGCGAGGCCTTATTTGGAAAATTCTATAAGGGAAACTCACTTCTTAATCCACGCAAATAATGACTTAAATCTAAATGAAGTATCCAATCAGAAGCTAGTTCCTGTGTATTTTGAACCTAACGAGAATGACATAGAGTGCATTGTTGTTTGGTCGAGTTATTGTGATTTTTTTAGAACAAAAACTATCCTTACTCCTCGAAGGCACGGTTTGATTTTGTATTCCTCGCGTTACGAGAGGATAATATTTTGTGGCGAGGTGAAACGTGCCTAAGGTCATAGGCATTAAGATTGAGATTGGGTTGTTTTCCGGCGCGGCGAGCAGCGTCGGCGTGAGAGTTTTTCGTGCGGCGCGGCTTATCGAGCGGCATATCGAGCGCACGCGCCGCGCGCTGGCCTGTCCGACCTGACGTCACGACTAAAGCTTCTTTTATAATCGTTGGCGATTGTCAAAACGTGTCCGAACTTCGTTTCTCAATCACTTGCCGAATTATCATCCCAAGAACTGTCTTAACTGGGCCTCATAAAAAAAACCGGCCAAGTGCGAGTCGGGCACCGAGGTTTCCGCACCCAAAAAAAAATACATTGAAAAAAACACGTTTCTTGTATGGGAACCCTTTAATTTTTTACTTTTTAATTTTTTTATTATTTGTTGTTATATCCGCCATAATAACACATATTCTGTGAAAATTTCAACGGGCTACCTATTACGGGTTAAGAGATACAGCCCTCGGACAGACTGACGGACGGACGGACGGACGGACGGACGGACGGACGGACGGACGGACGGACGGACGGACGGACGGACAGACAGACAGACGGCGTAGGCTTAGTAATAGGCTTCCGTACGGGATACGGAAACCTAAAAATCATGCTAATTCATAAAAATTATTTCACGACATCACGGATGTTGTAGACAGCCAACCGTGTCAGTTTCCATAAAAAAAAACCCTCTCCCGTGATGCACTCAGTACAAGATGCTAACAGTAACAGTCTAAAACGACCAGAAGAAGAATTTATACATGTTATCGATAATTAATCACTGAATGAAAGGAGTACTCGTAAGTAGATAGGTATTATGATTATGAATAAAAGGTTAAGGTCGTCATTTATATAATTTAAATTAAACTTATATCGGAAACAAAAACCGTTTGGTATCGAAAGAACAAAGCATTATTGTGGTATATTTGAGGAAGTAGTTAGTGCAACAATATTAATTTGAATGAATAATGAATTTGCAATTATTAAAACAGATGTTCAATTGACGAATCCAACAATGCCTGCCTCATTTTTTTTTTTATTGAAACTGACACGGTTGGCTTTATCACCTACAACATCCTTGATGTCAGCCCATCGGGTGAACTAGGTGCCATGTCAGCGCTTCCCTCCATTTCATGTCGGCTACACTGAACTGGACGGAAAACAAGAACTATTTACATAGCCGTTTCGACTTTCGACCGACGACGTTTCGTTCAGTGCGGTGGTACCAACCCGGCCGGGATACCCCTACCACCTAGTAAGGTAAGAAGGGATGAGACCTACAGTTAAACGTGGAATCCGAACCACGGTCAGCCTCCAACGGTCGAGCAGTCACCCATCCAAGTAGGTATTGACCGCGCCCAGCAGGGTTGATTAATTGCTAAAGGTTGCTAAATTAACAATGTTCACGAAAATAAAGAATGCAACATAAAATTTCAGATCTTTAAATGTCATTGTTACGCCTACTAAGCTGCAAGGTTAGATTGTATGATCAGGCAGGTCAGGTCACTGATGTGCTCTTAAATTTTTAGGCCGCAGCGGAGGTACTTCGACATTTGAATTTAAGTCAATGAGGTTATTAATTATGAGATCGTGACTGGTAATATGTTGATGATAATACCATTTGCTGTTATAGTAACAAGAGGCCTTGGAACTTTATTCGAAGTAATAATTATAGTTAACAAATCATTGCAGTAAGAAATGTTTTCGATGTATCAATACATTTCTTTGTATGTAGAGGTTGTGATTTTTGGAATCTGCTAATTACCGCACCCAAGTAGTCGATAGTGGCAGTGGGCTGGGCACGTTAGCCGAAGAGACGATGACCGTTGGAGTAACCGTATCCTACACTGGCGGCCGTGGACAGGAAAACGGAGTGTGGGAAGACCACCCGCCAGGTGGGACGACGACATCAAGTACGTCTGCGGAAAGCAGTGGTTCCGTATCGCTGAAGGCCGGGAGAACTGGAGGAAAATTGGAGAGGCGTATGTCCAGCAGTGGACCCTTTTTTTATGTAAACCAGCATGGGTGGCTGTGCCGAGAGACCAATAATGGTGCAGTCGACAGAGCCAAAATCACCTCTCCTCGCGAAACCACGCTCAGTTAGGTGCCATGCCAGCAGATTTGCGGACTGTTGCTAGGCTGTCTATCCCGTTAATACGGCGCTTGAAGACACCCAGGTTAAAGGATTCAGGAAATACACTCGCCGGAAGACTGTTCCACACTCTAGCGGTGCGACAAAGAAACGATTTAGAGAATCGTTGCTTGACGCTTACACGTTGATTGACTAATTACCTGTTGCAGCTGCCAGCCTCGGTAGCTCGGTGTGTGCATCGATTGAGCAATCGCTCGTCGAAGTTAAGCACAGAAGGCGGTTGTACATTGGATAGCATTCCACGTTAAACTGTAGGTTCCATCCCTTACCTTAGCAGGTGGTCCGGACGTATCAACGCACTAAATGAAGGTCGGTCGACGCGGCTATGTATGTAAATACTTTTTGTTTTCCATCCAGTGTAGCTGAAATGACCAAAGGCAAGCACTGACATGGCACCTAGTTCACCAAGGTGTGATAGACTGACATCAATAAATACATTTTTACGGTTTACTTTTATATTCAGATTATTATTATTATTTATTATTATTTATTATTTTTTATTTACCCCGGAAAAAATAGTTTATATAAAATATATATTTTTAGGGTTCCGTACCCGGTACGGGACCCTATTAGTAAACCTATACCGTCTGTCTGTCTGTCCGAGGGCTGTATCTCTTGAACGGTAATAGGTAGCCCGTTGAAATTTTCACAGAATAGGTATGTGTTATTAACAACAAATAACAAATAACAACAAATAATAAAAATAAGAAAAAGCAAAAAATTCACGGGGGTTGCCATAGAAGAAACCAAAAAAGTGTATGCGCGCGCGCCATCTACCGAAGAGGGTGAAGCATTTTAACTAATCACGACATTTAACTAATATGAAGCATTTCATAACACGCCATAGATGGCGTGAGTGGCGCTAACCATGACATGGCGATAAGGAACCCTCGGTGCGCGAGTTCGAATCGCACTTGGCCGGATTTTTTATGATCGAAGATCACCCCTCACTGAATTTACCAAAAAATACACCTATAATAAAAACAGCAACTCATTGGGTGATAGATATGTATTGGTTACTTCAGTTCGTTAAGCTTCTATAGAATAAATTTAGTTAGACCATGGACCTGCAGACGAAATCTCAACGAACTCAAAACAGACCGTATGGACTATTTACTCAGTCGCAGCCAGCATTCCACCTGCCCGCGCCTGCGTATACGAAGCTGACACAAAAAGTGCTAAGTCACCCGGGAACAATGATCGAGGCCTAACAATAATCGCAAAAGGTTCACCTTTTTAGTGTTCACTACTGCCGGTAACGGGATCTCGACCGACAGTATGTCAGGGCCTGACCGGCAAGTCGTATCATAGGGAACAGTCAAGAACATTTAAATAGGTATGGACGTCAGACTGTCCAATGCTTATATGAGAAACAACTTCGCCGAGATCCGAGCGGTAGCGGAGGGGACGGCGCGCGCTCTGATTGGGTGGTATCGGGCGGTATCGCGCTCCGATTAGTTGGTAACGAAGGGAATTTGTACGTTTATACAAACGTCGTGTTACGCTGGCGCAGGGAAGGTCCGACGTCCCCTTACCAATTAAATGTTCTTGCGAACAGTCTAACTCATATGGGGTTTTTAAATTACCGTGGTTGTTAGACATTATTTTTAAAACAAAAGTAAAGTCTCCCGACTCCTTTAAGTAAGTAAACGGAAATTATTTTTGGCTTTTTAAGGGTTGGGGGTTTTTAAGGGCCGGGGGTTTTTTAAATTTGTAATTTAACTTTTATTTCAAGCTTTTTTAAAAAAACAGCATGAAAATCGGTCCACTTTTTAAGATAATTAATTTTTTTTATTACTTAATTACTTGATTACTTGATTACAAACATAGCTAAGAACCATCCCGATTAAACAAGCTTCCTCATAAAAAAAACCGCATCCAAATCGGTCCATCCGTTTGGGAGCTACGATGCAACAGACAGACACACACTCACACACCCACACACACACACACGTCAAACTTATAACACCCCTCCTTTTTTTTCGTCGGGGGTTAAAAACAGCTTTACCCACGGTTCTTTCCGAGCTATGTGGCTCGGACGTGCTGTTTTTTTTTTTTAAATAAAGTCTAGCTCATGTCTAGCTAGATATCAATACTAATAATAAATCTGTAAAGATGGTCATGGAGTAAGTTACTTATTATGGCTTCCGTACGGAGTATACGGAAACCTAAAAACCGACCAAGTGCGAGTCGAACTCGCGCACCGAGGGTTCCGTGTCGCCAGTCATGGTCAGCGCCACTCACGCCATCTATGGCGTGTTTTATGAAATGCTTCATATTAGTTAAAATTCATGATTAGTTAAAATGCTTCATACTGTTTTCGGTAGATGGCGCGCATACACTTTTTAGTTTCTTCTATGGGGTACCGTTTTGTACTAGTTTTGTACCGTGTGGGGCCGGTACTTTAAAAGAATAGCCCCACTGCATCTCTCCCCGTGTATGTCGTAAAAGGCGACTAAGGGATAGGACTCCCTTCTTATATCACTCGGTGGTAGGGTTTAACCCGCCCGGGTTGGTACCACCGCACTGAATGAAAGGTCGGTCGAAACGGCTATGTAAATAGTTTGTGTTTTCCGTCCAGTTCAGTGTAGCCGGCACGACCGAAGGGAAGCACTGACGTGGCACCAAGTTCACCCGGTGTTATGGGCTGACATCACGGGTGTTGTAGGTGATGTAGCAAACCGTGTCAGTTTCCATAGAAAAAAAAAATAATAAAAAAAAATGGGGACCCCCGTGATTTTTTTTCTTATTTGTTGTTATATCGGCCATAATAACACATATTCTGTGTTACCTATTACGGTTCAAGATATACAGCCCTCGGACAGACAGACGGACAGACAAACAGACGGTGTAGGCTTAGTAATGGGGCGCAGTACGACGGACACGGAACCCTAATAACGATCACAACAATATATTTAAGGACTTAGACTCACACACTGAGCCATATCGCTCAGTGCGCTCACATATTATAAAAATAGCAATGGAACTCACTCAACCTGCAAGAAGGAGGTGTCTTCGGGGAAATCAAATTCTAGTTAAGTATAGAATAGGTAGCAGGAGATGAAGAAACTGGACTCTTTGGAAACATAAATCTGAAAGCCATGTGAATAACAAAATACTTGCTTATACTTGAAAAACGTATTGCAGGTGGCATTCATCAGAAACACACATTTTTTATGGCTGAAAAAAAACCCGGCCAAGTAGCAAAAAAAAAATTGAAAAAAAAACGTTTCTTTTATTTAATAGCGTTGTGTTGTGGCTATGCAACCCTAAAAATATATTATCTCGCCCGCTACGAACAAGAATGTTTCCCACTTTTAAGCATAAACACAAATCAATTGACTTGACTCTGCCCAAGGCCCAACGATGATAAAAAGTTCAACGAAGGTCGCAACGAGATATCTTCCAGCAATATTTCGCGATCCCGTTTTAAGAACCAGTTACATTCCTCGGGCGGGCGAAAAATCGATGAATGAGGAAGTAAAAAAATCGATAATCGATTGGCGATCGCAGCGTGTCGTCGTCGCCGCGCCCGCCCGGCCTGAACGTGTCGTGTCGACGGGGCGGCGCGGCGGCGTCTCGTAAAGCCTCGTTACGTCTCGTTACGTCTCTCGGTCGCGCGAGTCCCGCCTGCGCGGTAGAACCACGCGCCGCGACTCGCTCAATTGTCATTGTCAAGTTGGAAGTCGAGGAGCAAAGGAAGCCATGTGCGTTTAACAAATCCATCTTCCATGTCGAAAGATGCTCGATGCGAACAGTGTCTGAAGTTTTCCATTTCAGAAAATGTTTATCTCATCGAGCATTTTATTTGGGGTTTCAAACCACCTGACTGTACGCTAATGTCAAGTGTGTATTTATCCGGTATTTAATGTAGGTATTGATTCCTCATGTATGGGTCTGGCTACGCTTGCGTCGCCGCTCAGCGTCTCGCTCGGCGAATGTTGGACGCGCTGCACGAAACGAGTCTTTACCGTTAGCGGCATCGGCGCAGGGCGTTTTTTTTATAGCTCATGCGCTCTCGGTCACTATCAAACAGTGCAAACTGTTTGGTGTCGATCACTTGCTTTCCTCGCGTTGCCCACGCAGGAGACTCAGATTGACAAATCTAAAATCAACAGAGGAGTCTGCAAATATTTCTGCCAAGTCTTCTCTGCCGGTTTGCAAGCGTTGCCGCTGACGATAAGTAGCCGTTTATTAAATTAGTCCGCGGAAGAAACGAGCGGGCGGGGTGGGGCAGGGAGTTGGTGACGGAGGCGCCGCGCTGCCGCGACCACGACGGCGACGTCGCGACTGTCGCGACGACACGCTCCAAGAGCAAGACCTTAGCCCTCAAGGAAGCCCCAGCGCTTGACTAATCCGTTGTTAATATGAAAACTCCACTAACAATACATACGTTGAACTTCCCACGTTTCATCTTTTCCGATTTATGTTACAATATGCTGTTCTCCACTGCTGGATGTATGTTTTAGAGAGACCTGCCTAAAACGTCGCGTGTTCTGGCCAGTTGAAATAATCGCCGACCTGTGGATTGCATATGTGACACATTTATTTTCAGTGTCCTCTTTTTTGAACCTTCCGAAATTTTCGGAAACCGATAGATCGCTTAAGTGCCCCCGCTCTGAGACCAGTCTCAAATTATCGACGATCGCTAGAGTGTTAAGGTGTGCTATTTCTTTGACCAGCCTAAAATCATAGGCGACGGTAAGTTGATTAGGTTGTCCTCATTGGTCGGCCAATCTCAAATTACCGACGATCGCTAGATTGTTAAGGTGTTCTATTTCTTCGACCAGCCTAAAATCATAGGCGACGGTAGGTTGATTACGTTGTCCTTATTGGTCGACCAATCTCAAATTATCGACGATCGCTAGATTGTTAAGGTGTGCTATTTCTTCGACCAGCCTAAAATCATAGGAGACGGTAAGTTGATTACGTTGTCCTCATTGGTCGACCAATCTCAAATTATCGACGATCGCTAGATTGTTAAGGTGTGCTATTTCTTCGAGACCAGCCTAAAATCATAGGCGACGGTAGGTTGATTACGTTGTCCTTATTGGTCGACCAATCTCAAATTATCGACGATCGATAGATTGTTAATGTGTGCTATTTCTTCGACCAGCCTAAAATCATAGGAGACGGTAAGTTGATTAGGTTGTCCTCATTGGTCGACCAATCTCAAATTATCGGCGATCGCTAGATTGTTAAGGTGTGCTATTTCTTCGACCAGCCTAAAATCATAGGCGACGGTAGGTTCATTAGGTTGTCCTCATTGGTCGACCAGCCTCAAATCATCGACGATCGGTATCGGTAGATTATTTACGTGTCATATTTCTTCGACTAGCCTCAAATCATCGCCGCCCGGCTGAATTAGGTGTCCTGTTTCTTCGACCAGACGGAGTACCAAATCAAAAGGACATCGCGTAAAGAATTGGTGCAAAATCCCACTTTTTTTTTTATACGGGCGTATCTTGTATCTGACTGACTACATATTTCATACTAAACCTATTTTATGTTGGTACCTATTAACCGAATGTCACAACTTTATTACTTTCCTACTAATTTTGTATTCAAAGTAGGAGTATGTTGCAAGTTTATTGATATATGTAACTAGTGTGCGTGCGTACATTAATGTGACAAGTAAGTACCTACCTATGTAATCTCGTTTCAGACCTTACTTATTTCTATCCATCACAAATGTTTATTATTATCATATTATTTACAAGCTGTGCCCGCGGCTCCGCCCGCTCTCATATTTCACTTCACTGCTAACCTCATAAGCCATTTAGCGTGATAGTAAGTAGCCTATAGTTGATGGGAAGAATCAAGCTATCCGTAGATAATTTTTTTATTAAAATCGGTCCAGTGGTTCTCGAGTTATAAGCGGACAGACAGACATACACCCAGACACTCAGACACTCAGACAGAAAGCAGACGTTGGATTTTATTATAGGTAAGGAAGGATGTGTATTATTATTGGGTCGACTGAGGGATATGACTCCCTTCTTATAATACTAGGTGGGAGGGTTTAACCCGCCCGGGTTGGTACCACCGCACTGAATGAAAGGTCGGTCGAAACGCCTATGTAAATAGTTTGTGTTTTCCGTCCAGTTCAGTGTAGCCGGCACGACCGAAGGGAAGCACTGACGTGGCACCAAGTTCACCTGGGCTCACATCACGGATGTTGTGGGTGATGTGGCCAACCGTGTCAGTATCAATAAATAAATAAATAAATAATTTATAATTTATTCTAGAAATAAAATACTTTATTGCTCCAAAAAACATTTTATAGAAAAAGCACAACATGATTATTATTACATTATGTAGGTATACATAAATATAAATAAATCAAAATCAATATATGAATATTTTTATAACTCGAGAACCAAATTATCGATTTACATACGATTTTCACTGTTACATTCTGTAACTTCTCAAGATAGTTTTAGGCTATAACGAGGGCTATAAATTATAACGCCACGTCATCGGCGGCCTGAGCTGTGAGCAAAAAGGCACGCGAAGCGAAGCCGTGGGCAAAAGCTAGTAGTTCATGATTTAACTGTTAGTTAGTTTCTAAATAAATAAAATTTACATGAGGTGCAAAAGCAGACTACGAAACTGATATTGAATAATATTACTCTGAATTATTTATTTAAATATGCAACTTAAAAAAAAAACAAAATATTAAATATTCTCGTTGCACCTAACTAACGAGAGCTGATTTTGGTTGTGCCAAATAATTTAAAAAACAATAGGCAGTCTGCAGCGGGTACACACACATCTAAACTTTGGCAGTGCATGCCAATGATAATTTTAATGTGGCCTTTATTTTTTGCAAAAATAATTTCGAACGTAACATACTTCCAGTAAATGCTATTAATATTTTCAAAATATTTTTTATATATTGTTATTCAGGGATACACACTGTCACTTTACAAATTTTCGTCAAAATCCGTGTACAGACTAGCAAAATTTTCAAAAACTGTTCTAACACGTTCTCATTTTAAGTCGCCTTGGTTATTTTTTTTTTCGAATATTTATGATTGTTTTGGTTTGGAAGCCCGCTACTGTACCTTTATTTCGATGCGTGGAACAATTTGGTTTTTATGATAGCCACGTCTTAGCGGCTAAGATGTGGCTATCATAAAATTCAGTTCCGGTTACTCTAAGACTTAGCGTAACCGGAACTGAATTTTATTTAGCCTATCCTGTGTCACGTATAGTTAAATGTGCTTGTACTTAGTTCCATCGAATTTGGATGATCGGTTTAAGAGTTATGGAGGAACATACATACATACAGAAAATATTTCTAAAAAATCGACAATTTAGTTTTAGTATCGTACATACGTATTTCATTAAACAAAGTAACTTACTCCAAATTAAATTATTATTAAATTTTATTATTAGTATTGATGATGTATAAACAGAGGAATGATTTATTATTTCTCGTGCAAATTTTGCAACTTAGTTTGTGATCCACATCACGCCCGCTCACTTCGGTACAACGCATTTAAGGAATCCGCACGCACCAAAATATTCAGCCAAGTGTGAGTAAGTGTATGAAGTAGCATGGCTTCTGCTGTACCGAAACCACGGGACGGCGGCGGTATAAAGAAAAATATATCAAAATGTAGCAGTATGGAAATGATACGAACCGAACTGTATTATTTTTCAAAGCTGATCCTGCGGCTACAAAATGTCTTTTAACCATCAGTAGATGTGACTGAACACATTTATGTCTGTGACTACATACTTATACAGGGTGTTTCAGGATAAGCTTGAGAAACCTCAGGAATAGAAAGTACTCATTATTAGAAGATAAAAATCCTAATCACTCAAATCGACATTCCGTATTTTTTATTTCATACAAAAATTGAAACGTGTATTAATAACTGTATGAACAGCGATTATGGAGAGATTTGGCAACAGTGTGCCTTCTAGGTCTGGGATTGCAATGACCTAGTCCAGTTCCCTTTTTTCTTTTGATGTCATTCAAATTTAAGTGTTTGGAATTTACCTGCATACATGCAGTGTAATTCTACTAGTTAAGCATGCAATTTAGTCATTTATTTATTTTATTTTTATTTAGTTATTTTTGTTTAATAAAGGCGGATGTTAACCGTCCACCAAATCTCGATGAAACGATTGCCACCAAAAAGTATTATAAAATGACTGAATCTGGGAAAACGTTTCAGTGCCTTTCGTCTTCAAATATGGACCCCTTTCGAACCCTGAAGTTACGAAACCCTACCCTGAACCTTTTGGCTTCGCCGTAGTCGGGTAAAAGGACAAGGAGAATTTTGTCCCTTAAGGTCCCTATATTGATGTCTATAACTATTCGACGCAATTTCTTTTTTTTTCTGTGTGGATTTAGGCTCAACTGGTACACATAGCACTTACATGCAAAGTGTTTTAAAACGAGAACCTGTAGTTAGATTTCCATTTGGTAGTTAGTAGTAGTAGTTACTTTGCATGTATTTAAGCTTAGATGAAATAATTACATGTATACACACATAGGTACTAAGTAGTTATACGTCTACTGGCGACAGTCAATAATGCCAAAGGTTATCGTCGACGAAACAGGCACGCTTGCCTCGCAGTTATCAAACGGTGTATTCCGAAGAAGTCCTCGTTTAATCTCACATACCGACTGTTTTTATTAGATCTACTGGCTCGTCAACTCATCGGCTCTACCGGGAACAATTTAGACACGATATCTCGCCCAGAAACTCGCCGAATGCAACCAATAGGCCACGTAATAAATGCTTTGAGGTTATCAAATTATTAGGGTTCCGTAGTCAACAAGGAACCCTTATAGTTTCGCCATGTCCGTCCGTCTGTCTGTCCGCGGCTTAGCTCAGAGACCCTTAGTACTAGAAAGATGTAAGTTGGTATGGGTATTAATATTAATAAAGCCGACAAAGTGGTAAAATAAAAATTTTGAAATAATTTTTTTTAGGGTACCTCCATCCCCACACGTAAAGTGGGGATGAATTTTTTTTTTCACGTCTACCCCATCGTTTGTGGTGTCGTTGGATAGGCCTCTGGAAAATATTGTAAAATAAGTTTGTGAAAAGCATTTTTCGATTTAGGGATCCGTTTGCGAATTATTAAGCTTTTAAGTGCAAATTTTTGCTAGAGTCAAGTGCCCCCCCCCCCCCCCCTGCCAGCTAAACGGTTGTTATTAGATATGTGAAAAAATTCATAGCCGTACTACATTTATATCGAAATTAAAAGGAAAACTATCACAGCTAAGTAGGCTATACAGGTTGACGAGTAATAGTCGACCAACTTATAAAATGTACGGACGACAGTCTTCATTCAAATTAACATTCATTTATTTCCCCTACGAAATTATACAAATAATTAAATAATTTATTTTGATAGGGTTCCGCAACTACGGAACCCTACACTACGCGCGGCCCGACACGCACTTGGCCGCTTTTCATACACTAAATTCGCCCGTCCACGAAATCTTTACATTTATGTCGCAATATATTTCACGAAGACGAATGAATGAAAATAAAAAAAAATCTAATTAAAATGTTTTTATAACTTGGGCAAAAACATAACTCGCGTATCTTTTGCAGGAAAAATTGCTTGCCCAAAAACTATTAAATGTGTTATAGAATGGGAAAAAATTTCCCGTTCTATATAAAACTTGCAAAAACACGAGTTTTCATGTTTTTACCCAAAACATCTAAGTTCCGTCAATATTTTTTTTTTATGGATTTTCGGTCATTCTTTGTGAAGAAATATATATTAATTACCACTGGTAACTGGTACCACTAGATGAGCTTTTTTCATACATGACTCCCGAAAAACATGTCATAGACCAAAGGAGCTTATAAGCTGATTTGACAATGACTGATGCTATATGGCTCACTTTATCAGCTTATGTCCGCAAATACTCGAGTGAGGAGCATTAGCGCATTATCTCATAGCATGAGATGGCTCGTAATGTGATAGTTTTAAAGTATGTATTCGTGATGACAACAATTGCATGTGAAGCACGTACGTTTGTTTACCGACAGGTAACAAGTTTCTGCGCGCTTTGCCGCTTCTAGTATTTAGTTCGGTGTTAAGGCTCTGTCAAGCCGTATTCAGCCGTACTCCTCTTTCAAGGCGCTGCTTAGGCTGGTTGGAGTAGGATGCATCACAATCAATCAATAAAAAATTAGGTTTTTATTTTTTTATTCCAAAACTATGGATCGAAACAAAAAAGTAAAAAGCTAAGGATTTAGATATTATTCATCTATGTATATATATTATTCAACAAATAAAATATTTTTTTTCCAAGGTCACGTTGCCTTAAATACGTTTTTATAACTAAATTCAGAGGCATGTTCATAATTTTTTTCTATCGAGCGAAGTTAATCATATGGTGTTTTTCAAAAAGCTATCGATTTACGCTGATAGATGAAGTTTTACGTATATTAAAACTGAATCTGTCAGGTAAGTAATATCTGCGGTACACTTCTTGAAATTCGAGTCAGACGCAGTCTGACATCATCATTTCATTTACAGACGTATTAAATGGAGTACTATAACAATGTTAAGTTCATTTGAAATCGAACGAGTTTAGGAATGAATGAGTGATGCGAAAGGGGATTTATTTATTTATTTATTTATTTATTAGAAAACAGACAGCCTAATGACAAACAGATAAAACATAAATTGTAAATACATTGACGTCTGGCCACTTTCTGTTTAGTTAGTGGAATCAACGTGTGTGTGTGTGTGTGTGTAGTGAGTGTCAATGCAGTGTAGTGTTGTGTAATGTAGTGTGGTGTAGCGTAATGTTTTGTGGTGGTTGTGTAGTGTAGTGTAGTGTAGTGTAGTGTAGTGTAGTGTAGTGTAGTGTTGTGTAATGTAGTGCGGTGTAGCGTAATGTTTTGTGGTGGTTGTGTAGTGTAGTGTAGTGTAGTGTAGTGTAGTGTAGTGTAGTGTAGTGTAGTGCAGTGCAGTGCAGTGCAGTGCAGTGCAGTGCAGTGCAGTGCAGTGCAGTGCAGTGCAGTGCAGTGCAGTGCAGTGCAGTGCAGTGCAGTGTAGTGTAGTGTAGTGCAGTGTAGTGTTATGTGAAGGGATGCAGTAGTCACGTACCAGGCAGTTTCTTTATCGAATTTTGAGACCAGTTTTTTAAACCAAACATAGATAGAAATAAATGATTGATTTTACCTATGTTTTTGAGAAGAGGTGACAATACCTATTGATTTGTAGTTTGGGTCATTGTTGTGACGATTTTATTCTTAGAGGTATATGTATTGTGTGTGCAATTCGAGGTATAAGGGCATTACGGGCAAAGTTGGTCGTGTGCAGTGACTCGTAGAAAAGTTGTGTTGTTGTTGTGTGGATGTTTTCATCATTCGAAATGGGATGTATTGTATGTATTTTTCAGACTGTATTCAGCATTTTTTCAATATAATGCTTCACGCCTCGTGAGGGGAGTGTATACAGTAGAGTGTGAGAGGTCTGACCTTGCGCCGAACAACGGCATAGTCGGCATAGAGCGAAACCGGTCTCTCACAAACTAGTCACATTTTTCGATCGCTACACCCCGCCTACGTTACATTGTTGGTGGCGCTGCTAATAAATTTTAATCTATCTCCTTTCGCGGAGAGTGCGCGTCCAGTTGTCATTGACGTGGTCGAAAGCGATACATTTGTGCGCTTGGGAGCGCGGTGACTTATAAGGTCGGTTGAGTCTTTGGTCACTGTTCGTTTTAATAGAAACGGGCGATGGGTGGTTACTTTGTTTTATGAGATACTGCATTTGTAGGCTGTATGTATGGTGCTAAAAGTAAATTGACAATTTTTCGAAATATTTTCTGTATGTATGTATGTTTTTTTAATTTTATGGAAACTAACACGGTCGGCTACATCACCCACAACATCCGTGATGTCAGTCCATAACACCGGGTGAACTTGGTGCCACGTCAGTGCTTCCCTTCGTTCGTGCCGGCTACACTGAACTGTAAGGTCATGAAGTGCGAGATTATAAACGCACTTGTACGGATTTTTAAACTCGAGGCCACCTTAAAGTTGGATGTTCCTATAAGAAAATGTTTAAAAGGTTGCTCCGATTGAAAATGGGCACGTGGTTGTTATTTTCAGCCCAACCGACTACTCAGCATGCGCAGTAGGTACTCTGCATGATCGCGAATGGAGAGTTCCGTAGACACAACACCAGCGGTAAGAATTGCCATCAGGCGACGAATGACTTACAAATAGGTACATATAATAATATCTCAAACAACATATATAGCCACAGAACAGCGATCGGGGGTCGCCTTGCCCCAGCCGGCAGCGCGACGTCTATTCTTGTGTAGATACCTTCGATTACAAAAATAAAGAGGTAGGCAGATACCTATAGACATTCGCTTATAAAGATAAATATTATATAGCTGTTACGAAATTAAATTATACCCATGTATCCATCTAGTCATAGTTTCAAAATTAATAAGCTTATCAATAATAACAACTAAGCTTATCAAACAATAGACAAAGAAAATCAGTAAAATATTTTGAAAACAGACGAACATACAAACAGACAGACATACAAATACTGAAACTGAAAACAAAATATCAACTCGGAAAATTTACAAAAACGCATTTACATAATTTTAATTATGTAGAGTTTAATTTACTTATTCAGAAACTAAAATTGGCAGCAGTTTTTTAACATTCTGATTGATTTTAAATTATTTATATTTTTAGGTTTGTAATTTACAATAATTATGATCAGGTACATACATAATAATGTATTAGTCGGCTTAATTTGTGAACTCAATAAGATAGAGCCTAACTTCCTAGAAGTCCCACAAACAGCGCTCGCGCTGGATCATTTTCTGTACAACGTGTGTGTGTGTGTGTATGTCAGTAGGTATGTGTAAGTATGTAGGTGTTAGCCATTCTTACCTAATAGCTTCTCTGTTTAAATCCCGTAATCTGGAAACGAAACAAAGAAATATTAACGAAACCTATTGTTATGGTCTGGATAAAAATACATAGACAAATAATATATAAATAAACAAATAAACAAAACATATTATAATATTTTTAAATATCGCTTATTTTTCGCAAATAACTTAAAATTGTATACGCAAACTGTACATTTATACCGTTCGCAAAAGCAGCCTGGGCAAGCAATAATGTACAATGAGGTCTTAAAAACAATATAAAATCAGATATTAGGTACATAAATATAGAATAGAAATTAGGTTTGTACTTCAATAATCAACGTTTAGAAACGTTCATAGAACGTTCAGTTCAAAGGTTTAGGAACTAAGTCGGTAAATTGTATCTTGTGTAATTTTTCTTTAAACATGTTATGATATGACATATTTCTGTTGTTTGTGCCAATAAATAAATAAATAAATAAATAATGTGCTTCTGCAGTGATTTTATAGCTAAAATGTAAAGTTTGATTTCCCAAGTTAGCTTTGAGAAAGTATGGAATGACATTTTGTTCTGTTCTGAGGTATTGTAAATTGGCTTTATAGGGCCATAGGGTTCCGTACCTCAAAAGAAGAGAAAACAGAAACTTTATAGAATCAATCTTATGGAACACAAATAATTTATTTTTAAAATTTTAAAATGCATAGCTCAAAATATATTAAAGGAAATATTTAAAAAAATCGAGCATTCCCCCTACACTTATCTCCGAAACTACTGCGTCTAAAATTAAAAAAAAATGGTTATCTAGGGCCTCTTTTATAGTTTATAGGAAAACCTACACGAAAATCCTAAATCATAAAGTTCTCAAGGAAAACGGAATGGTACGGAACCCTCTTGACTACATGACCGCTTCTTTTGTTTTATTTTATTATATACAGTAAAAACCCACGATATCAGATAGTTCGAACGTAAAAACGGTTAACTGCGTATGACAGTACGTGTATCTATAAAACGTGTTTGAGGCTCACATCTTGTCAGTCATTTACGTCAAAAAATACTTACCTGACTTGTAATCAAACCGTATCATGTTACCACTAATAATTTTATTATTACAATCCAAGACCGCAATTTCAGATGGCGTTCTATTACACGTACTAGTACTTATATTGGTATACCTAGTAGTTAAAATAAACTGGCATAACATTTTATACTGGACATTATAGTTGTACCGTGTGGGGCCGGTACTTAAAAAGAATAGCCCCACTTCATCTCTCCCCATGCATGTCGTAAAAGGCGACTAAGGGTTAAGGGCAAGATGCCGTGCTAAAGGGCGACAGGTTCGCCACCTCTCACCTTGGCACGGTCCTTCCACCGAGTCATGTAGCAGGTGGGTCTTCATGCCTTACTTGCTGTTTGATAGCTATCTTGTCCTATACTTAGCTAAACGTGGTGGCCGGTGTTGTCCTTTTACAAGAGTTCTTGTAGCACAACACCGATTACGCTGCGTACCCCGATTTTCGAGATACAGCGTGTGGTATTTAACATATAGGTTTTTGAAGAAAAAAATTATATATATATAATATGTATACAGAATGTTCCATAAAAACCTGAAAACCTTAGAAAATATAAACCGCATTTTAAATGTATCTTATTTATTTATAGCTTACGATCTGAGGATTCACGCGGTGGTAATATTAGGTAGTCGATCTGGGGCACCCTGTATAAACAGGCGGTACGGGTGGTGGCAGTACCCAAAAGTCGAATGGAAGATCAGACACAGCCAATAACACCACTCCTCGCTGCATGAATTCTTTTCAAAATATTTAAATTCAAAAAATTCATAAAAAAAAAATTACATTATATTTTTTGTTATTTATCATTTAAACACAATATGACCATAAAAAAAAATTACATACATAAGTATATCCTGCACACACATATACACACCGCATAAAACGATTAGGTAATAAACAGGCGCATAAAACTCATGCCAAACTTCAAACCGAACTAAACAAAACAGACGCAAGTCTAGTGTTTTGTCTCGAATGTCGCTAAAATAGGTTAAGATACTCCCGAAGCATCTCAAAAATGTAAATTTATGTGAATTGTTTATGTATCTTAACGTGATTGTTCTTTTGTGCACAATAAATGATTTGATTTGATTTGATTTGATTTGATTTTACCGTATGGACATCCTATTACATCTCTGCAGAATTAGCTTCGGTACCGTTCCTCTGCATTGCACTTATATTATCTACTACTAGCTTTTGCCCGCGGCTTTGCTCGCGTGAAATTCGTATTTAAAAAGAAGATAGTAAGTAATCCGCTACCGTGTCTTATAATAACAAGAAGAAAAAAAAAACTAAAATTAACACCTATTAAATAAAAAAAATGTCATCCATGTCCGCCGACTCCCCCACCGTGCCCAAAACACTAGCCGCGTTGCCCCTTTGAATCTCCAGCCCTATTCGCTGGAGAAAAAAAGATTTGGCGCGGCGGTCGCCTGACTTTTCTGTTAACAACTTTCCGAGCTGATCAGTAAAGCATTTTGCGTCGGGCGACCACACGCCAAGGGTTTCCACGGCGAAGGCTAAAAACCGTGCCTTTATTTCGGCGCGCGGAACAATTCGGTTTGTATGAGAGCCACATCATAGCGTAACTGGAACTCAATTTTATTTAACCTATCCTGTGTCCCGTATAATAAAATGTGCTTGTACTAAGTTTCATGGAATTCGAATGATCGGTTTAAGAGTTATGGAGGAACATACATACATACATACATACATACATACATACATACATACATATGTACATACATACATACAGAAAAGATTTCTAAAAATCGTCAATTTAGTTTTAGTATCATACATAGGAGTCTATAGACGTAGTATCTCATAAAACAAAGTAACTTACGCCGTGACCATCCCTTACAGATTTATTATTAGTATTGATTGATACCAACTTTTCTTGCACGTCCAAGCACTGCGGCACACTGCGCGAACAATTGTATTGTTATAGATACTTTCACTTTATGCAAATTCGTGATGAAATAAAAGAGATTCGCACCATTATGTTACTGCAATCAGTCATGAGAGCCCGAATAGCGGTCAGTCGGTGCAGTGGCTGTGGAGCGGCGAGGGAAGCCGAGGTTCAAGATACAGGTTAGTTGGACCACCACATTACGCATCCCGTACGTACTACGCCCACTGCACTCCGATCCAAAGCGGATACGCATTGAAAACATTCTTGCGAATATTGAAAGTTGCATTTTTTTTATGTAATCCGGTATGGGTGGCTGAGTCGGATGGGCCAAAGCGCATGCTCCGATCAGCCAATATCACCTCTGAGAAGGTAGGTGCCATACCGGAGACTTCCCTGGAGTGCTGGCTATACTGGACTAGAGGAGAACACAACCGAGGCTGCTATGCGGCCATCTTACATCCAGTACGGTGGTACCAACCCAGTCGGCTACAATTTGAGCCTACCACCTACTAGGCTAGTAAGGGGCAAGGGAAGGGACCTACAGATTAAGTATTCTGTGCCTACAGTTTTACACCGGTTCCGAACGGTGAAGCAGCAGGTGTAGGTATGCACGTAATTTTTTTCGTCAGAAAAAACTCATTGGTACACGCCGACCGGATTCGAACCGCGGACCTCTCGCATGAGAAGCCGATGCCCAAACCACTCGGCCACCCGCCGCTGTGGAGCGGCGCGCGGGAAGCCGAGGTTCAAGATTCAGGTTAAGTAGTTGGACCACCGCATTACGCATCCCGTATGTACGCCCACTGCACTCCGATCCAATGCGGATACCTACGCATTGAAAACATTCTTGCGAATATTGAAAGTTGTTATATGCGGTCGTTTATATTGTTATCCACTCAAAGAGCATGCAGTGTATATTATTTTTATATTGACTGTGAAACTGGAAATTAATTTTTTGACTCTTACAGTAGATTGAAATGAAATTAAAATATTTATTTCTCCTATAGGTACACATACATACATATCACACACGTTGAATCGCGACAATCGGGGTCAGCAGAGTAATATTGGTGTTGTGCTGCAAGAACTCTGGTAAATTACAGCACAACACCGACCACCACGTTTCGCAAAGTATTCGAACAAGATTAAATCGATCAAGCAGCAAGTAAGGCACGAATCCCCACCTGCTGCATTACTCGGTGGAAAGACCGTGCCGAGGTAAGAGGTGACTATCCTGTTGCCCTTATGCACGGCATCTTGTCCTTATCCCATAGTCGCCGTTTACGACATGCATGGGGAGAGATGCAGTGGGTTCCACAGTGGATCCACCGCGTTTATTATGTATTGAAATACATAATTTTTGTAATGTGATATTGAATCAGAGAAACAAATTGACCATGACTAGTACGAGTATATTCTATTAACAAATTTTGAGAAATGAATTTGAATGATGAAATTTTAGAATGTGTGGTGTGTAGTATGTATGTATTTTAATACCTAGGTACTTCATTTTATTTGTAGATTTCGACGACGACGATTCGACTGGTCGAAGCATTCTCAGTGATCATAATCAAAGTGGTAACTGTTACTCGGCCGGCAGCATGGTGACCGCAATCGAATTTCAAATTTGGCTATTGTGAATAGCCGTCACGCCATCGAGCGTCTACTATGAAACACCTTCGAGTTGGAGCACAGCCGCGTCGCCGATGCACGCTCTCAGATATTCAAGGTCGAGATGGACGGAGGCTGTGTGGCTAAATCGATTGGCGCTCGGTGTTTATTTTGAATCGTTGCGTCACGGCAACCACTCCGGCGCAGATCGGCGGCTGTTCACCTCATTCGGTCGTTCACTGAGCGGGCACAGCGTCTCTCTCTACCTACTCCAACACCGCGCTTCCGAGATGGCTTGTCGCACAAGACAGTCAGGGCGGAGTGAGCAGCCGTGTTTACTGCGCGGCATCCGCACTGCGCGACGGAATTTTCTGGCCTAGCCGTTACGAAAGCCTGACAAACAAATCGTTCAATTATTCAAAGTTAAATGGTGGCTGCAAGTATTGTTTTGCAATTTAAAAGTTTTGTAGCCAAACCAAACTGAAATCGATTTTTTTATGATACAGTAGTCAGCGATACTAGCAGGTACCCTTATCAAATCGGTCAGGTATCTATCTGTCTACATTTCACATAATATGCGCTGTTCTAGGTGATTACCCCGGGATGTGAAGCTCAATCAATCTAAAAACCGGCCAAGTGCGAGTCGAACTCGCTCACTGAGGGTTCCGTATCGCCATGTTACTGTCAGCGCCATTCACGCCATCTATGGCGTGTATTATGATTATGAAATGCTTAACTTAAGTTAAAATTCATTATTAGTCCAAATGCTTCATACTGTTGGTAGATGGCGCGCATACACTTTTTAATTTATTCTATGGGGACCCCTGTGAATTTTTTACGTTTTCATATTTTTATTATTTTTTTGTTTATAGGCCATAATAAATAACACATATTTTGTGAAAATTTCAACGGGCTACCTATTACGGTTCAAGAGATACAGCTCTCGGACAGACGGACGGACAGACAGACAGATAGACAGACAGAGGTGGTAGGCTTAGTAATAGGCTTCCGTGCGTGGTACGGAAACCTAAAAATAATAATAAAGTAGTCAATTTTGTCCCTACGGCATGAAAACTATTTTTAAGTCCCTGGACAGAAGTCCTTGTACCAAAAGCACTGGTGAAAGAATTTCATTAAAATTTTAGGATTTCCTAACAAACTATATGCATACTACAATGTGTGGGCGCCTTTAGACCGCGCAACTGTGAAACGTAAGGCTGAATGACGCGGGTCGGGGGGTGAGCGGTACGCGGGCGGGGCGGGCTATCACGCGGGTCGGGGCGTGAGCGGTACGCGGGCGGGGCGGGCTATCTGTTTGCGTTCACTCGCGTCGCGTCCCGTCCGTATTCCCGCTGCCCGCTGCCCGCTGCCCCGCGCCCCGCGCGCGCTCGATTAGAGCATTACAACATTACACTAAATTAATAACTTTAAAAATGTATATCTCCGCAACAGGCGTACCTAGAACCCTACTTCTTTTACTAATTATGTTTGTTACACAGCGTAGAATAGCCTCCTTAAAGGAACTACACCAGTCCAGAGACACCCTATAATATCTTATAATTTTTATTGAGAAAATATAATTTAGTGGACCGCGCGGTGTGGAGTGAGGCGCATCGCGCTAAAGGCACGGCGCGACCACGTGACCTTTGCGCTCACTCACTAGTCACTATGCGTGCTAGAAGGAAATGGCTAGGAAACCCTGTGTATGAGCAAGGTTCACACTTAACGGATTTGTTACTGTATTCGGAATAAGTAGGTAACCGAAGTCGAAGCTGGACCGCCAGGCACGGCCAATTTCACCCTCGAGGAGGGGTTAATCCGACATGCTGGCGGAAAATACATAAGTATACATACATACATACCACACACGCTGTATCGCGACAAACGGGGTAAGCACAGTAATCGGTGTTGTGCTGCAAGAGCTCTGGAAATTTCAGCACAACATCGACCACCACGTTTAGCAAAGTATTCGGACAAGATATGTAACTATCAAGCAGCAAGTCAAGGCACAAAGACCCACCTGCTGCACGACTGGGTGGAAGGACCGTGCCAAGGTGAGAGGTGGCAAGCCTGTCGCCCTTTAGCACGGAATCTCGTCCTTATCCCTTAGTCGCCTTTTACGACATGCGCGGGGAGAGACGCAGTGGGGCTATTCTTTTAAGTACCGGCCTCACACAGTAAGTACATAGGAGTATATGGAGTATAATATATTTGGGAAAAGGCAGCAGTTAGCGGCGATTTGAAGATGCGTGAATTGTGGAAGTAGGAAAAATGTTTCCCGAGAGCCAATTCCACACATTTGCTAATACGAAGAGTAACTAAAAAAATAAATTATAAAACGTTAATACCTACATTAATTACATAATTTCATTACGGTGCAAGTACAAAGAGTAATTAGATAAAGGTTACGATTACGACGAACAAAATTCGGGCTACATCGAAGCCACAACATTCAAAATGCCACAAAAGGCATTATGGTCGTTCAGTTGATTGTACGTTGCATCTTATTGCGTTGCGTAGAGACATACACGCTTATGATTAGCTAGCTGTGCCCTCAGCTCCTCTCGCGTTAAAGTCGTAATTTGTTTTTATTTTACTTGTATTTATTTTATTAACAGTTTTAAAAGACAATTTATTTTGTTGAAGCGAAGCTTTTCATCACAGTGTTGAGATGGGGACCTAACTCAGAAAAAATTAAACGTCACAAAAGTACGAATGGAAGGTACAACGCTCCTCATTGGCTGGGAAGCGCGTATTGTTGTCCTAAGTGCCATCTATGAGAGTATTTTGAAGTCGAACCATTGTACGGTTTTATATCGCTAAAATAGCGCTATCCCGATCGATATTAATTAATAATTAGATTTTATATATAAACGTAATAAAATAAGCTTTGCTTCTGTATGGAGTCCCACGACACGCTCACATTTTTTGGAGATGTGTAAAGTTTGTTTGACAATTTGTGCAAAAACGTGAGATAATGTTAAGAAAAATCGTAAATATATAAAATGTATCGTCAATATATACATACCTACATTTCAGTGTTCCGTACCTTAAAAGAGGAAAAAAGGGAACCACTCGTGTGTCTGTCCGTCTGTCTAAGCTACGACAGACGGACGGAATCCGAAAGATTTTACCGAATCTACTGGACTAAAAAAGTTGAAATTTTCGTACATAATTTATGGAGTTTGATGATTAATCACGAACGTATACATAATGTAAATGAACGATAAATGCTTTTGGGGTCAATATTGGAGGAGAAATTAGAGAGTAAAAATTTTTTATTTATTTTAAAAGGCCTCAAGTGCCTTATCAGTTAAAAATGCTAGTTATAGGGAATGCAAATATATTTAGTTTAACTACTATGTCTAAAAATAAAAAAAATTAATGGGAATGTAGGATGAATGTAGAATGTTCACAGGAAAACGAACTTTTTCGAGTTTGGGAGTAAGTTTAATTTGTTATTTTCAAAAATTTTCACATACTCATAGAAATGACATCCGCGTCAAGAGCAGTCAAAAACGGTTTTTACTCTGGTCTGTATGTCTCGTGCGTTGTGTCCGGATCCGTATAGAGAACTTGTTATGCCACATCTGACATCATTGATGTCACGATAAATTAAACAAACTCGACATACAGCGTCACAAAACATAATATTATGTATGATTGCCGGTGTGTTGTGAAGCACTGTGTCGCTAAATATTTAGTTCGGATTCACTCGGTATAAGTATTTACTTAAATAAAAATATTAATTAATTATTTATAAGGTTAATTATATTATTATTATTTGATAATTAAAGAATAATTTCTATAAAAAACTACACTTTTTTTTTAATGGAAACTGACACGGTTGACTAAACTACATCACCTACAAAATCCGTGATGTCAGCCCATAACACCGGGTGAACTTGGTGCCACGTCAGTAATTCCCTTCGGTCGTGCCGGCTACACTGAACTGGACGGAAAACATAAACTATTTACATAGCCGTTTCGGCCGACCTTTCATTTAATGCGGTGAATAAGCCCTACCACCTAGTAAGGTAAGAAGGGAAGGGACCTACAGTTTTTTACATTAACATTAATTGGAGATAATAGGAATTGACGGAAAGCCAAGTGTGGTATGGCAAAGCGCCGGCCGAGAGTGCTGACTCGCGCCGGAAGACGACTCCGAGCCCCAACCAAACTGGTTCTGTGTTGCAAGTTCCAATGAACTTGATCGCTCGGCCGGTTCTAAGTCTGCGCCGGTGTAACGCTTCGTGCTTCGATCACATTTGATCAAATAATGGCTACCCAGACGACCGAGATGCTCTCAGCTACCGGGGCCTGTTCAAACAGCCGAGTCGACCGCTTCGAGAGAAAAAAACAGTCATGCGTATAAGTAGGTAGAGAGCGTTCCAACTAAAAGTTCCCTTCGCCGTTATGTTGGCTCCACTGTCTATCTGTCAAAACAGCGTTGAAGGTTGCTATGTGTATAGATTTACCCGTAATTATCAGTATTTACCGTAATTTTTGTACGGTAAATACCGATTACTTTATTAAGTAATATAATCTTCACAATCTGGCAGCACGAATTTACGCACTGGCAGTGACACTGACAGTGGAGCCAACATAACGGCGAAGGGAACTTTTAGTTGGAACGCTCTATACGCGTCCCTAATGTACATGAGTACGTCATCTCTACACTGAGACGTCCGTCTGTCTGTCTATCTGTTTGTCTGCAAAGCGGAAACTCGAAAACGGCTGAATATATTATTTATGTGCAAAAATAATCAATGGAATCAGATTCAGATTCAGATTCACATATTTATTTAGCCATAAAGAACACACAACAATAACAATATTTCACGGTGGAAGGATCGTGCCAAGGTGAGAGGTGGCTAACCTGTCGCCCATTAGCGCGACATATTGTCCTTACTTTTACCTTACCTTACTCTTACGGCATACAGAGGGCATGGGAGATTACGGCATACAGAGGTATGGGGGAAAAACAGTGGGGCTATTCTTGTTGAGTACGGGCCGGCGGCCCCACACGATACAATGCAAAGTGAAACGCATGCATGTCCAACAAATTTTGGTAAAGCCATCAAATGTATGCAATTTGTATGTGAGAATAACGATTTTACATGCATACATACGAGTAATCGGTGTTGTGCTACAAGTATTCTGGTAAATTACATCACAACACCGACCACCAGGTTAAGTAAAGTATTCGGACAAGATAACTTAGATCAGGCAACAAGTAAGGCCTGCTGCAGGACTCGATGGAGACACCGCGGCAAGGTGAGAGGTGCGGCTAGCCTATCGCCCTTATGCACGGCATCTTGTCCTTATCCCTTAGTCGCCTTTTACGACATGCACGGGGAGAGGTGCAGTGGGGCTATTCTTATTAAGTACCGGCCCCACACAGTACGGTAACGATAGATAGATAGATATAAAATGCTTTATTGGTCCAGTAAACATTAAACAGTAACAAATACATTAGAAAATTTACATAAGGTGCAAAAACGGAGTTATCCCTTACAGATATTTCTTACAGTCAACCTTTGGATGTTTGAGATTCGATAATATAGTGGAATGTAAGTAGGTAGTAGCAAAAGAGTTTAGCGTGAGAATTGAAGATAAAATAATAATAACAATATTACGTATAACCGTGTCAGTTTCCATAAAATAAAGTGCATGCTAGTTAAATACAAGCCATACATGTGTTAATACATAATAAACCTATAATAAAATTCAACGTCTGCTTTCTGTCTGAGTGTCTGAGTGAATGTCTGTCTGTCCGCTTATAACTCGAGAACCACTGAACCGATTTTAATAAAACAAAATTCTACGGATAGCTTGATTCTTCCCATCAACTATAGGCTACTTATTATCACGCTAAATAGCTTATGAGGTTAGCAGTGAAGTGAAATATGAGAGCGGGCGGAGCCGCGGGCACAGCTTCTGTCATATAAATTCCTAAATTATAGAAGCTGTGCCCGCGGCTCCGCTCGCTCTCATATTTCACTTCACTGCTAACCTCATAAGTTATATAGCGTGATAGTAAGTAGCCTATAGTTGATGGGAAGAATCAAGCTATCCGTAGAATTTTGTTTTATTAAATTCGGTTCAGTGGTTCTCGAGTTATAAGCGGACAGACAGACACTCAGACGGACAGAAAGCAGACGTTGGATTTTATTATAGGTAAGGAAAGGATTATGTACAAATAAATATACATACATAGATTTTGTACTATCAATTTTCTTTGCCAGTCAGCGTACCTTTAGCAAGCATAACAATATTATTATCTTTCTAGAGCGTCGCGTGTCGTAAATGAAATCAATCAAGTCGCTGAAATGTCAAAAGATGGAGATTTCACAAGAAGATGCTTCTTGAGAACGCTGTGCTCCATCTTGATTAATCTACGGGCAGTGGCTGCGGGTGACTCACTGCGCACGCCTCTCGTGACACATACATTATTTACGTACTAGCTGTTGCCCGCGGCTTCGCTCGTGTGAAATTCGTATTTCAAAAGAAAAAAGTAAGTAATTCTCGAAGAAAGTAACTAAGGGCGAGGCCAAAGGCCGAGCTGCGTTCAAGAAGAAAATAATCCTTCTCGAAGAAAGTAAGTAACTGTGGGCGAGGCCGAAGGCCGAGTTCTTCCTTATAGATTGCATTGTAGAACGGGACAAAATAAAACAAAAAAAAACCGGCCAAGTGCGAGTCGAACTCGCGCACCGTAGGTTCCGTATCGCCATGTCATGGTCAGCGCCACTTACGCCATCTATGACGTGCTTTATTAAATGCTTCATATTAGTTCAAATTCATTATTAGTTAAAATGATTCATACTCTTTTCGGTAGATGGCGCGCATACACTTTTTAGTTTGTTATATATGGGGACCCCCGTGAATTTTTTACTTTTTCTTATTTTTATTACTTGATGTTATATCGGCCATAATAATACATACAGACTGTTCGGCAAGAACGTGACCGGCATAATTATATTTCTTGACAGCCGTTACGCGAAATTTAAATTTGGAACATGTAGTGAGACCCTTTTCCTAAGATGCATTGTGATAACTACATCAGTTCGCGCCGTTTTTTCGCGCAGAGAGCTAGTTTCCCGCCATAAGTGCCGCGTACGCTTCCCGCTATGAAGCAGTGTTCCTTTGCTCGCATCCGAAAGGACCGAAAATGTCACGCGAGCAGGCTGCAAAGTATATGAAAAAGTCTAAGACATTCGTGACAAAGTGGGTGAAACGATATTCTGAATCAAAAAACGTAGATGACCTACCAGAACGCGGTAAAACGAAAGTGACGTCGCCCACTGAAGATAAACGCATAGTACAACTATTTAAAAAAAATCCACTTTAACATTGCGTTCCGGACAAGAAGAATTAAAGAAAAGGGGGCTAAGTGTGTCGCTCGACACCATTATAAGACGCTTAGCTGAAGTTGACGTGAAATACCGAAACACGTTGAAGAAACCTCTCCTTACCGAGAAACACATTAAAAAAAGGATGGCCTGGGCACGAGACAACAAAGATCGAGATTGGGGTAACATAATTTTTTCGGATCAAGCATCATTTTGGGCATCTAGTATTTCGTCTCGTGCTTGGTCAACTGCCGATAACAAACTGCTCGTACGTACCGTGAAACACCCAGTTAAGGTGCATGTTTGGGGATGCTTCTCAGAAAGGGGATTTGGTAACTTGCACTTGTCTACCGGCACTCTGGATGCTATGAGGATGACTAAAATATACGAGAAAGCATTATTGCCTTCTACCAAAAGGTTGTACTCAAGGCAAAATGAAACATGGATATCACAAGAAGACAACGACCCCAAACACCGAAGTCGTCTGTGCTCCGCCTGGAAGCAGGAAAATAACATCGAGGTCTTGGATTGGCCATCACAATCACCTGATGCGAATCCAATAGAAAATGTTTGGGCATGGATGAAGCTGAAACTTCGTGCAAAAAAAGCACTAACTGCCCGCGAGCTTAGTCGCAACATAAAGTCAATATGGAGATCTTTACCCCGCGACTTAGCTCAAAAATTAGCAGAAAGTATGCCGCAAAGATGCCAGGCGATTATGGACAATGGAGGAGACTGGACACATTATTAATAATTAAGCATTCTTGTATGCATAATAAGCAATATATATAATTTTTTTCAAATGCCACATTCGGTTTTTTTATTTAATTTCATCGGTCACTTTCTTATCGTACATAGTGTATTCTGTGAAAATTTCAACGGGCTACCTATTACAACGGGCGGTTCAAGAGATAAAGCCCGCGAACAGACAGACAGACAGATAGACAGACAGACAGAGAGACGGCGTAGGCCTAGTAATAGGGTCCAGTACGACGGATACGGAACCCTAAAAATTATGACGAACCATACTGAATATGCATATGTATGCCTCAATGAAATATTGTAAATACTGTGTGCTCTTTATGGAGAAATAAATATCTGAATACATTTTCGCATTTTCGTCTTCAAATAGGCTTGTCAACATGCTGGTGAAAGTTCACCCTATATAAGCGTATAGGAACCCCACAGGTATGCATAATCTTTGTCCTTAGTTTTTTTTTTTTTTTTTATGTAATCCGGTATGGTTGGCTGAGTTGGAGGGGCCAAAGCGCATGCTCCGACCAGCCAATATCACCTCCGAGAAGGTAGGTGCCATACCGGAGACTTCCCTGGATTGCTGGCTATACTGGACTAGAGGAGAACACAACCGAGGTTGCTATGCGGCCATCTTACATCCAGCACGGTGGTACCAACCCAGTCGGCTACAGTTTGAGCCTACCACCTAGTAAGGGGCAAGGGAAGGGACCTACAGTTTTACACCGGTTCCGAACGGTGAAGCAGCAGGTGTAGGTATGCACGTAAATTTTTTCGTCAGAAAAAAACTCATTGGTACACGCCGTCGGGATTCGAACCGCGGACCTCTCGCATGAGAAGCCGATGCCCAAACCACTCGGCCACCCGCCGCTTAAAGTTGGTGTCAGTCAGCTCTATCATTACAGTGTACATGAACATAATTGTACAAAACCAACAATTATTGCTACTATTTCACACAGAGTTACAAACAATACTAAAATCCAAAAACACATAATAATAGACTAGGACAAGGATTTTATGAGTACTTCGAGTCTCAGCCATATAACAGAGCTAGCACTGACCGCGGCTTCGCTCATGTTAAAGTCAGAACACGCCCACTTAGCCGCTTCCGCGAAATAACGTAACCGACACCTATTGTAGTAAATAGTTGAAAATATTTAGCTTTTGAATTTTTAGCGCAAAATTAACATAGTGCATAGAGAACGTTTATTACAATACTTATGGTTTAGTTTATAGAGGAACATTTTACTATTTCACACTTTCACAGGAATATTTCTCAGGTAGGTAATAAGTAGGCACTGTGTGGGGCCGATACCAAAAATTGCCCCATTGCATCTCTCCCCCCGTGCATATCGTAAAAAGCTACTAAGGGGTAAGGACGAGATACCGTGCTAAATGGCGACAGACTAGCCAGCTCTCACTTTCGCACGGCCCTTCCACTGAGACGTGCAGAGATGGGTATACGTGCCTTAGTTGCTGCTTGATAGTTATCTTCTCCGAATACTTTGCTAAACGTGGTTGTCGATGTTTTATTGTAATTTTACAGAGTTCTTGCAGCACAACACCGACTACTCTGCTTACTCTGATTGTCGGGATACAACGTGTGTTATGTATGTATGCATGTAATAAGAATAAAAATAAAGTTTATAGTATTTTTTTGACACGGTTGCTACATCACATGCGGTGATGTCAGCTTATGACACCTTGGTAAAGTAAGAACCAATTACCCGACTCCGCTCGGATGTAAATCTAATTTGTGTGGAATGTTCTGCTTGAGATATCGATATTTTTTTCTCTGAAGACGACTTATAAAAGTCGAAATATAAGACGCACCTATGTGTAATATGTGTATTTTTTTTTATTTATTGTGTTACAAAATATTAATATTAATTGAGTTAAAAAAAAATAATTAAAAAAAATCTAAAGATAGCTATCAAACAGCAAGTAAGGTTCGAAGACCCACCTGCTGCATGACTCGGTGGAGGGACCGGTGCAGGGACCGTGCCAGGGTGAGAAGCGGCTAACGTTTCGCCATTTAGCACGGCACTTTGTCCTTATACCTTAGCCGCATTTTACGACATGCACGGGGAAATATGCAGTGGAGCTATTATTTTTAAGTACCTGCCCCACACGGTACCTTGTAATGATGTATTGTTGGATTTCACAAAGCGTATTGCAAAGGAGTAGAGGGGCACGGTCGGTTTTAAGTGCAAGACATTTTTAGTGCAGCTTACTGCAGCAGTAACTTTGTTATCTATGTATTTGCTATGTATATACATATAAGGTCTTTCAAAATTAGTTCATAGTACGCTAAGGGGGGGTTCTGTATCATATAAGGAGTAAAACCTATATAAAAGTTTTTGGACCTTGGGCTTTTTTTTTATGTAATTTTTTTTTAATGTATTTAAATAAAAAAATAGGTGGTTGATTTTTATAGCCTAATCGATTCAGTTTCATAACAGTAACTAAAAAGTCTTCATGACCATTATGATGTAACACGTGTAAGTTGGTAAAAAAAAATCAAATTCTTTCTATTCCATACTAATAAAACTAAAATTGTGGTTTTTCACAATTTCTGAAAGAAAGAGATCTACGTGTTGGAAGACTTTTTGGTTCCTGGCATGAAACTGAAACGATTAAGAACTTATTTTTTTTACATTTTACATAAAAAAAAATTTTTTTTGCAAAAAAATAAATCTTTGTTCTTCAAAAGTGAATAAGGTCTTTCAAAATTAGTTCATAGTACGCTAAGGGGGGGTTCTGTATCGGAAATAGATCACTTTTGAAGAACAAAGAATTTTTTTTTTTTTTTTTTTTTTTAATGTAAAATGTAAAAAAATAATTTTCCTTAATCGTTTCAGTTCCATGCCAGGAACAAAAAAGTCTTCCAACACATAGATCTCTTTATTTCAGAAATTGTGAAAAACCACAATTTTAGTTTTATTAGTATGGAATAGAAAGAATTTGATTTTTTTTACCAACTTACACGTGTTACATCATAATGATAATGAAGACTTTTTTATTACTGTTATGAAACTGAATCGATTAGGCTATAAAAATCAACCACCTATTTTTTTATTTAAATGCATAAAAAAATATTTTGCATTACATTAACTTTGGGAGGGTTACATACACACTCAAATAAACATGCTACGCAAAAAATAATTATATGTTTATAGTGTTATTTTTCGAGAAATTTAACAAAACATGTTTCCTACCTAAACTGTGTGTAACAGTAGGTAACTTGCATTGTACGGGGTCAATGACCGTACTATGTTCAAACGCAGAACAGCTGTTTGTTGTAAGTAAGTCACAAGGTCACTATGATTGGTTTTTACAGCTACTTATATGATTTAATTTTTTTGTTAGGAGAACAAATGCTCCTATAAACATATGTTTTTTCCTTACGTAAAGTGTTTATTTGAGTGTGTATGTAACCCTCCCGAAGTTAATGACATGACTAACGAAACACCTTATATATATATATATATATATATATATATATATATATATATATATATATATATATATATATATATATATATATATATATATATACAGGGTGTTCGCCACATGGACCGACAAAATTTTTTTGTAGGTAAGTGGGGTCATTTGCAAGGTTTTGGCCTATGACCCCTTTTCTCTGGTGTCACGTGGTATCGAGACGATTTTTTTTCTTTCATCATCATCATCAGCCTGTATCGGTCTCCACTGCTGGACATATGCCTCTTCTTCTTCTTCTCTTCTTTATTTTTGAAAATTACCAAAACCTCAGCTTTAACCCCTTGTAACTTTTTTGTTTATGATTATAACTGCACGAAATAAAATCTATTTGATTTTACGATGCATCCTTGTTATAGGAAAAATATCATTTGATGAAGTTAATACCATGAAAAGGACTTATGACCTCCCAAAGTCCCGAGGACGAGTAAAAACATGACAGAATCTTAATTTCTTAATTAATTAAAAAAAAAACTAACAGCAACTGAGAGCTTCATTTTCCTTTAAAAAGTTAGCTAGTTTACGCCCTTTCCAACGGTATACCACATGCCATACAAATCTTTCACTATGTGGCCAAAATTAGGGACAGCGACCAGAACAGAACGATAACAACTTTGTAGCAGGGCCACCTTATCGGTGGTCGCTTCACTTATTGAGAGCGTTTTCAGGAGCATTTTCAAATTTAGAACATGTACCGGTCGCGCGGGTACTGTTCAATTCCAATTCCAACTACTACTGCTTCCATTATTAATCTTTAGACTCTTGCAAATTATTGTCCCTATTTATTTATTTTTATATATTTTCCTATGTTTCTGAACAATGGATTTTATTTTTTACGTGGAATCACGTCTACTCGTATGGTGCAAGGTGGAATGCATGTAAGCTAAAATATGACGTCACCGACACGAAACGTGTAGCGATAACCGTATAAGGATTTCTAAGTAACGTAGGTTTCTAAGTAACTTACATACAAAACACATATATCAGCTAATAATAAAAATTATTATTTGCAGGCACAGTGAGTCATCAAATTTAGACGATTTTTTCACAATTCGTTTCTAGTGTAACCATAACAACCAGATTGTTTTATATTTTTAAATATTAATTGTTTATCAAGAGAACATTCAACTATGCATTCTCACGTGCCACCGTGATTCCACGTTTGAATATCACCCTCAGAATTTTTATATTCCTATTTGAGACACGCTCTGTGGTAATGCGTGCGCTGCTTTTATATGACCATAATATAACTCAAAATTCCAGAGTACATAGATAGGAACTTACTCAAATGCATTTTGTTAGTCACAATAAAGGCTCTCGAAAGGTTGTGTGCAGAAATTATTAGTCATCAAAACGACGACAAATTGTTAGTGCCTCACTTGTTTGACATGGAATAGTTTTCACATACGTGTAAAGGTTGTATTTTTAATAGCCATAAAACGATCACACAGAGACTTAAAGCTTCGTCTAATGACCATTTCACATAAGTCACTTAGCGTTTAATGGTCTCTAGTAAATCATCATTTCATAGCTTCGTCGTACACGTTGGAACATGCGTAGGAAGTTTAGTTCGTATTGAAAACAGAGTTGAGTTTCTTAAAATTCCGAAATATTTCATATTATTGCCATTTGTATTTGCAGAACATACTCGTACTTGTACAAGCAAATGAAACAATACACTACCACAGACGCTGATACGTACTACGTGATAATTTGTAGGTTACAGCTACTACTTATGTTCGCACTGAAGACGATATAATGGAATAAATAGAACTTAAGGATTTACTAGGATTTTTTTCCAAAAAACCGACCAAGTGCAAGTCCGCCCAAGATCCGCCCACCGAGGTTTCCGCATCACAAAAAAATTACGTTGGAAAAAGACGTTTCTTGTATGGGGATCTCCCTTATTTTTTTACTTTTCTATTTTAATTCTTTGTTGTTATATCCGCCAAAAAAATGTGTGTTTTCAACGGGATAGCTATTACGGTTCCAATGATACAGCCATCGGACAGACGGACTGACGGACAGACAGACAGACAGGCAGGCAGAAAGACAGACGTTCTAGGCGATAAAAAAATGCGATGTTGCCTGTCTGTTACTATTAATAAACACCTCATACACTCCACTTCGGGACTGCAGGTCTATTCTTGTAAATTCTGACAGCGGGATCAGCGCTGTTGTGGCGCTGAGAGCCTCTTTGGTAAGTGGCTCTTAGCGCCACAACAGCGCTGATTCCGCTGTCAGAATTTACAAGAATAGACCTGCTGAACGTTTGTATGGTGGCAGCAGACGCGCCGACTTAGCGAATAGGTGAAACTGAACTTCACACGAGCGACGCGGCCGGCAAAAGCTATTACTTACACGTATAGGACAATTATCTCGTGCTGGTGTGGAGTACTCGCAGGTATAGAAAAGGCTTCGTGTAGATAGTACTTAGAGCCTGCCGTCTGATAAGCGCGAGAGTGGTCGCGACTGGAGACTGCAGCTCGATTCCAAGTTATACATACTTAATGAAACATTGTATTAGCAATTTATCGGAACCCTCTCACATTTTTTAGGTTTCCGTACCCCGTAAGTAAGCTATTACCCCGTAAGTTAGTCTGTCTGTCTGTCTGTATCTTTGGAACCGTAATAGCTAGCTGGTTCAAATTTCCTATGTTTAGTGGAACTGTAGACAATCATAGTATAATTCTCCTTCCCGAGATCGGGCCTAGGGGGAAGTTGAAATAACAAGACTAAGTGTGTTCTATTGATTATTCCATTGGGAGTGGCCGGAGGAGCTGGCTGACGCGATCCCGTCTGTCCTCTTTGCATCCCTATGCGCTGGTCTTACCATGAATGCGTGCGTAGTACCTATGTCGGTTCTGCAGATCTTTCCTCTATAGAACCGGTAAACTCTGGAACGCTCTCCCTGCCCATATATCCCCCCCCCCCCCCATTACAGTCTCGGATCCTTCAAGAGGGGCGTGAATAGGCACCTGTCAGGCCGTCATGGCATTCTCAACCCCCACATAATATCCATGGGCGTCGTTAGATAGGTTATGGGTGGCTCGGAGCCACATGTCGCGTTTTCAATTATTTTTTAATTTTTTTTACGTGATGACGTCACGTCTTACAAATTGATGAACACCGGCTGCACAAACGAAAAAGTGTCACGTTCCATCTGAACCTATGTGTGCAAGCGAGAGCGCGTAACAAGCGATAGAGAGGCATATACAATAGTAGGAAATACAAAATATATTTGTCCGGCTTTTGCGAGCCTCGAACCCGCGGTCCCTGCCACCATCACCGACCAGACGTCTTAACCACCCGAGCTAATCGATCATGTACCTATCGAAGCGAATTTGCTCAACAGTCGGTGAAGATTTCGTGGAGCGACATCTAGCGTCAATAGTAAATGAAATACTTCAGCTTCGCAGTTAGGTATGTGTTGCAACGTTGTAGTATGCGCTTTGATAATATATAGATGGCGTTATGTAGGATTATTGGGTAGATTTAATTATGTGTTATGTAGAAATTTACAAATTTAAAGTTTATATTGATAATTATTATTATTAGTTTTTAAAGTACTCACATTTGCGATTTATGAATTAAAGTTTTAAGCACGATAGCTGCGAACCCGGTTTCGCTCGGGTAAACTTGCACTGCAATATTTGATATGTAGGTAGTCGATTTTTTGGCTTTTTAGGTTTTTTAAATATAAAATAAACAAAAATTAATAGTCGTTATTTTCTCATATTTTTTATTAGTTATTATCACATCTTTAAATATAAATAATTTAACATATGTAAAATCACACAAATTCATTCATCTACATTATAGTGATTCAAACATAAGCCTAAAGGCATTATCTGACAGTCATGCCTGGGATTGTGAGTATGGTAGATGGGTAGTGCGGGTAATTTCTGTTTTGTATATAAAAGTTAAATTACAAATTAAAAAAATCCCGACCCTTAAAAAGTCAAATATAATTTCCGTTTACTTACTTAAAGGGTTCGGGGGCCGCTAAGTAAATTCCCGCGCTGCTCTGAGTTTTTATATTTTACGCGACGCATCTTCTTTATATTAACCCTAACCTAATATTGAGGCGGCGCATGTCGTTTTTGTTACGTTTGTATTTCCGAAAATAGTTCTTAGGTGGTTATAAAAAAACTAAACACCCTAAAAAAATTTCAACACCGTAACATTGCTTAAAAAAAACCAAAAAAATTTGAGGGATTCGAACCCATGGTCAAAAAATACAAATCCTACACTCTTACCACTGAGCCACGAAATCACATAAACGACCAAACGAATATCGGATTCCCTTGGATGGCTTTCGGCTTTCTTAGGAGGACAACTGTCACTGAGAGACAGAGAATTGGCCCCGAGACACTCATCCTTTCAATTTCTTCTGCCCTGGTACTTGTAGCAGTAGTCTTACACTTAGAACAGTAGTCTTACCACTTTATGACGTCATCACGTAAAACTATCGTCCGTAAACCGACTTTACAGACAACCAATTTTTTTATTTCAATTGACGTAACATTATTCCTATCCCTAAGTAGAAATTGAAATGCCGACCCTAAGGGACTCCCGTACGAAAGTGGTGTTGCCGCTAAAAATGCACTTTGCGTTGCAGTTGTTCACGCGATGCGATGATGTTGAACTTGGAATGGAGGCACGGGTTCGGAATGGTCGTCAGAGCTGAACGCCCTTGAACCTCGCGATTCGCCTCAACGACGACGCGACGTCGCGTCGTTCTCGTCACATTCTTGTAAAAACACATCGACCGGCCTATTATTACCTAGCTATTCTTTTCATACATGCACACCCAGAGAGTGGTATCCGTTACTATAGTTATAACTATCGTATACGGAGGAGGTGTTGATGCAAATTGGGGTATTTTCTTAATCTGGGCTTAATGTGCACGAATGCCTAACAGAACACCCTCATTAAATCCATGCTCATTTCAATAATGTGGATTGTTTAACCGTGTTCGATTTTTGCTTTATTTTTTTTTCGCTTTCAATTGTTAACGACGTATAAATATAATACTTAGGCTGTTGGCATAGGTGTTTAGAAAGAAAAATATTATTCTTCTTAAATTAAATTACCGATGACTTTCTAATTGAAATGTTGTATGCTTACTAAAATATAAAAAAAAAAATACAATGTATGAGTCCCTAAAAACCATCTTTGAGTTTCTAGGTTTGGCTGTGGAAACCCTTGGTGCGTGGTCACCGGACGCACTGACTTTTGCCGAAACCATCGGCAAATCGCTAGTGGATAAGTCCGGTGACGTGCGTGCCAAGACTTTCTTCATACGCCGCATAAGCCTAGAAATTCAAAGAGGGAACGCTATAAGCGTCCTCGGGGCTATGGTTGCCTCGGTTGAACTTGAAGAATTTTTGACGTGATGATGTCACGTCTTATAAATTGATGAACACCGGCTGCACGCACGAAGAAGTGTAACGTTCCATCTAAACCTGTGTGTGCAAGCGAGAGCGCGATAGAGACCTGTGTGTGCAAGCGACAGCGCGATAGAGAGGCATATACAATAGTAGGAAATACAAAATATTTTTCTCTGTCTTTTGCGAGCCTCGAACCCGCGGTCCCTGCCACCATCACTGACCAGACGTGTTATACACGCGGGCTATCGACCGTCTACTTATCGCTGCAAATTTTCTCAACAGTATGTGACAACAGTATGTGAATTTCATGGAGCGACATCTAGCGTCCACACCTAGCGTCAATATTAAATTAAATACTTCAGCCAGCGGTATACTTGATTTAGCAGTTAGGTAATTGTTGCAACGTTGAACACCTAGATGGCGTTATGTAGGTTTTTTAAATTTAATTAATAGTCGTTATTTTCTCATATTTTTTATTAGTTATTATCACATCTTTATCATGTACTTAAATTAATTTTACATGGTAAATATCCGCCGGAACTGACTTGCTTTATGACATCATCACGTAAAACTATCGTCCGTAAACCAACTTTACATACAATTTTTTTTTTTTAATTTAAACTTTGTAAGTTGTATTCTATACTAGTGTAAGTTTTGTTATAGGTTAGTTTTAGTTTTAATTTTCTCTATAAGTTCTTTCTGATTTAATTTGTATGCTCTCTTTTAGTTATCTATACATATAATAAAATCGTAAAGGTAAGAAAGTCTGTACATTGAATGTATTCGGAAAAAAACTAACCAGGGTGGCTTAAAAAGAGATACTGAACATGTTAGAACAGTTTTTAAAATTTTTGTTTGTTTGTTTGTCTGTACGCGCATCACGCAAAAACTACTGAACTGTATTTGACGAAACTTTGTATAGTGGCGGTTTATATGCCGGAATGACATAATAAATAAAAAAATATAATAAAAATTAAAATTATTAAAAATATCATTGTGCATTTGAAATCACGTAGTCCAAAGTAAAGGTTTCTTGATTATTTGATTCATCTCGTGTGGATTCATCGAATGCAAAACAATTTTAAATGTCAAGTTGACAACGGAGAACTGTCATCTCGACGTGAGCTGGCCGGTAACGAATTATTTTATAAATAAAAAAAAATTTTTGAAGTTATGTCGCTGTCGTTGGTGCAATTTTTATTTCTGTTCCCCGCGGCTTCGCTCGCGTGAAATTCGTATTTAAAAAAAAAGTAAGTAACTAAAGGCGGGGCCGAAGGCGGATCTGCGCTCACCTATACGATATTCTTTATCAATGAAAGTAACTAAGGGCGAGGCCGCAGGCCGAGCTGCGTTCAGGAAGAAGATAAACCTTCTTGAAGAAAGTACGCAACTAAGGCGACGCCGAAGGCCGAGCTACGTTCTGATAAATAATAAACCATCTCGAAGAAAGCAAGTAACTAAGGGCGAGGCCGAAGGCCGAGCTGCGTTCAGGAAGAAGTTAACCCATCTGGAAGAAAGCAAGTAACTAAGGCGAGGCCGAAGGCCAAGCTACGTTCTGATAAATGATAAACCATATCGAAGAAAGCAAGTAACTAAGGGCGAGGCCGCAGGCCGAGCTGCGTTCAGGAAGAAGATAAACCATCTTGAAGAAAGTAAGTAACTAAGGCGAGGCCGAAGGCCGAGCTACGTTCTGATAAACGATAAACCATCTCGAAGAAAGCAAGTAACTAAGGGCGAGGCCGAAGGCCGAGCTGCGTTCAGGAAGAAGCTAAACCATCTTGAAGAAAGTAAGTAACTTAGGCGACGCCGAAGACCGAGCTACGTTCTGATAAATGATAAAACATCTCGAAGAAAGTAAGTAACTAAGGGCGAGGCCGAAGGCCAAGCTGCGTTCAGGAAAAAGCTAAATCATCTTGAAGAAATTAAGTAACTAAGGCGAGGCCGAAGACCGAGCTACGTTCAGGTAAACAATAAACCTTCTCGAAGTAAGTAACTAAGCGATATTTAGATTGAGTAAACGATAATTCTATCGAAGAAAGCAAGTCATTAAGGGCGAGGCCCGAAGGCGGAAGCGGGTTTATGGTTTACCTGAACGCAGCTCGGCCTTCGGCCTCGCACTTAGTTACTTCCTTTCTTCCAGAAGGTTTATCGCCTTCCTGAACGCAGCTCGGCCTACGGCCTCGCCCTTAATTACTTACTCTCTTCGAGAAGGTTTATCGTCTTCCTACACGCAGCTCGGCCTTCGGCCTCGCCGTTACTTTCTTCGAGAAGGTTTATCTTCTTCTTGAATGCAGCTCGGTCTTCGGCCTCGCCCTTAATTGCTTACCTTCTTCGAGAAGGTTTGTCGTCTTCCTGAACGAAGCTCGGCCTTCGGCCTCGCCCTTAGTTGCTTACTTTCTTCGCGAAGGTTTATTTTCTTCCAGGATGCAGCTGGGTCTTCGGCCTCACCCTTAGTTAGTTACTTTCTTTGAGAAGGTTTATCATTTACCAGTACCCAGCTCGGTCTTCGGCCTCGCCCTCAGTTACTCACATTCTTCTTTGAAATACGAATTTCACGCGAGCGAAGCCGCGGGCAACAGCTAGTTTTGAATAAACGTTACGAAGTAAAAAAAAAAAATATGTACAACTTTCAAAAATTGTGTTCGCAATAAAACAAACTTCTTAGTAGTTTTACACGTAAACTGAATTTAAATTTGATTGACATAAATTATTTTACTATCATCATAAATTTGATCACCATCGAGATTAGCATGTAAAAATCGATATTTATGTTGCTAATATTAATATTTTAAAAAGAAAAATTACGTCTATTATGCAAATACTGTCACCATAATATATACATATGTACATTAATAAAATAAAGATAACGTAATAATATTATGTATGTGAAACGAGTTAGTGCGGCCGGCATCGTCCGGGCCCGGGTAAACTGTAAATTCATTCATTGGATTATGAATTCTGAATTCTGTTGGCTTTCTACAAGTGATCTGACCTAAGTTTACCATTGTCCACGTGTCATATGAAAGCCTCCTTTACACATATTGCTACGGATTAGTATGTCTAGTCCGTTTTCGTAACCTATTTTTCATAACTCCCACGAAGAAGGAAGTTTTTTTTTCTCGTTTAATAAATGTTACCAAATGTGACTGACTGTGCGAGTGTAAAAAGGAAAATGTTGTCTATATTTCGTAACTGGTTATTAAAAGAGTTTAATTACAAATTTAAAAAACCCCGAACTCTTAAAAAGTTGAGAATAATTTCAATTTCGTCGAGGGACCGCTAAGACAAAAAAAAACAGACTTTGTCAGGGTCGCTCACTCGGTGAAGTCGCGTCCACCGAACCGCGCAGCTCTGAGTATTGTTTTATTTACTTAGGTGTCCCCCGGTGCCTTTAAGTAACTCTACTGATTTTTTTTTACTTTTTAAGGCGTCGGTAGTTATTTTAATTATTAATTTAACCTTTATTTTATTTCAAGCTTTTTTAAAGAAGTAATCTTTAGATTATTTGACTACTTGATTACAAACATAGCTAACATTCATCCTGGTTTTAACTATTATTTAAAGCTTTTTGAGAGATGCAATTTTTTTATTACTTTTTTACAAACATACATACCTAAGAAACATCTTACATACCTAAGAAACATCCCGTTAATCCAGCCAGACACACTGACACACAAACAGACGGAGGCGCGTCAAACTTATAACAACCCTCGTTTTATTTGTAGCAACGGCATTTTAGGTACGAAAGTAGGTACTTGTCAGAACGTAGGTATTTACTATAGTCATATTTTCAACAGATATTTCCGAAGATTCTTCTTTCTGTCGCGATGGTACTTTCGAAAGTGTAATTGCGTCTTTACAACATACTTACCCATGTTGGCTATACGTCAACATTGGCTATTGGACGCTATTAGAAAACATAAATTAAAGATAAAACATGAACGAACATAATGTCAAAATTGTATGTAAATACAGAAAAGCACTTACGTTTTAACGCCAGCAAGAATGCAACACAGAATATGATACATGCACAACTATTACATTTCTAAAGAAGTCTTCCGGAAGTAGATTAGTCCGATTTTTAGATCAGTAGTTTTTAGCAAGCTTAAAAATATTAACTTAAATAATTAAAATTCGCATCGCAGTCGCAAGACTAAGCTTTCCCGGTGGAGTTACACTGATAATATCTGCTCGCTAATAAATTTTTACAATAAAATAAATCAAAGTAATATATTTAATTAAATACCTGTGGGGAATTCTCCCTTCACAAAAAACCCTTTATTAAAGCGGCGGGTGGCCGAGTGGTCTTGCGAGAGGTCCGAGGTTCGAATCCGGTCTGTTGGTATACACGTCCAATGAGTTTTGTCTGACGGAAAAATTTAAGTGCATACTTACACCTGCTGCTTCACCGTTCGGAACCGGTGTAAAACTGTAGGTCCCTTCCCTTGCCCTATTGAGGTCCTCTTCTCTAGTCCAGTATAGCCAGCAATCCAAAGGGATGTTGCCGGTATGGCACCTACCTTCTCGGAGGTGATATTGGCCGGTCGGAGCACGTGTTTGGCCCCTCTGACTCAGCCACCCGTACCGGATTACATAAAAAAGTATACCTAATATTTTTCCTTCCTTCCTTACCTATAATAAAATCCAACGTCTGCTTTCTGTCTGAGTGTCTGTCTGTTCGCTTATAACTCGAGAACCACTGAACCGATTTTAATAAAACAAAATTCTACGGATAGCTTGACTCTTCCCATCAACTATAGGCTAGTTACTATCACGCTAAATAGCTTATGAGGTTAGCAGTGAAGTGAAATATGAGAGCGGGCGGAGCCGCGGGCACAGCTTGTATTTTATAAAAATATTAATATAATATTATCAAAGTTATTTATTTTACTAAATACCTCGTCTGACTCTGAGCGGTTTTTATTATTGATTTATTTTTTATGTTTAGATTTAAATTTTTAAGATAGTTTAAGATTGTTAGTTTAATATAATAGGTTTTTTTTTAATTGTAATAAATAAATAACAGTGTTGCCAAAACAATAAAATAGATTTAGTTAAATACATATGGCGAATTCTCTCTTTATACAGTGATTACTTGTTTCGATTCACTTTCACTCCAACCATGAACAATTTAATTTAATATTGAAGATCCAAAGATTAAGATTTTAAAAATTTATTTCCACAAAGAGTGTAAATTGTTTTTACAATTGGTTGGAGGTGCCGAGCAAAACCACGCGGTTTTTGTGGTTTTTTTGAGGTGGTAAATATATAAATTACCTCCATTTTTAACCCCCGATGCAAAAAAACGGAGCGGTGTTATAAGTTTGTTTATAGATATTTTAATTTAAAATAAATTATGATTAATGTAAATATGCATTTTTTTTATGAATATTATATTATATCACAAGCTGTGCCCGCGGCTCCGCCCGCTCTCATATTTCACTTCACTGCTAACCTCATAAGCCATTTAGCGTGATAGTAAGTAGCCTATAGTTGATGGGAAGAATCAAGCTATCGGTAGATTTTTTTTTATTACAATCGGTTCAGTGGTTCTCGAGTTATAAGCGGACAGACAGACACTCAGACAGAAAGCAGACGTTGGATTTTATTATAGGTAAAGGATAACATTAATGTGGTTTTTGTTTAGGAGCAGAAAGTTTTAATTTAATTCTATGCAAAGTATTAAATTTGAAACATTTCTATATAATAAATCTTAATTATATAAGCCTCATTATCAATTGGATCATTTACTTGTTTACCCAAGTGGCCCCACAATGTACTAAAATAGATTAACAATCTAAAATTTCGCTTACATATAGGTACATACATAACATACACATACACGTGTCAGATTCCATAAAAAAAACTAAAAAAAAAACTAAGTATAGTAGGTACACTTACAAAATGCAGAAATTTCAATAAAAAAGTCCTGCTCAATACTCTACCTTAATAATATAGTTAAAGGTCTTCTTTGTTGCACGTACCGTTTAAATAAATCTGAAACAAAGAAAAAGACAAATTATTATTTCAAGCAGTCAAGCTAATAATTTTTAGGTTTCCGTATCGTACAGGTACGGAAGCCTATTACAAGCCTACGCCGTCTGTCCGTTTTGCTGTCCGTCTGCCCGTCCGCCTGTCCGTCCGTCCTACCTTTAAAGGGGATTTTTTAAACCATAATATCAAATCAAATCAAAAAAACGTTTATTGCACATTTAATTTTTGTACAGAAGGTAGCACTTAATGCCTATGGCATTTTCCACCAGCCTACCCTTATTTACATATAGAACCAGGTAGAGACCATAATAGAGAGCCGGTTGAGATTCACAGAACATAATATGTTATTTATTTATTAAACAATAAAAAATAAAAAATTTAAGGAGTGTCCTCATACAATCCCATTACTTTAAGTGAGCTTTTTTTTAATTATAATACTATGTAGAATTGATCGTTTATCAAATATCAATCATAATATATAAATTAATTTTACACTAGATTTACTTACTAAAACTTAATATTGTCATTACTTTAAGTATATATTTTTTTATTTAATTTATTTCTAAGCTAAACTTGTAATTATCTCTATATGCAACAAGAAGGAATAAATGGCTACGGAACCCTCTGTTTGTGAACAACGTGCTATGTTTTTCTTTTTGTTATTATATAACTCGCGGTTGGAAAATGGTTGGACATCTTCATCAAAATCAATTCAGCCGTTTTGAAGTTACGACGGAGTAAAGGACCTCAGCCACTCACTCAGCCAAATATACATAACACATCATAGTGAAAGTGAAACACATTTATTACCCTCCTTTGCGTTCACAGTCGGGTATAAAGATTTATTAATTTTTATTTACTTATTTGTTTTTTTGCTTTCAATCTAGACATTTATCTGGGAAGATATATCTTACATTACTGGGTGGTAGGGTTTATCCCTGCCGGGTCAGTACCACCGCACTGAACGAAACGTCGATCGAAACGGCTATGTAAATAGTTCGTGTTTTCCGTCCAGTTCAGCGTAGCCGTCATGAAATGAAGGGAAGCACTGACATGGCACTTAGTTCACCCAATATGTTATGGGTTGACATCACGGATGTTGTAGGTGATGTAGCCAATCGTATCAGTTTCCATAAAAATAAAAAAATATACAGGTTGTTTCAGGATAGGCTTGAGACAGTTCAGGACTCATTATTAGAAGAAAAAAATACTTATCACTCCAATCGAAATTCCGTAATTTTTTTTTTCATACAAAAATTGAAAATTGTAATAATAACTCGATGGAAAGTGAGTATGGGGAGATTTGGCAACAGTGCTGTCTAAGTCTAGGGAGTGCAATAAGCTAGTTCAGTCCCCTTTTTCTTTTGATATCATTCAAATTAAAGTGTTTGGAACTTACCCACATGCAGTACAATTCTATTAGTTAACATGTAAGCATGTACCGTGTGGGGCCGGTACTTTAAAAGAATAGCTCCACTGCATCTCCCCCCATGCATGTCGTAAAAGGCGACTAAGGGATAAGGACAAGATGCCGTGCTAAAGGGCGACAGGCTCGCCACCTCTCACCTTGGCACGGTACTTCCACCCACTCATGCAGCAGGTGGGTCTTCGTGCCTTACTTGCTGCTTGATCGATTGAATCTTGTTCGAATACTTTGCGAAACGTGGTGGTCGGTGTTGTGCTGTAATTTAACAGAGTTCTTGCAGCACAACACCGATTACTCTGCTTACCCCGATTGTCGGGATTCAGCGTGTGTGATATGTATGTATGTAAGCATGTAAGTTAGTCATTTTATTTTTATTTAATAAAGGCGGACGTTATCCGTCCACCAAAGCTCGATGAAACTATTTTCACCAAAAAGTCCTATAAAATGACCGAATCTGGGAAAAAGTTACAGAGCTTTTCGTCTTCGAATATGAGCCCCTTTCGAACCCTGAAGTTACGAAACTCTATCCTGAAACACCCTGTACAACAAACATCTAGATCACGGCGAAGACAACCATCGTATGAGAATCGTCCAACATAATAGCCTCCACCGGCATTAGTCCGGCAAATAGTTACCTGAATGTCTGTCCACAAGGGAATCGTTTCATTAACCAGGCGGTGAGGAGCATCAAGGCATAACTACGGTATTAGGGGGGGTAATTATCCGGCCGGGGGGACGGGCATTACCCGTCCGGTCAAGTGTAGTTGCCGTGTTCTCTGCCTGCAGAGGCGATATGTCGACATTCGTGTTTCTTGAAAATTTTTGGTATTTTTTTTAGTCAATACAGAAGTTCCACTATTTGCAATAGATATAAGTAGGTACCTACTAGAAGACATTTTTTATTTATAAGTTTATATTTTGTTAGATATGTAAGTTTGGTTTTAGGTTAGTTTTATCTTATTTCTGTCGGCGAGATGTCATTATTGACTTATAAGTAAATATATAAAATAAAATTTAAAAAAGTAGGTACTTACAAAACAATATGACAATTGACAAAAATTTATATTAAACATATTGTAATAAACTTATGAAATAAACCTACCGATCGAAAATAAAACCCGCGCATTAAAGCCTAGGTTATATTAAAGTATAGGCACAGATTACTTAATAGTGGTATAGGTGTGAAAGTATATAAAGACTAACATCATTTTTCATTCACAGATTCCAGAACGAATAACCCTCCTCTAGGTGGGACGATGTGGGTACGGTTCCGGGGACGCTAGCGGCGGTGTTGCCCACAAACTCGGAATTCAGATTTCTGTGGTGTTGCCTCGCCGGATGGCCACACTGAAACGCTGCCTTTAAGTCAAGTCTTGTCGGCACCTCAAAATTCAGAACAGTCGGTCAGCGTGTAAGCGTCCACTGCTGGATATAAGCCTCTCCAAATTTTCCTTCCAGTCCTCAAAATTCAGAAAACAATCGAGAAAGCTATCTACCAGATTTCCAGGCCATTCTTTGAAAAATTTTGCTTGATTTTCACTCTAGAAAAACACAAATGTCGTCGAACATGTACAGTCGGAAAGACTTACATTTTACTTTCGTTTCAGCCAACAATTCTCCTTAAATTCCTTAAATTGAATGATTACAAATGTGGACAAGTGTGTAAAATTCATACAATCAAATAAACTTAACTCACAGAATACGATTAGGTACGTACATAAATAGTTAGGTACGTGCAAGAAATTATTTATCATAACCATACGTAGGTACTTATACTGTCATTAAAAACGCAAGACGGGACAAATTTGCAGTCTTAGGCCCACTTGCACCAACACAAATTTAATATATAAACCAGTTTAACTCGCTAAACCAGTTTAAGCTAGCACCCTTTGACTGTGGGAACCGCGTTTAAATCCATAACTCGCTACTTAACTTTAAACTCGTGTTGGTGCAAGTGGGCCTAAGGCCCACTTGCACAAACTGGTTTATATATTAAATTTGTGTTGGTGCAAGTGGGCCTTAGTGTCCGTCCACTAAACTATTTTACAGTATCTATTCTATCTATCTATATTTTATACTACTAGATACAATTAGTTCCTTTATTCGGTTAAGGACAGATTCGGTTTAGGACAGATTCGGTTTTTTTTTTTTTTTTTTTTTTTTTTTTATTGCTACCGAACTGGGTGGCTCTGTCCGAGGTCGCAACCTCAGGCGCAGCCAATTTCACACCCGAGGAGGTGCCAGTCCGGCTTGGAGGTGGACTAATGTTGCTGGGGAAAGGCTATTAACCCGCGATTTGAAGATCTGTGGATTGTAGGAGTGGGGGAAGATATTTCCTGGGAGCCCGTTCCACACCTTTGCAGTGCGGCACAAGAACGATTTAGAGAATCGTGCAGTTCGAAGAACTCTTCTGTCGACTACAAACGGGTGTTCCGCGAGAGTATGGCGGGTTTGGCGAAGGCGAACAGGAGGAGGAGGGATAAGGGAAGCAAGTTCGTCAGAGCAGCGGCCATAGTAGTACCGATAAAACAGGCTCAATGACCCAACGATACGTCTGTGCTTTAGAGGTTGAAGGTCCTTTGTGAGTACGGAGTCACCAATGAGGCGAATGGCTCGTCGCTGAATAGAATCCAAGGCTGAAAGAAGGTACTCAGGGGAACCCTCCCAAAGATGACTGCAATATTCCATCACCGGTCTTACTTGTGCTTTGTAGAGTGTAAGCAGTTGGACCGGCGTGAAAAATCGCCGACAGCGGTAAAGGACTCCTAATTTTCGAGACGCTAGTTTCGCCTTGGACTCTATGAACGATCGAAACCCAACGTCCCTGGACACCTCCATACCCAGGACACCCAGACTACCATCGTTGGGGACTTGGCTGCCCTGAAAAGTGGCTTGGAGAGGAAACGGATCAGCCTTAGTAGAGAAGGCACAAGCTTGCGTCTTGGCTACGTTGAAGTTGACCAAGTTCTTCTTCCCCCAAGAGGATACTTTTTCGAGAACCTGGTCAACCCGAGCAACAGTTTCGCGTCTCGCGTTTGCTGCTGAGGCCTCTCTACCCTTCCAGTCCTTGATGAACCCTTCGTGCACCGTGCTGTCGTCCGCGTAACAGTGTATTTCGCCGAGCGAGAGCATGTCGTTGATGAACAATAAAAACAGCGTAGGCGACAGCACGGATCCTTGTGGAACACCAGCATTGATTGAGTAGTCGGCCGAGCAGGCACCATCTAGGGTGACAAATATCGACCGGCCACTCAAAAAGCTGGAGATCCAGGTGCACAGTTTTGTAGGGACACCGTAGGCCGGAAGCTTGCTTAAGAGTCCCCGGTGCCAGACGCGATCGAATGCTTTGGATATGTCCAGAGCGACCGCCAGCGATTCCCCAAAACCATCGAGCCTTTCAGCCCATAAATGCGTGACGTACGCTAGAAGATCTCCAGTCGACCTTTGCTTGCGAAAGCCGTATTGTTTGTCGTCGAGGAGTTTAGAGTCTTCTAGGTACGTCAGGAGCGCTGAGTTGACAATACGCTCCATAACCTTACTCAAAAGTGAGGTTATCGCAATAGGGCGATAGTTCGATGGGTTCGCTGGGTCCCCCTTCTTGGGGACCGGCTGGACCGAAGCTCTCTTCCAGCAAGAAGGCATTGATCCGGAGGAATAGGAGCGTTTGAATAGGCGGGTGAGGACTGGCGCCAATTCCAGAGCACAATTTTTCAAGACGATCGCCGGGACGCCGTCAGGCCCACTACTCTTCGAAATATCCAACTCACGTAGTGTTTTATGGACGACTCTGGGGTGGAACCTAATATTTGCCATCATACGCCCGCAATGGGGTAATGAAGGGGGGTTGGCGCCCAGGTCGTCCATGTTTGAGTTGGATGCGAAAAGGCGTGCAAAGATATTCGCCTTTTCTTTCGCGAGTATAGCGAGCGAGCCATCCGGACGTTCCAGCGGAGGTGTAGCTGGACGGCAGAAATTCCGACCGATGGATTTGGCGAGAGACCAGAAGGCGCGGCTACCCGAAGGGCTACGTGCAAGTTTCGCGCCAATTCCACGGTCGTGCCTGAACTTGGCCAAGTTTTGCGTTCGTTTGCAGGACCTAGCAACGACGTTGAGCTCTCGTCTGTTCTCGACAGACCTATTCTGCAGCCATTTCCTATAAGCCTTGTTCTTAGTGTCAATAGCCAGTCTGCATTGACAATCAAACCAAGGCTTATGGCGGCCGCCGATGGGAACGGTGGAGGTAGGTATGAAGAAATTCATACCCTGTGCGATCACATCGACGACCGATTGGGCACACAGGGATGGGTCTGGAGAAGAGAAGCAAACGTCGTGCCAAGGGTAGGCTCCCAGGAAGGATCGGAAGTCATCCCATTGTGCTGACCGGTAGTGCCAAACTGTTCGCGTACTACATTCACGTGCTTCCGCGAAGTGTACAGTTGGCACAGTTGAGCGTACAAGGCAATGGTCGGAGTTTCCGAGGGGAGCTTCGACCCTCACCTTGTAACCATTTGGCTCGGTAGTCAGCACAAGGTCCAACAAACTAGGTCGATGGGCAGGGTTATCAGGTATCCGAGTGGTTCCGGATACCAACTGCGTCAACCCGTGCGCAATGGCCAAGTTGTAAGCCTCCCTGCCGGCATGGTCAGTGATGGGGGAGCCCAACCAGTCTTGGTGTTTAGCATTGAAGTCACCCAGCATCACTAACTCCGCCGTAGGGAACTCGCAAAGCAGTTTGTCTGCCGTACTGCTGAGATGCTCATAAAATGCCTCTGTTCTTGACGCACTGAGGTTAGGGGATCTGTATGCACCCGCGTAAATCCTCACCACGTGGGGAAGATTCACGCGGATCCATAACACAGGAAAAACAGGGTCTTCAAATCGGGTGAGCCGGGTATAGGAGACACCAGATCCAACGTACAAGCAGACACCACCCTTCGCCATGAAACGTTCCTGAAGATTGTAACCAGGAACGTCCAGGTAGGATGCGTCCGCAGGACGCCCGATCTGGGTCTCCGTAAGAAAGAGGAGGTGAGGCCTCGCCGTCTGCAGATGGCAGGCGACGGATGAGAAATTTGTGTGTAGACCTCTTATATTGGCGAGGTCTACCTTAAATTTTGAGGGAGAACGGGCCGCTGAAGGTTTATACAGTTTTCTATTTTTTGTTCGGCTCATAATTTAGATGGGTGATTGATTCGTGGAGTGTATCGGAATGTGCCCAGGGCGCGGTGATGCCTTGTGCAACTCGGATAGACTCAACCAACTGACAGTCGCAGAGAGCGAGAGGACCCCCGGGCCCCCCCTCCCAGAAAACATGTGGTCTCCCATGGTCACCAGCCCCACAATGCTCTCTGACAGGGATTTTCGCGTGTTGATAGGGCAGCCAGCACACGGGTTGGTGAGGGCCGTGTGCCGGGCCCCTGTACTACCACGCAGGCAGGCAGCGGTCACCTGTTTCCACCGGCTCTCCCTGACCCCTGCGGCTGTCAGTCGGTTAAAAGGAGTCTGGAGTGCGAGCGACACTAGCATCCACAACCCAGGACACCCCCGACACACTCAAGTCCACCAAGGTTTAGGACAGATTCGGTTAACGACAGATTCTGTTTAGGACAGATTCGCTTTAAGGCGGATTTGTACTTACTATGAGTACCTACATACTTGCAAAATTTAAATTAAACCCATTCAATAAAATTTATTGAATATATAAATATATTATATAGTAAGCATAAGAGTGTACCTATAAAATCGCGTCTCCCGATGAAACAAATTAAACTGGTTATTGCCTTGTTGGTCACCTAGCTGTGGCGGATGTGCGCGACCCTGGCTGGCGGCGTTCCTGGCAATACATGTTTCAAGTTTCATGAAGATCACTCAAGTCGTTTATCAACTACAGGCTGTGACGGACAGACCGACAGACGGGCGGACCGGACGGAAGGACGAACAGAAACCTGACCAATTTTATAAGGGTCCTCTAGCAGCGTCTGGCTACGGAATCCTAAAAAAATTGAAACTATTAACATGTTCATTAAAAAATCGAACATAAATCTTTCAATATGCACGACATACATATATACCAACACGCAGTATCCCGACAATCAGTATAAGCAGAGTAATCAGTGTTGTGCTGCACGAACTCGGGTAAATTAATTTGTATCTTTCAATATATCGTACGGAACTGAGTATCGAGGAATGAAAATGGCGTAGAATCGCGCATGTGGAGCGCCGAGCGACATGCTAGCGCTGCCAGATTTACACTTAACGGTTTGCACTGGTACGACAGTGCGAATTCAAACATTGACAACGATTTGGATCAAAGTTATACGGAACATTGAAATGAAATGAAACTTTATTGTCGACAGCATGCAAACAATAACAAATTACTTATATAAACATTATGTTACAATGTTGTCGACAAGGTTAAACGCAGCCATGATTGCTCACTTAAGTAGCAATCGCTGATTTTACAATAACTTGGGTACGTGTATTTTGAAGCGAATATGAATCAATGATTCATATTAAATACTAAGTAGGCAAATACGCATATTACACTATAGCTTTTGCCCGCGGCTTCGCTCGCGTGAAATTCGTATTTAAAAAGAAGATTATAAGTAAGCCTGCTACTGTACCTATATTTCGGCGCGCGGAACAATTCGGTTTGTATGAGAGCCACATCTTAGCGTAACCGGATTTTAACGGAACTGAATTTTATTTAGCCTATCCTGTGTCCCACATAGTTAAATGTGCTTGTACAAAATTTCATCGAATTCGGATGATCGGCTTAAGAGTTATGGAGAAACATACATACATACATACACACAGAAAATATTTCTAAAAATAGTCTATTTAGTTTTAGTATCATAGAGTCTACAAAAGCATATCTCATAAAACAAAGTAACTTACTCCATGACCATCCCTTACAGATTTATTATTAGTACATTGATATTGATGATAAAAAATACAATACATGTTTTATTGTATTACTGATTAACATATTATTTTCCTGGTTACTGTAGGTATCGTATCGAGAAGATGAGATGCAGAGTGACTTAATTTGTTTAGTGATTGAATAATTGGGCGAATGAGCTTCGCTCGGCGTCTAGAGATGGCACTACATGATATTTTTAGAATTATTTTTTTAATGTAAAAAAAAGGATTTTTTCAGGGATTCCACCTCCCTTATCCTATAAATTTAATGGTATTATGTCGTGGATAATCACAAAAATACTTGTACAGAACCCGACAGTAAATAATTAACATTGAGCTTTAGAAAGATAAATGGTTGTACTTAGAGCGTCGTCCCTATCTCACGAACTCGCACGTCTCTGTGCGACAGAGACAACGCTCTAAAACCGGATTGTCTCTTTCTAAAGCTCCATGTTCTTCTTCATGGGTGTAATCGAACCGGATAGAATTGTGACAAGTTCGAGTGCAGCTGCCATAAGAATGCCCTATAAACAATAAAAAATTCTTGTACAATCTAGTGAGTGATACCGGGTAGTGTGAACTAGCATGTATGTGATGGGAAAGTTAAATAATTACGAGCACTTGACTGCTGACGTAACGCTGCTCGCATTAGGATGGAGGAATGTGACGTCAAGTCAAACAATTATTGTATAGGCTGTGCACTATCATCAGATAGGTAGATACATGGGTAAGTCGTGGGTACAATGCCATCAGTTCCCGTTATGAACGAATTTTTTTTCTTTAATACCTGTTAGTTTTGTTTACATACACACCACACGCTGCATCCCGACAATCGGGGTGAGCAGAGTAATCGGTGTTGTGCTGCAAGTACTCTTGTAAATTACAGCACCGATCACCACGTTTAGAAATGTATTAGGACAAGATTTTATATATTATTATTAGTTACTATATCCTTATACTTTTTAGGGTTCCGTAGTAGAACCATAAACCTTCGCTTATTTCGGAGGGCTTTTCGTACACGTAATGGCTTAGAAATTATAATTTCCACATTGGCATATGACATTATAATAAATATTAAGGATATTAAAAAAAAAAAATTGACGCGGGAAACCACGAAAATAACTATTTTGAATAATGATTGTCCCGGAACCTCAGCCCGTAAGCAATTTCAGAAAATACTTCGTTTATGGCTACAAAACAAGATCTGGAACGTCGAAATCTTTAGTTACTCTTTTACCTATATGCGTAATGTGCATAAATTGTTTGTAGGATTTAGTATTATCATCATTCGCGATATGTACCTATAAACAATAATAAAAACATAATTAATGTGACACCCACGTGATAATCATTATTGCATTCTAATAGTTGTATTCCGTGTGCACAAGGCGATGTGTGGGTAACGGTACGGTTCAAAATTACGAATTTATTTTCTATGTAGCACCTAGGTGTTGATGGTTTTAATGTACCTATTTAATATTTTATAATTATTGTTTAATTTTAAATATATCAAAATAACTAATACATTTTTGCACTGCCTGTCGCACGCTTTTTAAAGGTATAAAATCAATGTGTACGATTAACTCGTACACATTGATTTACCTATTTTTAGGGTTCCGTATCCGTCGTACGTATTACTAAACCTACGCCGTCTGTCTGTCTGTCCGTCTGTCCGAGGGCAATAGACGAATCGAATAGGGCAATAGATCAACCTATTACGGTTCAATAGATACCTATTGAACCGTAACAGGTAGCCCGTTGAAATTTTCACAGAATATGTGTTATTTATTATGGCCGATATAACAACAAATAATAAAAATAAGAAAAAGTAAAAAATTCACGGAGGTCCCCATACAAGAAACTAAAAAGTGTATGCGCGCCATCTACCGAAAACAATATGAAGCATTTTAACTAATCATGAATTTTAACTAAAATAATCATTCCATAAAACACGCCATAGATGGCGTGAGTGGCGCTTACCATGACATGACGATACGGAACCCTCGGTGCGCGAGTTCGACTCGCACTTGGTCGGTTTTTTTTTGCCTATCCCAAAAAAAGGGATAAAACAACCAAAAAAAAAAAAATTATTAATATTCTCCGTCACGAATTGCACACTATTTTTGCACACATAAGCACAATTTCAACTCATAAGTAGACAGCCGAAAAATTATCTACATTTTCAAATACCTAGTTTAACAGTTTTATTCTCGTTAAAGGTTACGTAAAAAATCAACAGCGCCAGCGGCGGTGATGGGTTCGTAATCTTTCGATTACTATGCTTAACACATTCGTGATTCCTGGCCCGTGATACTTAGTAGTTGAATGGTGTTAATTTACACCATATGCTTTAAGACAAGATGTGGGCGTTACGTGTCCTATCCAGGTGTTAAACGGGCGTAGTACTAGCCTCTTACTTTGTGTGTAAGTAACCTAATAGAATTTAGAAGCAACTTCGTCAGCGATGTTATGCAGTCCCGAATTATCCATATACGCAATGTAGACAACTGACTATGGGCCCAGAGCCGCCTGGGGGCCCCGCGGTCCGTCAGAAAAATAAGTCAATTTAGTTTTAATTTCATGCTTTCGTTTTCATTTCACAAAGGTTTCACATTATTTTTTTTAGGATAAACAATTTCACAAAAACAATTTTACGTTAATTACTTGTTTGTGGTGAGGTACATTATATGACATTTTAGGATTAATAGATTAAGCCATATTATGGCTTAAACCGGCTCTGATGTTATGATACGTCTGTACTCGGTACAGTGACACAAAGTAATATCTTTGCAAGTACAATATGTTCGTAATATAGTAACTTAGGCCCACTTGCACCAACACGAGTTTAGAGTTAAGTAGCGAGTTATGGATTTAAACTCGGTTCCCACAGTCAACGGGTGCTAGCTTAACGAGTTAAACTAGTTTATATCTTAAATTCGTGTTGGTGCAAGTAGGCCTTAGTCTAAAAGCACGTATGGCGAATTTAAGTGCACTTAGTATAAACTAGGATTGCGGAATTTAAGTAGCCGCACTTACCTACGAGTAAACCTAACCTTTAGCCCTTTTCTTGTGCGTTCTCTACTTTAAAGGTCGTTTAGCTCTGTGAGACGTCTTGTCCGATTCCTCCTGAAGTAATAAATTATTTTATTTAAAATAAAAAACTTACACTTTATTTTGTCGAATGGCCAAAACAAACATGGCGAAATAAATAGAATCTGAATCTGAACGATTACTATAATTTTTTTATTTTTTTATGGAACCTGACACGATTGGCTACATCACCTACAACATCCGTGATGTCAGCCCATAACACAGGGTGAACTAGGTGCCATGTCAGTCAGTGCTTCCCTTCATTTCATGTCGGCTACACTAAACTGAACGGAAAACACGAACTATTTACATAGCCGTTTCGACCGACGTTTCGTTCAGTGCGGTGGTACCAACCCGGCCGGGATAAACCCTACCACCTAGTAAGGTAAGAAGGGAAGGGACCTACAGTTTAACGTGGAATCCGAACCACGGTCAGCCTCCAACGGTCGAGCGGTCACCCATCCAATCACTGACCGCGCTCAGCGTTGCTTAATAACAGTTGACTAACCAACCGCGCCACTGAGCTACCGAGGCTGGCGAATTTTCTTATCCCTTAGTCGACTTTTACGACATGCGACGGGGAGAGATGCAGTGGGGCTATTCTTTTTAAGTACCGACCCCACACGGTACAAAAATATGATTTTATGTAACTCTAAGTACGCGTAGTTAATTTCTAAGAAAAATCGTTTTTTTTTCACACATAGCGGGTTCCGAAGCCACTTCTTACTTGTACATCACCATTGGCATAACCACCAATATATTGCGGTAATATTATTTTGACAGTAAATTACACACAATATGTAATTCTTACTTTAAAATATCGATACTATTACGCTTCCTACTACCTAATCGATATAAATACCTACATGTAATTTATATACAGATTTTTTTTTTATGGAAACCGACACGGTTGGCTACCTACATCACCTACAACATCCGTGATGTCAGCCCACAACACCGGGTGAACTTGGTGTCATTTCAGTGCCTCCCTTCGGTCGTGCGGGCTACACTGAACTGGACGGAAGACACAAACTATTTACATAGTTGTTTCGACCGACCTTTCATTCAGTGCGGTGGTACCAACCCGGGCATGTTAAACCCTACCACCTAGTAATATAAGGAGGGAGTCATATCCATTAGTGGCCTTTTACGACATACGCGGGGAGAGATGCAGTGGGGCTATTCTTTTAAAGTACCGGCACCACACGGTACACCCTACATCCAGATTACATCCTAAAGTCTTTTAGGCTAAAGAATACAGAATATATCCCGATATACTATCAAAACTCGTGATCATTAATTATATTTCGCGCTTCGTCAGAGATATTCTAGTTAAATATGTATTCCTTCTATTCTACACGCATCTATGGCACAGGGTTTAGAGCTCAACTCTAAAAAAAAAAACAAAAAGACATCTGTCAAACAGCATAGGCGCGCCCCTTTACGTCATTCTTCTTTCGTGCCCGCATCTCGCGCAACGTGGCCGTTATGCCGAAAAGACGCGCTACAAGCACGAGCAGTACTAGCAGTGTTGAGGATATTCAGTACGAATTAAAGAGGCTGAAGCGACGGCTAGAGCGAAGAAAGCGACGGCGGCGCACGCGCCGCCGCGACTTCTCGTCTTCGGAGTGCGAGGCGTCCGCGTCACCCGATCTACGCAGCGGCCGCCGCCGGTCGCACACGCCGTCTCCGCCGCCATCTCCACCGCCTCGGTCGCTGGTTTGTTCACCGCAATGTTCGGACAATGCAGGTTAGTGCAATGACTGAGACAATAACTTCCACAATAAATACGGCGTGGAATTAAAATGCTGGCAGCATTACGGTTATATGTACCATACTAGAGCTCTCGCTGTGACGATAGCCACGGTACCTACTCATACATTAACTGCCATAACGCATGAATGCGTTTCATTTGGTGTATGCACTGTATTACGAGCCCTCGCCGTGACGTTGGCCATACAATGCACATTACACTAAGACTACTAATCCTTTAACTGCTGTCATTCCGAAAGGTTGGCTATGTATGAAAACATTTTGTGTGATCACTGTATAACGAGCCCTCGCCGTGACGTTGGCCATACAGAGTATATTACACTAAGGCTACCCCCGTTTGGTTACCAATAATGCCTAATCTGTAATGACGAGCCCTTGCTGTGACATTGGCCATACAGATAAAAACACATTTCAAAGAGGTGCTATTCATCAACTTAATGACAGCCTGAAGCTGTATTACGAGCCCTCGCTGTGACGTTGGCCATACAGCAGCATACTGCGACTTGTTGCAAATTACCACCCGTGTTAATGAGTCCTCGCTGTGACGTTGACCACACGGTGAATAAAAACACCTCTCAATCTTCAAGTGACCGCTGGATCTCATTTGTATAAAGAGCCCTCGCAGCGACGTTGGCCATACATTTGGATAGTTTCAGTTTGTAGACCTACACCTAGAGTTAACGTTGCAATGTCGGTCTTGCAATATAGAGCTGAACCACCTCGGTATCATCATCTATAAATTGTGTCAACTTCTGTGACAATTTCTCTATATACAACTTTCAGACCTGCCTCACGAATCAGGCGAAGTGGTTGAAGAACCGGACAACAATCTGCAGGAGACTGACCGCACACCGCTACAGATTGAAGACTTGCCGCAGGAGACACCGGCGGAGACACCACTACCGGTGTCCCTCCTGTCTGCTTTGGGAGACCCAGTGGAGGAGGTTGTCGACGTAGGCGATGAGATTCACACCGACATCGCTTCTCGATGGACTGCCATTCTGAAGAACGGACTAAATAAGGAACAAAGAAAAGAGCTGCAGAAGACTTACCCGGTTCCATCTAATTGCCCTCTCCTGAAGGGCCCCAAACTGAATGCCGAAGTGGAAGCGGCATTAACGGAATCGACCAAAAATAGGGACAGGAGAATGGAGAAGAAGCAAGAACTCCTCTCGTGTGCCGTCTCCGCTCTCGGCAAAGCGGTACAAAACATAATTAACGACGACATGGACAAACCCACTCTGTTGAAAATAATTAATGACAGCAGCAGGCTTCTGTGCGACCTGCAACAGCAAGAAACCGAATCTCGGAAAAAATTGATTTTACCGAGCCTGGATAAGAGCCTCACTAAAACTTTAAGCAACCGGCAGCGAGATGATTACCTGTTCGGTGACAAATTGGGAGAGGCAATAAAATCAACAAATCAAATTAAGAAAACCGGCCTTCAACTCCAGGCCCCGAAGAGTAATGCACCATTTAAACAACAATCAACGTCTGGCACCAAGAGGTCGCAGGAAAACTGGCGAGGCCCACCCCGTCAACAAGCACCGCAAGCAAAGGCATGGCGAGGAGCGAGACAGGGCGGGCCGAACAACCGTCAGCCCTTCCGCAGCCGCCAACAGCCACAACCGTCTGCGGGCCGGACATCAGCGTACCGCCCGCCCCCCCAGAAATCTGCCAGACGTCACTAGAGGTAACTGTACACGCTGCCAGACTACAACACTTCAGCAACTGCTGGAAACATATAACAAGAGACCCTCTCATCCTTGAGTGGATCATTGGGTACGACATACCATTCTATGCCAAACCTGTTCAATCAGTGATCCCTGCAAACCCATGTCTCTCCGCAAGCGAATTCAATCACACGAGCAAAGCTATTGATAAACTCTTAAAACTGGGGGCTATATCTGAGTGCAAACCTTGTACCGGTCAATATATCTCTAGTATTTTTCTAGTTCCTAAGTCAAATGGATCAAAGAGATTTATATTGAACTTAAAAAACCTAAATAAATTCATCCCAACCGAACATTTTAAAATGGAGGATATTAAAACTGCTTCAAAATTGGTTTCAAAAAACAGCTTTATGGGATCCGTAGACCTAAAGGAGGCTTACTTACTCATTCCAATTGCAAAAGGACACAAACAATATTTAAGATTCAAGTTTAATGACAAATTATTTGAGTTCAAGTCATTACCGTATGGCCTATGCACGGCACCATTTGTTTTCACAAAACTATTGAAGCCTGTAATGACTTACCTGCGTGCAATGGGATTGTGGTCGGTGATCTATCTTGATGACATACTGTGCATCGGGGAAACATATTCACAATGCTTGTACAATATCAAGGTCACCTGCAACTTACTAAAATGCCTCGGTTTCATAATTAATTATGATAAGAGTAATTTGCATCCGAGAAAGCGATGCCAATTTCTGGGTTTTATTATCGACTCACCCAGACTTAGTCTGTGCTTAACCGAACATAAGCGTAAAAATATTTACAGGAGTATTAAAAAAAATATCAAAACTAAAGTATTGTGCAATACGTGATTTTGCTCGCTTAATCGGTGTGCTAACCGCTGCATGCCCTGCGGTGTCATACGGTTGGCTTTATACCAAGCTATTTGAGAGGCAAAAATTCTTAGCTTTATTAAGGAATCATGATAATTATGATTGCAACATGAATTTACCCCCTGAACTTTCAGATGATTTCCTGTGGTGGACCAAAAATATAAATACAAGCTGTAATCCTATAAAGCAATATAACTTTTCTATGGAAATTTTTACAGATGCTTCCAACACAGGATGGGGAGCATTTTGTCATAATAAACGAGCTAGCGGATTGTGGAGCCAGGCAGAACTCACTTTACACATTAACTACCTAGAATTACTGGCAGTTTTGCTTGGATTGAAATGTTTCGCAAGTGACTTGAGGGATTGTGAAATACTCATGAGAATCGACAACACCACGGCCATATCTTACGTAAACAGAATGGGAGGTATTCAATATCCTCACCTAAACAAATTGGCTAGACAAATTTGGCAATGGTGTGAACTTAGAAACATTTGGATATATGCATCTTACATTAAATCAAAGGACAATGTTGAAGCAGACCAAGAGTCCAGGCGTAGAAACATTGACACGGAGTGGGAGCTCTCCCACACCGCCTTTGCCGAAATCACTGACAAATTAGGCCACCCAGAGATTGATTTGTTCGCTACTAGAATAAATTCCAAGTGCAATAAATATATAGCCTGGCACAGAGACCCAGATGCCTATAATGTAGACGCATTCACTATAAATTGGTCTCCTTGGTTCTTCTATGCCTTCCCGCCTTTTTCGTTGATTTTGAAAGTCCTGCATAAAATTAAAATCGATTCAGCTACTGGTATTTTGGTATTTCCATATTGGACTTCACAGCCATGGTTTCCGCTCCTTAAGCCTCTTATCATTTCTGAAATGATCATATTTGAACCAAGTGACGTACTACTAACATCACCTTTCAGATCAGTCCACCCGCTCCACACTCAGCTTACCCTGGCTGCCTGTCTGTTGTCCGGGAAGCATTCAAGAGGAGGATGATCCCCGACAATGCACTACGAGTCATGACCGCCTCACTCTCAGCCGGTACAATTAGACAATACAATGTCGCCTTACAAAAGTGGTGGTCCTTTTGTGCAGAAATGAATATTAACATCTACGAGGGTTCAATACCGACCATTTTGAAATTTTTAACCTCTATATTTGATTCTGGTGCCTCTTATGGCACTCTCAATTCATACCGTTCGGCCTTATCGCTTATTCTAGGGCCGCATATCGGTATAGACGATAGAATAAAACGACTATTTAAAGGCTTCTTTAAAATAAAGCCCTTTTACCCCAAATATCAAAGTACTTGGGATCCGAGCATTGTACTTAATTATTTAAGTAAATGGTATCCCAATGAACAAACGGGATTAGAAAAGCTTACTAAGAAACTAGTTACCCTCTTGGCCCTTTGCACCGCAAGTAGAGTTCAAACTCTCTCAAAAATCAAGCTATCCAACATAGTAATCTTGGAAACCGGTATACAAATTAAGATAACAGATATTTTAAAAACTACTGCCCCAAATAGGCATTCACAAAATATGTTGTTCTTACCTTACTTTGAGGAAAAACCTGAAATATGCCCAGTACGTGCCATATCAACCTACATTGACGTAACAAAACAATTTAGATCAGGCGAAAACACAAACACCCTATTTCTCACTCATAAGAAACCTTACCACGAAGCCTCCTGCCAAACATTAAGTCGATGGATTAAGGAAACACTGAAAGAAAGCGGCATAGATACCAATGTATTCACCGCCCACAGTACCCGACATGCGTCAACCTCAGCTGCTGGACGTGCGGGTGCAAGCATTGAAGTGATAAGGAAAGCTGCCGGATGGACCGATACATCTACAGTTTTCGCTAAACATTATCAAAGACCGTTGTCCCAACATTCAAATTACTTGTTCGCTAAATCTGTTTGTATTGCTTCAGCGAACACAACTGAATAAGAAGTTACAATTTATTATAAAAAACGTTCCACAATTTTTTGAGAAAGATTTGGATGAATAATCAAATGTAAATGTAGGAATCGAAAAAGTTACAGATGTGGAAATATTAAAATTATGTCATCACTACTATATACATGTACACTACCTACATAATAATTGTTAGATAATAAGTTATATTATTTTAACAATTAAATGATAAATCATGACAGTTATTTTAATGAGCCACTTTAAACTCCACAACATGTTGCTCTTAACATCTACATATTTAACTAGAATATCTCTGACGAAGCGCGAAATATAATTAAATGATTAAACGAACTTACCTTAAGTGAAGTTCTATCATAATTATATGAAGCGCTTCGTCAGAGATATTCACACCCGCCCGACCCAGAAATATGATTTATCCCCTGCATAATAGTTGTGGAGTTAATATTATAACGATGCTCTGAAATCATGACGTAAAGGGGCGCGCCTATGCTGTTTGACAGATGTCTTTTTGTTTTTTTTTTTAGAGTTGAGCTCTAAACCCTGTGCCATAGATGCGTGTAGAATAGAAGGAATACATATTTAACTAGAATATCTCTGACGAAGCGCTTCATATAATTATGATAGAACTTCACTTAAGGTAAGTTCGTTTAATCATTTAATTAATTAATGTAAACTTTGGGATTTGTTGAGCAGGCACTAATCGGATCGTTGTTTATATTTCTTTAAAAAAATTGGTTGTCTGTAAAGTCGGTTTACGGACGATAGTTTTACGTGATCTCGTCATAAAGTGGCAAGACTACGCATGTCGTTTTTGTTACGTTTGTATTTCCGAAAATAATTCTTAGGTGGTTATAAAAAAAACTAAACACCCTAAAAAAAATTAAACACCGTAACATTGCTTAAAAAACAAAAAAAAATTTGAGGGATTCGAACCCATGGTCAAAAAATACAAATCCTACACTCTTACCACTGAGCCACGAAATCACATAAACGACCAAACGAATATCGGATTCCCTTGGTTCGCTTTCGGCTTGGGCCGATTGTGCCTCTCTCGCGCTCTCGCTTGCACACACAGGCTCAGATGGAACGTGACATTTTTTCGTGCGTGCAGCCGGTGTTCATCAATGTATAAGACGTGACGTTATCACGTCAAAAACTTCTACATTTATTATGCCCATATGACATAATGATTTCAACATTTATGTATGAGGCATTGTTGAATTCTTTGGGATCGTTGCCAACAAAAGGTGAAAAGATTTAAATTATTTATTTAGAACTAAAAGAAAAGAAATAAAAATAAAATATAAATTGTATAAAACCAGAAACTTTATTCTTCTTTCTACCGATAACGAGGGAAACAACAACGAACTCGTCTCCCCTAGCGGGGAAATCGAGTTAGTTTTTAGGGTTCCGTATCCGTCGTACAGGAACCTATTACTAAGCCTACGCCATCTGTCTGTCTGTCCGTCTGTCTGAAGGAGAACTGTATATCTTGAACCTTAATAGGTAGCCCGTTGAAATTTTCACAGAATATGTGTTATTTATTATGACCGATATAACAACAAATAATAAAAATAATAAAAAGTAAAAAAAAATTCACGGGTCCCCATACAAGAAACTAAAAAGTGTATGCGCCATCTACCGAAAACTGTATTTATACGAAGCCTTTTAACTAATCATGAATTTTAACTAATATGAAGCATTTCATAAAACACGCCATAGATGGCGTGACTGGTGCTGACCATGATATGGCGATACGGAACCCTCGGTGCGCGAGTTCGACACACACTTGGCCGGTTTTTTTTTACTTTGTCACTCTGTGCTGTTCTTCCCGCATTCGCAAATTGCAACACCCAGTACAACAAAGGTTTTAAGTAGGTCGTCAGCACTATAATCTTAATATAACATGGTCCATGATAAACGAGCTGCTTCGCCGTGCGACAAACGATAAAATCGAGTTATCTCGATCAATTACTCACGCACGTCGATAGCTTCATTACTAACAGACGTACTCCATTGAATAAAGGCAAAATATTGGACTAACCCAAGCATTAATTCGGCCGTCAGCGAAATCTTTTCATTTTAGTAGTAATATTATGGATGACGAATGACCGAAAATAAAAATAAAAATTGTTTTGACGGGACTTGGGAATTATGGGCAAAAACATAAAAAGTTTTTGTGTATCTTTTGCAGAAAAAATTCCCCGTAAAAAACTTTTAAATGTTTTATAGAATGGATGAATATCTATAATAAATGCACCTATTTGTTGCATATTCATTTCATAAACCTCTATTACAGACGGACGGACAAGGGAGTGATCTTATAAGAGTTCCAATTTTACTTTTTTTAAGGTACTGAATCCTAAAAAGTATACGGAAGATTTCTTTTTTATGGTTCGGTATCCATACGGGGCCCTATACTACATGCCCAATAAATGTCCACACTAAAGTAGTGGACCAACCATAGTAAGAATCCTAAAATTACCACAAAATATAATTAGAATAATGACTATCGGTCTATCGCATACTATAATTACATTATTGCAATATTTAGATTATTTTTAATTAGCAACTTCTAATCATCCGATTCGAAATCTATACAAATTAGAAATACAACGGGATTTTGATGAAACAGCTGTACATACGTCTAAAATTAATTTGTGTCAGAGTTCGTGGATATCACGGTTTTCGATGAAACATCAAAATTAGAACAATTTTGCGGGGTGACGAGTTGTACCCTGAATCAATTTTCTAGATGTAGCCAACTGTGACAGTGTCAATAAAAAAAACCTTTCCACCTACGAAGCGCTTTTAATATGGCACCTAAGGGCATTATAACAACCCTGTAAAATAATACAAAGGTTAGGTTAGGTTGGCCCGCCAGACGCGGCGCGACGTACACACCCGGAAAGCCTTGTTCTTCTCGTTACGCCGCCTTTGTTCGACAACAGAATCACAGATTGCCCACAGCCTCCAGCTGTGGGTCAGCTCGGCGTCTCGAAGTCGACTGTTGATGGATACAGTACGTTAGAGGACGGCCTCACTTATCTTGACGCTGATATTGGTTTGTGGAGAACGGGGCTTATAGCGTACAGTAGTACACGTTTCGTCCGAGCAGTTGAAGTTTAACCTTTAACTGTTAGCGTGGGTTAGTGGTGGACTAGCCGATGATTCGTCTGAGTAGGTACAAGTGCAAACTTAAAAATGTTTCGTTGAAATAGGTACATATGCTTTGTGTAGATGTATTTAATGATTTCAGGGATAAAATGTAAGGAAGAAAATACTAAAACTAAATAAAAAATTATAACCTCTTTTTTTTTAAGTCGACTAACATTAGTGCATTACGTAGAAGGCGAAGGGATAAGTACAAGGAGCCGTGCTAAACAACGACAGGGTAACCACCTCTCACCGTGGCACGGTCTTCCCACCAAGTCATGCAGCAGTTGGGTCTTACCTTACTTGCCGCTTGATAGTTATCTCGTCCTAATAAATTGCTAAGCCTGGTTGTCAGTGTTGTGCTGTAATTTACTAGAGTAATTGCAGCACAACACTGATTACTCTGCTTACCCCGATTGTTGGGATATGGCGTGTGGTATGTATGCAAGAAAATACTCTCTTATTGTTGAGCACCCGCCTGCCGGATGGGACGATACCAATTAATTTTTTATTTTTTTTTTATAAAATAAATAAAATAATAAGACACATATACAAGGAACGCGGTTACAGCGCCGAGAAGACGCAACTCACACCTATTCACACCTAACCTACCTAACCCAACTGACTGTCTACTTGGAGGGACAGAGCGATAAGACAGAACAAGACAAAAATATACCATGGAATATATGTGTGCCGTCAAAGAGAGATAAATATCTGAATCTGAACCTAGATATTTTAGTTTAATATTAAAATTAGTTTTATGTCATAAAAAATAAGCTGAATATTATCTCCACAAGGTAGAACGATTAAAAATTTGAACTTATTCCAGAGTCCAATTCTAATCTCCATATAGCGTTGACACCAAAAAGTGTTTGTCAATGAGCACTTTTGAATGTAATGTTAAGAGATGGCAAAACAAAAATTCGAGTCGGCGGCACTGAGCAATCGAGTGCAGTGCGCGCGTTTATATGCTGAATTTTGTAGTTTTTGTTTGTTTAAAAATTATTAGGATTTGTTTTTTTATTTTTTTCAAATAAGATTTAATAAATATAGTGTGTAGAAAATTAAATTCCCTATACAATGACGTAAATTTTATTCCAAAATAATTATCCAGTATGGAGCTAGCTCGACATAAGGAATTAAAATAGAGTCACATTCAGATTTTTTTTTTCACCATGAAAAAATACTGTAAATTTAAAAAGCCTGCTTCAGTCTTTAGTACATGTTATCTAGTTTAAAAAAAATATATTTTTTTCATATTATGTACTTCATAGAACACAATTTTTGTTTGAAGTTTTAAAAAATATAAAAATTTTCGTTGTTTTGCCATATGAATCCTCTTAAGTATCTGCTGTTAGCTAATTACATCTATCCGGTAATATGGCATTTATCATATGGTTGACATGGTTGATAAATTTTAGCCGAAGATGGTGAATCGGTCGTTAATCATGAAAATTATCCACCATATTATAACATTTATATGGAAACCCTTTTAAATATATGCAGTAAATAAATAAAAATGTTATGTTATATAAGAAATTGAAAGATTTCTATGATAATATAGTGTCAGTGCTACTGATTTTATATCGTTAAGCCACGCGGAAGCGTTGCGAAGGCCCACGCGGTCACAGATAGTATACATCAACAACTTCCCGTCCTAAAACTCGAGTAATTTGGTTTAAAGTGCCGCAATCCGCACTCTAAACCGCATTACTTGAGTGCGAATCTCATGGCGCGTACCTATCGCAGCCTGCTGCAGCTAATAATATAAATAAGTTCGAGAAAACTCTTGGAACACCATCCATTCGTATTCTGACTGAAGATAAGCATGGTGGGTTGCCATAACATATATATTAATTAATTAATTAATTAATTAATTAATATATTAATTAATTAATCACAGGTCTAGCGCGATGCATGCCACAATATCAGATGTCATAAAAAAGAGGTACCATTACGGCACGGTAACATTAAAAATCGGCCAAGTGCGAGTTTACTCGCGCACGGAGGGTTCCGTACATCCACCATGCCTGTCAAAAAACCACATTCGTCTATATTTTGTCTTTCTAGAATGCAAAATATAAATATCTGTGGCGCCATCTATTATTCAGTAGCGTGAAGATACTTAAGGTACTAATCGATTCTTAGCACGTTTTTTATATGGGGGTATCCTTAAATTTTTTACTGTTTGCTTGTTTTTATTATCTGTTGGCACATCCGCCATTTAACACGTATTCTGTGAAAATTTCAACCCGCTACCTATTACGGTTCAAACGATACAGCCCTAGGACGGCCAGACAGACAGACAGACGTCGTAGGCTTAGTAATAGGTTTTCGTACGGATACGGAACCCTAAAAATCGTTAAGAAGTACGTTATTGTCGGCCATTATTACCGAAGAAAGCAATATAGGTTACCTGTTGCGATCGTATGATACCTCGCTAAGCGAGTTTTTCCGAGGCGAGGTGAATTTTTTTGTTTCCAGAGCCTATAATGGTTTAAAAACACATATTTTCTGTTAAATATGAATGAATGTTTTCTTGTATTTATTTGTTTTTAGATTTTAGGTTTTTAGTCTTGGCTTGCACTTGCAAACTCGCACTTGGCGGTTTTTTTTATTGGGTAACAAACAGTTTTATGATAAAACTTGTCTTGACCGAATTTCAAGCCTCTTGGCTGACCGTTGAGCCTCTTGGCTGTACCTCGAACCTAAGTTTAAGTCCGTTATTTATTATCGACGAAATTCGCCTAAGCTCACCACTAAGTACAGCGAGAGAGGTCCAAGAGCGTGGCTAGCTGCATGACCCGGATTCTTGCGCCGAAAACATTCATCGGAGCGGCTTGTAACGAATCAGGCACAGCCGCAAGCTTTGTTTTTCGTGTCCAAACTTTTTGCTCTTTTTCTTTTGCAGTCCAGGGGGTAGGCGGCTAATGGACATTTTTGCGAATTACACTTAAGTATAACTTAGTTAATTTTGTAAAAACCGGTATCAGCATTATGGATGAATTTATTTATTCAACAGCAAAAAAAACATTACACTAAAAACTAAAATACATAAAACATCTCGTTTAATCTTTCCCCGAAATGACCAGGATTATTATCCTTATCCTTATCCTTCCTTACCTATAATAAAATCCAACGTCTGCTTTCTGTCTGTCTGAGTGTCTGTCTGTCCGCTTATAACTCGAGAACCACTGAACCGATTTTAAAACAAAATTCTACGGATAGCTTGATTCTTCCCATCAACTATAGGCTACTTACTATCACGCTAAATAGCTTATGAGGTTAGCAGTGAAGTGAAATATGAGAGCGGGCGGAGCCGCGGGCACAGCTTGTAGATTATAATTTTTTCAGCATTATTGTATTGCTTGCACCAAACATATGCCGTTGGTATCTATCAATATCATCGCAATACTAATAATAAATGTGTAAGGGATATACATGGAGTAAGTTACTTTATTTTATGAGATACTGAGTTTGTAGACTCTATGTATGATACTAAAACTAAATTGACGATTTTTAGAAATCTTTTCTTGTATGTATGTTCCTCCATAACTCTTAAACCGATCATTCGAATTCTATCAAACTTAGTACAAGCGCATTTTACTATACGGATCACAGGATAGGCTAAATAAAATTCAGTTCCAGTTACGCTAAGATGTGGCTCTCATACAAAGCGAATTGTTCCGCGCGCCGAAATAAAGGTACAGACAGTAGCGCGCCTCGCCCTTAGTTACTTTCATCGAGAAGGTTTATTGTTTACCTGAACGTAGCTCGGCCTTCTAACTTACTTACTTTCTTCTTTTTAAATACGAATTTCACGCGAGCGAAGCCGCGGACAAAAGCTATTCTTTATAAAATTTTAATAAATACATAAATTGTGGTTTTGGAACTACAGACAGATTTGTTTTTAATGCCTAGTAATACCTTTAATATGTATGTTAGATATGGTATAAAGAGCAAAATATTCATAAAATTTTCTTTGACTGTAAATTAGGTATCTAAGCTCAATCTCTGCTGCAGATTTTTCAGCCACCTACGTCCTAAGCTAATGGCAACAACGGTAAATAGTTTTTTTCCCCGAATTTCTCATGGAGTTGCCAAAGTAGCGGATATTTTTTTGTTCGATAGTCAAGCTACGTTTTTATCCATCTAGTTGAGCACTCGATCGTTTGCATTTGACCCTATGTACTGTACTCGTATATGAGAATCTAAGCGTGGAGAGTTGAATCCGCATTACTAAGCCTTTGAGTCTTTTTGAAGTTATGATATTTGCGTACTGTTCAGAAGTTACAGTCTAGCGCTGGGCTGGCCTGTAGGCAACAGTACCACACCGAATAAATGCTATCATTATTTTATATATTTATTTACACATTTCTTAAAACAAATTTTGTACATATTTATATATCTAACAAGTAACATGCTTAAACAAAATTAACATTTAAAAAATGGAGTTTCCACCACCGGCGCGGCGGCGGGGCGAACCCAGGCTACCGATACCCGATGTAATGGTCGGGTCCCAAAGAGAGAAACCTCCAGACTATGCGCGCAGTGTCGGGCTGCCTTCTGGATCAGGCCCTTGACCCAACCACTCAGCGATTTACCAGAGTTTTTGCAGCACAACACCGATTACTCTGCTTGCCCCGATTGTCGGTATACAGCGTGCGGTATGTATGTATCTATATACTTCTTATGTTATTCACCGCTTGATCACAAATTCTACGCCTCCAACATCTCTGGCATCACATTTTACCTCATCTTGAGTAGAACATATAACGAGCAAAATACAATATGTTAATCGCGATATAAATCAAGTGCGCTCTGCGGTTACCCGCTCGACTTGCGATTCACAATAAAAACAATAAACAGACAGAATTGTATTTAACATCTCGGATCGTTCACCGATTTCTTTGAACGCATTGAACTCGTTTTGTCGTGAAATTTCCGCACCATAAACCTTTGGACGGTAAAAAATTACGGAAGAAACTTATAGAACTTTGCGAAATTTCGAAACTCTGTAGAAGAAAAATAATTTAACGATCGTTCTAAGAAACAACAGTTTTTTTTTAAGCAGAGCATTATTCGAATACGGTTAGGATTTTTGTTAATATTTTTGTGTTCCTTGCACCCTCTACTTATAAATCAAAAACACATTTATTTACACCTTTAAATAAATAAATATTACGAATTAGATATAAATAAACGAATATTTATTATACCTAAGAAGAATACAATATTTAAACACCAGAATTTTTTTTTAAGTGTTGTTAACATATTTGTTAAAACTCGTCGCCTTCGAAATATTAAATTAGATATTTGTGAAATGAAATGAAATGAAATGAAATGAAATGAAATGAAATGAATGATAGTTATTAAATAATTAACTAATCTAAAAATTATATAAACTAACTTAAGAAATAAACTAACTTAAAGAATAAATTTCATTTAGTGCTTTTGTCCCCGGGATTGTGCCGAGGATGCCAGCCGCGTTACCCCTCTGAATTGCCAGGCTTATCCTTTGGCGGAAGAAGGCGAGGCAAGAGGGGTGACCTATGGCAGCAGACATCCTCGACCCTATCTCGTGGGCAAAAGCTATATATTCCACATTTAACCATTTAAAATGGTTTTCGTGTATGCATATACTTGAAAATCAAAAGATTACATAAATAACTACTGCCTATAATAATATTAAAGAAAATTTAAAACCTATTCTACTTATCATAAAATAGAAACATAATATATAAAATAAAGTAAACCTACCTACCATTTAACCATGTTATATGCATTCAGACCCTCATTTAACCATTTACAAGGAGCGAAATAAGTTTTTCGTGTTGACTCGATAAATAAATCAGTTATTTATTTATCGAGTCAACACGACAATGCAATGTGCTACATAACAATTTACAAGAAACGTTCGAATTCGTGTTGAAACACAATATTATGTGTGTGCGGGCGATCGTGTGACCTTTCTCCAGCATCACACAGGGTTCCGTCGAGTACTAAAATGCTCTCCAAAAAAACCGGCCAAGTGCGAGGCGGACTCGCGGAGCGAGGTTTCCGCACTAACAAAAAAAAACATTGAAAAAAAACACGCTTCGGGGACCCCCCTTAATTTTTTACTTTTTCTCTTTTTATCATTTGTTTTTACATCCGCCATAATAACACATATTCTAGACTAGGTTTCGAGTTCCGAGGATTTGATAATTTTTTTTTTTTACTTAAAACAGATAGGTGAAAAGGACATGATATACATATACTTACGCATGAAAGTTAAATCATATTTTTTTTATGGAAATGACACGGTTGTCTACATCACCTACAACATGCGTGATGTCAGCCCATAACACCCGGTGAACTAGGTGCCATGTCAGTGCTTCCCTTCATTTCATGTCGGCTACACTGAACTGGGTGGAAAACACGAACTATTTACATAGCCGTTTCGACCGACGGCGACGTTTCATTCAGTGCGGTGGTACCAACCCGGGCGGGATAAACCCTACCATCTAGTAAGGTAAGAAGGTAAGGGACCTACAGTTGTACGTGGTATTCGAACCACAGATAATAATATAAATATAATAAATATACGTAGTCAGTGCCAGACATACCTACGAGAACGAGAAATTTACGTGCATACCTACACCAGCTGCTTCGCCGTTCGGAACCGGTGTAAAACTGTAGGTCCCTTCCCTTGCCCCTTAATATGTGCGGTAGGCTCAAATTGTAGCCGACTTGGTTGGTACCACCGTACCGGACGTAAGATGGCCGCATAGCAGCCTCGGTTGTGCTCTTCTCTAGTGCAGCATGGCCAGCTATCCAAAGGGAAGTCTTCGATATGGCACCTACCTCCTGGGAGGTGATATTGGCTGGTCGAAGCATGTTCTCTGTCCCCTCTGACTCAGCCAGCCGCCATACCGGATTATATAAAAAAATAACTATTCCATTCAGTTTTCGATAAAATATTAGCCTCTTTAGGTATAGTTGGCAATTCCGCCAGTGTTGAAAATATGTCATAGGCTGACATCACGGGTACAGTAGGTGATGTGACCGACCATGACAGATTCCAGTGTGTCCAACGACGCCCATGGATATTCGGTCGTATGCGGGGGTTGCGAATGCCATGTCATGACCGGCCTGACAGGTGCCTATTCACGCCCCTCTAGAAGGACCCAAGACTGTACTTGGGGGGAAATATATGGGCAGGGAGAGCGTTTTGGTTCCTTAAAGAAAATATATTTTTAACTGTTCACAAAATTAGTTTTAAAAGGAAATATATGGGCAGGGAGAGCGGTTCAGTTCCTTAAAGAAAATATGTTTTTAACTTTTTTTTTTTTTTTTTTTATGGAACCTGACACGGTTGGCTACATCACCTACAACATCCGTGATGTCAGCCCATAACACAGGGTGAACTAGGTGCCATGTCAGTGGTTCCCTTCATTTCATGTCGGCTACACTAAACTGGACGGAAAACACGAACTATTTACATAGCCGTTTCGACCGACGTTTCGTTCAGTGCGGTGGTACCAACCCGGCCGGGATAAACCCTACCACCTAGTAAGGTAAGAAGGGAGGGGACCTACAGTTTAACGTGGAATCCGAACCACGGTCAGCCTCCAACGGTCGAGCGGTCACCCATCCAATCACTGACCGCGCTCAGCGTTGCTTAATAACAGTTGACTAACCAACCGCGCCACTGAGCTATCGAGGCTGACGAATTTTCTTATCCCTTAGTCGACTTTTACGACATGCGACGGGGAGAGATGCAGTGGGGCTATTCTTTTTAAGTACCGACCCCACACGGTACAGTTCACAAAATTATTTTAAAAAGACAACTGTTCAACTGTCTGTACAACTGTTCACAAAATTATTTTAAAAAGGAAATATATTTGGCAGAGAGAGCGTTTCAGTTCCTTAAAGAAAATATGTTTTTAACTGTTCACAAAATTAGTTTAAAAAAATTTGTAAGTTGTATTTTTTTTTATTAAAAAATACTTTTATAGCACATGTCTTACTGTGGCTATTAAATTAGTGGATACGGCTCCAGCCTGCACTGCTCCCCCCACTCGCGCATGGCGTGATCGATGCCGTATAACCGTTCCGCTTCCGTCACCTGTCTTTATTTTACCCGCAACAGGCTTCGTGTGCTAGCATAACCTCGCCGGTTGACTCAAACTTCACGCACAATGATTACAACAGGTTATATATTTAATATTATGCTCATTTTGAATGTTAAATGTCAAAAGTGAGAAATATAAATGACAAACAGAATGCACATACATTCAATAGCATATGGGGAACGATTTTAATTTAAAAAAGTGAAAGAACGCTTCAGACTAAAAAGACACTTTAAAACCACATGTTGTTTTGAGTCTCGTTGTAGTTCAGTTATGGGCTGACGTCACGGATGTTGTAGGTGATGTAGCCAAGGGTGTCAGATTCCATAAAAAAAAAAAAAAAGCCACAGTTGCACTCCAGGAGTGCCGGCAGAAGTGAAAAAACACCGTAACATTGCTTGAAAAAAAAATTATGTTAAATTTAGTAGAACGGACAGACATGCATTTGTTACGGAACCCTACATTCATTTTGCAGAACTTAGTAGAATGGACAGACATAAACGTGTTACGGAACCCTAATTTTATTATAAAATAACCGTCGGAGGACCTTGGTTGAAAATTGTAAAATTTAGTAGAACGGACAGACATGCATTTGTTACGGAACCCTACATTCATTTTGAAATAAATGTTAAATTTTGTAGAACGGACAGACATGCATTTGTTACGGAACCCTACATTCATTTTGCAGAACTTAGTAGAATGGACAGACATAAACGTGTTACCGAACCCTACTTAACAGTTGCACTCCGGGAGTGCCGGCAGATCCCGTGCCACTCTAACTTAACCCTTAATGCAATGACTTAAGGTTTCATTTTAAAAATGACGCTGACGCGATGTCGCGATGTCGCGAGTTAGGTATACATTTTTTAGCCACCTAAAAAAGTCCCAAGCGCCGCTAAAGAAGTTTTCACTTCAAAAATAAAGCTTTATTGCTCGAAAACGAGCACGACCGTGTGGGGCCGGTACGTAATAAGAATAGCCCCACTGCATCTCTCCTCGCTGCCGTCCAGTTTAGTGTAGCCGAATTGAAATGACGTAACAGGCGACTGAGGGATAAGGCCAAGATACCGTGGGAAAGGGCGACAGGCTCGCTACCTCTCGCCTTGGCACGATACTTCCACCGAGTCATGCAGCAGGTGGGTCTTCCTTCGTGCCTTACATGCTGCTTAATAGATATCTTGTCGGAATACTGTGCGAAGTGTGGTAGTCGGTGTTGTGCTGTATTTTACCATTATTCTGCTTACCCGATTGTCGGGATTCGAGCAGCGTGTGTGATATGTATGTATGAGCACGATATAAATTATAATTAGCACGAGCTGCAAAGGCGCGCGGACTTATCGCATACGGACTTATCGCATACGAACTTATCGATTTTTTTTTATGTCATCCGGTATGGGTGGCTGAGTTGGAGGGGCCGGCCGAAGCGCATGCTCCGACCAGCCAATATCACCTCCGAGAAGGTAGGTGCCATACCGGAGACTTCGCTGGATTGCTAGCTATACTGGACTAGAGGAGAACACAGCCGAAGCTGCTATGCGGCCATCTTACATCCAGTACGGTGGTACCAACCCAGTCGGCTACAATTTGAGCCTACCACCTAGTAAGGGGCAAGGGATCTAGTCAAATTTCGTATTTATTTGTGAGGAGAAGCTAAAGGTGACTGGTTCGTCAGCATCAGGGCGTCTACTTGGTCTGCGTGGGTCGGTGCGGCGGCGCGGCGCGGCGGCGGGACGCTCGACGTAAATGCATAGAGCCTGCGGACCGAGGCGACCGGGCAAAAACGAACAAATCGGTCAGGTCCGCACTCGGCGCTCAAAGCAGGGCTGTGCGGAGCGGCGCGTCCATATTTTTTATTTTTTATTATTTCAAGATGTAAATTACAGCACAACACCGACCACCACGTTTAGAAAAGTATTAGGTAAATATAATTTCTCAAGCAGCAAGTAAGGCACGAAGACCCACCTGCTGCCGGACTCGATGGAAAGACCGTGCCAAGGTGAGAGGTGGCTAGCGTGTCGCCTGTCGCTAGTCTCAAACGGAAGGCATCCGGTAGAACATTCACAATGGCGGCCGCTAATATCTATGATTGTTGTTCAACTGCAAAAAAAATCCTCCAACAAACCCCATCGAGTGGGGTAGCTATCATTGTGTCGAGCTTAAAACTGTGATTTAAAAAATCGTATTCAACAAGTCGTATGGTATCGTTTGCACTTCACACATTCAACGTGTGGTGCCTTTCAAAACGTCTATCCACAACTTCTTAAAAATATAACTCTTTTATTAAGACTAAGCACTGTCCTATTTAGAATTATAAATTCTATGAAAGCCAAAAAGAAAAAAAAAATACAATTATTTAATACAATTCATTTCACTACATGCTACTATCAAACACCCAAATGTTAGCTGGAAGAAATTAACGACAACACGGACGGACATACAACCGGCACGGGTGGCTGAGCCCAAAAGTTCACAAGAAGATCAGACACAGCCAATAAAACCACTCAGCGAGGCGCCGCCAGGCTATGCAAATAGTTCTTGTTTTCCGTCTAGTTTAGTGTAGCCGACATGAAATGACGGAAACGATCGACATGGCACCTTGTCCACCCGGTGTTATAGGCTGACATCACGGATGTTGTAGGTGATGTAGCCATCCGTGTCAGTATCCATAAAAAAATGCCATGTATACAAGGCGGACAAAAAGTTCGTCGGATATTTATTATATATTGCGCTTGTTTCTGTAAAATGTTCTTGGAGAAATAAAGAATGTATTTCTATCTATCTATGAGTAAAGGCTTTCACTTCGAAACTGATGAATCAAATTGCTTCATCGTTATTTCAGCCTAAATTGTCTAAATTGTCCAATTATTGGTGTTTTTCTCGTTAGTAATTGAATATTTTTTTATTTCTAGTTTAAATTTGTAAACTTTTAAATGGAGTACTGTGTGATTTCGGCATTTAAAAAAAACACCCCTAGTCTATACAAGAAAATAACAAATTAACGCTGCCTAATAAAGTTTGAAAGCAGCCGCCCCGTTCCAAGTATCGTACGCCTATAAACTTCATTACTCTAAGACTATTTTTAGCCTAGGCCTCTCCGGAGTCCTAAAACGCAAAGAATAATGCTAAAACGAAGTTACGACCCGCTCGACGAGACATTCCCTCCTTTTTACTCGCACCAGCGCGGAGAGGGAGGGAGGGGCTCGACGCTAGGACCTTGGCACGGCGGGCGCTCGCTCGTGTGCATTTCGCTTCACTTCACCCGACTATCCATATTAACATTTTCTGTCCGGGCTTTATTTGAAAATCCTATGGCGAACGCTTTATATGGAGGCATTAATTTGAACGGACTTTACTTAAGGACGGTGGTGCCTTTCAAAATGTCTACCCACAACTTCTTATAAATATAACTCTTATATTAAGACTAACTGGATCGCAGTCAGATTAAGTTGGTTTTTAGGGTTCCGTATACGTCGTACCAAACCTACGCCATCTGTCTGTCTGTCTGTCTGTCTGTCTGTCTGTCTGTCCGTCCGTCTGTCTGTCCGAGGGCTGTATCTCTTGAACCGTAATAGGTAGTCCGTTGAAATTTTCACAGAATATGTGTGGCCGATATAACAACAAATAATAAAAATAAGAAAAAGTAAAAAATTCACGGGTGTCCCCATCCACACAAGAAACTTAAAAGTGTATGCGCGCTATCTACCCAAAAACAGTATGAAGCATTTTAACTAATCATTAATTTTAACTAAAATGAAGCATTTCATAAAACACGCCATAGATGGCGTGAGTGGCGCTGACCATGACATGGCGATACGGAACCTTCGGTGCGCGAGTTCGACTCGCACTTGGCCGGTTTTTTAATTAGTTTAATTAATATCTATACCTACTGCAGATTTATAACAAGTGACTTTGTTTTAAATATGGACAAAAATGTATCCACCTGTTTGTTACCATTGGTGGGCTTTATATATCTATATTCCATTTTCCGTTCAGTCTTCCTAAGAAAGAATTAATTGATAATTTGAGAAATAACATGCATGCTCAAAGACCATACAAAATATTTGAAAAATGAAAACAACCAAACAAAAAAACGGTTTGAACGTTTGCGTGTTCTAATCGCTCAATTCGTTTTCATTTCTAAACGGATTTCACTTTTTAAACAATGACCTGCAGTTAGCTCGGCAACAAAAATAATTATAATGGTGCATCGTCTCAAGGGCCCCACAAGCCCAAGCGCACAGCACAACTGAATAGGTTTATATGAAAATAGTACCAACGAGTTACTAAAAATACCTCGTACCACTATTCCTAAGTCTCGTTCTTTTATTTTCATGCTATTGGACCGCATGCGTGTGTCTCGTTCACACCGGTAGATGAGAGAAGGAGACGGCAATATTCCGGTTATACAAGTTATTGTGCCGGTCCCGACTAGCCCGGGCCGCTACTCTCGTGAGCGTTCGGGCGAAATCGAGTGATTTTTATTGCAGGCTTCCGTGGGTTTTTGAGTCATACATTAAGGTATTGAAATTGATAATTTGTATTTTATTAGCTGGTAATTAATACTTTAATGCTTTCAATTTCAATAAAATGTTACAAGCTTTAAGATATTTTTATTCAATCTGAATTGGCTATATCGGTTACCAACCACTAAAACAGTGGGAGGTTAACTTACAAATAAATACAACAATTATTACGAATAAATACAATAATTTAGAATAATAATAACATTTTAATTACGAAATAATTTCTTTACAGATGTAGTTAAAGTCTTGCGAAAATGCATGCAATGCATGGCCGATAGTTAAGTTTTGTCTTTCAATTCCACCATACATTGTATTGTTATATCTCAATGGGATTAGGCGGCGTTTTGGATGAAAGCTCCCAGTCGGCTTGATTTTTTCCGACATCTTCAACAATAATCGTCATATTTCAACCAATTTACACAAAAGATTAATGAATTACACACATAAACCTTCCTCTTGAATCACTCCGTTCATTGGTGAAGAGCGTTTGGTAGTTTTCGAGTTTATCGCGTTCAGACAGACAGACAGACGCGGCGGGGGGACTTTGTTTTATAATATGTTAGGAAGAGTAATGATCATTTCTTACAGATCGTTCATTCTGGTTCTGTAATTAATTATATATAATAAAATATATATGTAACCCTACATAATATAATAACAAAAACAAACAAAAATAATCTAAACTAATTACAATAAACAAAAACAATGACAAATGAACGTTAGGTCAATCGACTCTAGTCTCATAGAGTAGAATAGAGGCCGAGCGAAAAAGAGTTCCGTGGCCAATCTTACGACACCACCCCGGCCACCGCTGTGGAGCCTACGCCAAAGCGGCGGACAATGCAAAACTAATTTTATTACCACGGTGAAAGGTCGCAAATTCCGTACCTTAAGCGATAAGGTGTTTTTCATACCTATCTCAGTGCGATAATCAATATGCATGTATGTAGGTATGTCCGTGCTATTAATCTAATTAAAAGTGGATAGACTTGATGGTATTCTCTGGTGATTCGCTTTAAGTTAACCTTTGCATAAATCGGATGGTTCCTGAACTTCTATTATAAGTATGAAAACTTTAAATTTGCTAACCCAAAAAGGTTATTTGGCTTCAAACGTTAGCAAATATGTTTAAGTTCTTATTTTACTTAATTAAAATTTAATTAATAAAGTAATCGATTATTTTAATGGATATAGCTGATTTTAATTATATCAATTCAGATTAAAATGACTCGCATTCTTAACAAGGCAGAAACCATTCTAAATGACGTAAACTAGAATAAAGGTTGTATGCCGAAGCTTGGAGGCCTGTCCCACTTTACATCAAATAATGAATAAAGAAAGAGATATCGAATAAGCCCGAGTTAGCATTATATGTATTATGAATTATTGGGCTCTAGGTAGGTTACCGACCACATGTTATACGCAGTTGTGTGAAATTGTATAAACTAACGCGTTATTTAACGGTCCGTCGACGACGCGACGACGTTCGTGAGTCATCCGTCAAGAGGAGGCAGTAAAAAAAACAAAGGTTGGAGGCGTTTTTGCGGTCGGGAAGCGAACCCGCGGCCCTTCGGACCGAACCCGAATTCCTGTCATATTATTACAACCTGTGGGGTTGTCAAGTTTGAAGTCTTATAGGTGCTTAAGTCAAGGAATTTCGATGTTCCACGCAGGAGAAGAGGCATGTACTCAGGAACGAGAAAAGATTGCCTGCCATTAATTATTATTATTCAAGAAGTTCTACAGAGCTATGAATAGAAATTCTATAAATAGCGAAACTATCTGCCAACGCGTTTTATGATTATATTTCAAATGATAAGTAAATTCGTTTGAACAATACGTAATTTATAAAAATTTTTGTTTTGTTGTAAGTTACACTTAACATTTTTAAATAAAGACTAAATAATATAAATAAAAATTAAAATTCATTATATTAAAGTACGAAAATGTCTGCCCCTCTTAATTTCGAGGCTAATTCGCCGTACGAGATGAGCCTTGGCACGTGGGTGCCAAGGCTCATCTCGTATTAGGTATATAAAATTTACCTACAAATATAACTAATTAAAAACGAATGTCTTACAAAATTTAAATACTCATCTATAGAAGACGATGCGGTCACCGGAAGGGCTATGGTTATCAGACAGGACAATTCGTTTTTAATTTATAACAATTTCTTTTATAATTAGAAAACATTTTGCAGCAAGGGCTATGCAAATAGAGTTCAACGACTCGGCGCACGAAACCTAGCGAGCGAGCATTTCCTTATGCGTTGAACTCTCTTGTACCGCGCCCCTACCCTAGACCACGGTTACTCCACTCCCCTAACTGATTCGCTCTTTTCATAACAAGGTGTAATGCATAAACTTTTTCATGAAGTTAGATAAATCTATAGGTGTTAAAAGTTATATTGCCACTAACATTTGTTTTTATCTGAAGCACGACATATGGCGCGGTGTAGTCCGACGGCGCCCATGGGCATTCGGATATTTACGGGGGCTGTGAATACTATGTCAGCCGGCTAGGTGCATCTTCACATTATGTTAAATATTAGATCATGTATTTCAATAATCACATAATGTTTAACATTTTAACAATTAAAGCATTAACATAATTTGTAGAATAACAAGAACAAAATAAAAAAAATAACAATTATAAATTACACGTTAAATCACCTAAAAATAACACGTTCAATTAATGCGGTGACAAGAGTTAATAGTATTATAATAGAAATATATACATAAAAATAATAAGAATATTCATATTTTTTTTTTCCAAATGATTGTCTGAGTATCAATTCCCGAAGGCAATCATTTATTTGCTTCCATCAATATCACTCGTAATTTCAGCTATTAAGATATCGACGAGGTAGTTTTTTTACGATTATGAGCTAACTTATAACATTTTACAATCAAATTTATTATACCTTTCCGATTGAATAAAACTGTGCTTATAGTATCTAAAGCGCACGAAAGAGATAGGTTGTAATGTTTGTAAATATTTGTAAAACATGAGGAAGTACTCAATTTTGAACATATACCTAACAGAAAATATTATGGGAGAGCAATTATTATTTCCTTCTCATCCATACAGGTTCTGGAAAGCGGCCCGTGAGCGAGTGAGAAAATACTATGATGATATGCCTGTCGTGGGTTTAAAACGTAACAACTTGGTATTAAAGTAAAGACAGAGATAGTTACAAATTATAAAATATATACATTCATGAACCATTGTTGTTGAATCATACATACATACATAGCGTCAAGCCTCATTTCTCATTTTCGCCTTATTTTAGGCAGAGACCACGGATCTCCACTCACAATGTCCGACAATTTTGTTGCATCATCTCTATCTATACTTCTTATAAATGGGAACGTCTGTCTCTATGTATATTTGAAGTAAGCTCCAGAACCACTGAACAGGTTTTGATGCGGTTAGCACTAATGGATAGAGTAGTTCTTGAAGCTCACTATAGGCTATATACCATCACGCTAAATAGCCTTAGGGCTGAGCGGTATCAAATAAATCGTATAGTATGGACGGGGGAGAGAGAGAGAGAGAGAGAGAGAATAAAAAGGGAAGCGATCGGTTATTATAATATTTGAGTTTAAATCGGATTTGCTATTAAACCGAGTCTACCGCGAGCGAAGCCGCGGGAAAAATTAAGTTGTTACATAAAATGAGTGTTACAAGTAAAATACTAAAGGCTTATTTGCCGTGCACGGCTGACTGCATTGCCCTAAGGCCCACAAATTCTGTCGCCTCTGGCTAAGACCTCTCAAAACTTCAGCGCACCATAAACCACAACACAAATAACCGGATGGAACACTATTGCCCACAGTTGCCATTCATATTGTGTGCTTTACCGCATTACCGCGGGAAGATAATTTATTAAATTTTTATATAATCCGGTTTGGGTGGCTGAGTGGGAGGGGCCAAAGCGCATGCTCCGACCAGCCAATATCACCTCCGAGAAGGTAGGTGCCATACCGGAGACTTCCCTGGATTGCTGGCTATACTGGACTATAGCGGAGAACACAACCGAGGCTGCTATGCGGCCATCTTAAATCCAGTACGGTGGTATCGACCCAGTCGGCTACAATTTGAGCCTACCACCTAGTGAGGGGCAAGGGAAGGGACCTACAGTTTTACACCGGTGTCCTTCCATCGAGTCACGCAGCAGGCAGGTGGGTCTACGTGCTTTACTTGCTGCTTGATAGTTATCTTGTACTAATACTTGGCTAAACGTGCTGGTCGGTGTTGTGCTGCAATTTACAAGAGTACTAGCAGAAAAAACACGTATTACTCTGCTTACCCCGATTGTCGGGATACAGCGTGTAGTATGTAGAGTAGCATGTAGTATGTATGCAGCGTGTAGAGTAGTTAGTAGAAACTACTTTTTACTACTAAGTTAGTAGACTGGCCAGTAGAAAAAATTGGAAATTAATCCGCAGCAGAATAGTTTTAAAGGGAAAAGTTAATTTTACGATCAAGAAAAAGACGTAATTATTGCATTATTGCAACCATGAAATAAAATAAAAATTACTGTTCTCATATTACCGATCACGCAGACGAAGTTATTTATTTTACTCGGCATCAAACGGTAAAAGTGAAATATTCCTCAAGTCGTTTGTAAAAGAGAGTGGCCGTTTCTTTATCTCGACCCGACCTCCGTGGGAAAGAGTTAGCGCTTTGTGTCACCAACAACGGTTCATTGATAACCCAAATGGAGTCCCTTTTAATAGAAGCATTTAGCTACTGTAACAGTTATTGGATGTAGATAACGAGGATAAGCATGACACTTGGCAAATTAAGGCTCATGAACTCGGGGAAGTGAATATAACGAAATTGACAAATAATATAGAATAGAATAGAAATATCCTTTATTGTACTTAAATATAAATTTTACAAAAGGCGGACTTATTTCCTATGGCAATCTCTGCCAGTCAACCTTTCTTAATGGAAAACATATATAACGTAGCAACAAAAGAAGAATAATGAAATACTAAAGAAAGTTAATTAATAAAAGTAAACAAGCAGACGCTTTAACAGCAAATCCGATTTAAATTCAAATATGATAGATAATAAATCTTATATTCTGTCGCCCTCCCTCTCCCTATCCCTCTCTCTCTCCCTCTTCCTCCATCTCCCTACCTTATTTCCCCCACCCCTCCTCCCTTACTCCCCCCTCCGCCTCTTTTCTTACTTCCCGCTCCCATCCTATCTTATTTCCCCCCCCCCCCCTCGCACCCACCCATCCCCTCCCTCCCTTTCCCTAATCCCAAATCCTAAGCCTTCCAGTTCTCACAGAAAACGTGATGGTACGGAACCCTCTTTACGCGAGCTCGACTCGAACTTGACCACTTTTTTTTTTAATTATGTTACCATGGGATTACACTTAATTTACAGGAAAACGTAAACGAAAATACTAATCCTTCTACTTCAACGACGAAACTTTGGTGAGTTTTTGTCCGAGCGCCCGCGAAGACAAAAAATAAATAAATAAATAAAAATTTGCATGCGTCCCGCGGTCAAAAGCTAGTTCGAAATAATAAAAAAACACACAAAATAACGCGGACATTATTACCTATATTTTTTCATTAGATAGAGATGCAAATCCGAAAATAAAGAGAGTGAACAATGAAAATGCTTAGTACTAACATGTACTTACAAAAATAAACTATAAAATATTAGATAAAAGCAAGATAATAAGGAACAACAATAAAATGAAAACGAAGAGTGCCTAAATTATTACTTTTCCTTAACTGGACCGATCACTGGCCAGCAGCGACTCAGCGCTTCCAAGAAGCGAGAATCTCCTTGACAACAATGCCGCCCACTGTGCACTTTGTCCGTACAATAAGGAATCCGTTTCTATGGCCACTTATTATGAAACATCACCTTTTGTTTGTTGAAATGAAATGAAGTAAGCACCTATAATGATTCTTACCTTACTATATAGGTTGTAGGGTTTATCCCGGCCGGGTTGCTACCACCGCACTGAGTGAAACGTCGTGTCGGTCGAAACGGCTATGTAAATAGTTTGTGTTTTCCGTCCAGTTCAGTGTAGCCGACATGACATGAAGGGAATGGCACCTAGTTCACCTGGTGTTATGGCTGACATCACGGATATTGTAGGTGATGTAGCCAACCGTGTCAGTTTCCAGAAAATAAAATGAAGAATGTGAAATAATTGTATTCGTTCGTAATAGAAGCCAGTATATTTTTATAGTTTTTTGTTGTGATAGATTTTTTTTATTTGATTAGATTTTGATTTGATACTCTGTGGTAGTAGTAATTTGTATCTCTTGTTAGATTTTTTTACACGACTGCGCGAAGCAAAAAGGAGAAAACAGGCCAAGTGCGAGTGAGACTACCTTACCGAGATTCTGAAAGACACATTTCTTGTATCGTGATCCCCTTAAATTTTTAACTTTTTATTTTTTTGTTAAAACCGCCATAATAAATAAATAACACATATTATTCTGAAAATTATTAATATTAAATATAAAAATTACGGTTCCAAAAATACAGCCATCGGACGGATGAATAGACAGACAGACAGACAGAGGTTGTAGGCTTAGTAATAGGCTCGTGTGTATTCAGTAAATTACTAACTGCACTTGTACCTAATATAGTTTTCATCCATCTTGCTCATCTCGCGAACAGCTAATATATAATGACAAAGGGTTTTCGTTGTTCGCTTAAATAAATCGTAGCCGGGCAATGAGTCAGCCTCGCCTTGCGCCATTCTTCACTGTCCCGCTTTCTCCGGATCCCTAAAAAATCAATTCGTCTCTTGGGCCATTCGTCCTTCGTGCCGAATTTATCCTTGCCATTGGTGGAAACTGGTCCTGCCGGCCACAGAACAATAGCATACGATATATATCCATATGTAGCTATATTGAATAAATGAATCGTGATATTGAGAAACCCCATAAGTCATAATTTTAGGCAAAATTGTTTTTTTTTTACGAAAATTGATTCATTAAAGTAAGGCTACACAACATATTGCGGAGAAACCCCACAAGTCTCTTAAAAGACCATAGAAAAATATTTACACTTAATATGCATAATCAGGACAAAGCACATTAGTCACTGACTTATGGGGGTTATTCATGTTTAAAAAGAATCTGTAAGAAATAAACAAAATATATAAGATTATTATGCAAGAGATGTTTAATTTTATTGAAAATAAGGAGAAATACCATAAGTCAAGCGATTTCAAAAAAACATTATTTAATTATACATAAATATTTAAAATAAAAATCATGTGAAAAACAATGAAATTTGGGTTTATGTTTCAAAATAAAATTAGAATTATACTAACGTTCAAAAAATTTTTTTCAACAGACAGTTTTTTCTATTTCCTGTAAAATTTATCACCATTGACTTATGGGGTTTCTCAATATCATGATTCAAATAATATTGAATGTTTTTCTTACGGGAGCGGTTGGCTACATTACCTACGACAAAATGCTCCAAAATTATCCTTCAGATTAGCGTCGCAGGGGAGCATTTTGTTCATAGATTGGTTCATTCTTGGGAGCTAAAGGCGAAACGGTACTACTATAAAATAAAATGGAATAATGCAAGGAGTGCTCGGAGGAGCTATTTGACGCGATTTCGCCGTCTATCTAAACTGTACCGAGCGAGCGCACTGGGTGATTGCATCCCTAGCCTAACCTACACGCTGGAGTTACCGCGAATCGTTTCTGCAAATGTTTCCTCAACAGAACCGGTAAGCGACACACATATCAAATGTATATACGTAGATAGAGCGATCCAAACAATCTAATATGCTAATGTTTATATTTCTGATATAACCATAAACTCAACGTTACGTTATTTTTACGCGACTTCTTTACAAGCGGTCATATTATGTGGTGTGGGTGGGAGTCAGTAAAAAAAAGCGGCCACGTGCTGCTCGGACTCACGGACCGAGGGTTCCGTATCACCTCATCACACAATATTTTGGGTTATGTATGTACAAAAATTAAAGTGTTTTGGAAAATCACGAAACTCCTAAATTCCCAAAAAAAAAAATGTATCTTCTTTCATTCAGTTCGGGACAGAGTTCGCACTATAATCACGCCAAGTTTGTTGCTTGTATGTATTGCCGTTTTTACTATAGAGCAAAAACAAACAAAAAAATCGTTTAAAACCCCGTTTCATGTATGTGTGTTTCTTTATTTTTAACCCCCGACCAAAAAAGAGGGCTGTTATAAGTTATAAGTTTAACGTGTGTGTGTATGTGTGTGTTGTGGCATCGTAGCTCACAAACGGATGGAACGATTTGGATGCGGTTTTTTTTACTGTTTGTTTTTCTTTTAATTAGGCCATTCAGGTCGCCATAATAGCACAAATATTTTGTGAATTTCAACCGGCTAATCATTGCGGTTCAAAAGATACAGCAGGACAAGGACATACGTAGACGGACGGACTGCGTTGGCTTATTACAAGGGGCCCGTACGGAACCATAAAAAAACCGGCCGCGAGTCGAACTCGCGCACCGAGGATTCCGTATCGCCGTGTCATTCATGGCTAGCGCCACTCACGCCATCTAGATGGCGTGTTATGAAACTCTTCATATTAGTTAAATGTAATGATTAGCTAAAATGCTTCATAATCTATTCGGTAGATGGCGCGCGCGCATACACTTTTTGGTTTCTTCTATGGGAACCCCGTGAATTTTTTACTTTTTCTTATTTTTATTATTTGTTGTTATATCGGCCATAATAACATGTATTCTGTGAAAATTTCAATTGGCTACCTATTACGGTTCAAGAGATACAGCCCTCGGACAGACGGACGGACAGACAGACAGACAGACGGACGCACGGACGGACAGACAGACAGACAGACAGACAGAGGGCGTAGGCTTAGTAATAGGGTCCCGTACCGGATACGGAACCCTAAAAACACTTCGGCCCATAAAGTTCGCGATCTGTCAAAGATTAGCCATCTTGTGTCGACAGAGAGCATCTCATAGAATTATCGATTAAGATGATTTATGAGAAAGGGTTACAGCAGTCTACTTAGTTAATGATGCGTCAATTTTAGTGGGTTCTCATGTGGAGTGTGAGAACGTGGTTGCGTAAAACTTTAGTGTTTCATTAAATTATGGCTCATCGCTTGGTACATTTTGATACATTACAAGACGCAACTTGATTACTTTAAAACACTTTACCCAACAAAGTTTGCTTAAAATTTTTGACAAAATTTACTTATACTCAAATTCGTCTATTATTGTACATACATATATACATACCACACGTCGTATCACGACAAACGGGATCAGCAGAGTGATCGGTGTTGCGCTGCAAGTACTCTTGTAAATTACAGCACAACAAACACCCGACCACCACGTTTAGGATAATTGAAGACATCAGGTGACAAAGGTGCTTTGAAACACAAACAAAAAGCTGAGAAAATTGATGTCAAAGGTTTTTAAATTTAGGACTGAATCATGCGTTCATGTGGATGAAGGTGTTTTGTACACATTAGCTCTTTCATCATGCACAAAAAATTCTATATTTTTAACCCCCGACGAAAAAAACGGAGGGGTGTTATAAGTTTGACGTGTGTGTGTGTGTGTGTGTGAGTGTGTGTGAGGGTGTGTGTGTGTGTGTGTGTGTGTCTGTCTGTGGCATCGTAGCTCCCAAACGGATGGACCGATTTGGATGCGGTTTTTTTTATTAGGAAGCCTGTTTAATCGGGATGGTTCTTAGCTATGTTTGTAATCAAGTAATAAAGTAATTAAGTAATAAAAAAAATTATTATCTTAAAAAGTGGACCGATTTGCATGCGGTTTTTTTTAAAAAGCTTGAAATAAAAGTTAAATTACAAATTTTAAAAACCCCCGACTCTTAAAAAGTCAAAAATAATTTCCGTTTACTTACTTAAAGGAGTCGGGGGACCGCTAAGTAAATTAAATATAAAGACTCAAAAGTTGCGCGGGAATTTACTTAGCGGTCTACCGACTCCTTTAAGTAAGTAAACGGAAATTATTTTTGACTTTTTAAGAGTCGGGGGTTTTTTAAATTTGTAATTTTATGAGATGATCTTTGGAGATGATCAAACTGGAATAAGGTGTTATATGACCATAACACCTTCACCACTTGAATAACTCCTATTTCCGTCGTGATTTCGGATTTTTCGTCAGTGCCACTTGATTACTCGGCACATAACACCTTCATCTACGGTAAAAAAAGCATTTATAAAAAAAATTTACATAGTACCTTCGTCCACTCACGTCTTCAATTATCAAGCAGCAAGTAAGGCACGAGGACCCAACTATAAATACCTTATACTGCATGACTCGTTGGAAGAACCGTGCCGAGGTGAGAGGTGGCTAGCCTTATTGTCTTATCTTATTGGTTATAATGGCGACAAAAAAAAACCGCCCCTATGCGAAATTACCGGTTTTCGTAATTTTTCCCCAGTCGCGTCGCAATTCCCTACAACTCCCGAGAACCGCAGCTCTAAGTCGCCACACTTCTAAGATCAATCATGGCAATCAGTCAGCCAAATCTTTTTTTCTCCAGCGAATAGGGCTGGAGATTCAAAGGGGCAACGCGGCTAGTGTTTTGGGTACGGTGGGGGAGTCGGCGGAGATGGATGACATTTTTTTTATTTAATAGGTGTTAATTTTAGTTTTAGTTTTTTTTTTTCATTGTTATTGTGATTTTAAATACAATGTATTGCATATCTACATACTCTGCATGGCACACTTATGTTTGGTTTATTATGGTGCGGGTCCCAGGATTTTGGCCGTTACTGGAAACCAGTGTTGCCTCTCGTATCTCCGCAAATGTCGTCTCTCGGCAAAGAGTTAGTACCTAAAAGAGAAGGGCAAATTTGGACGATTGACCGCCCGACCGTTGAGGCTAGCCGTGGTTCGGACTGCATTTAAAACTTATTTAGTGGTAGAGTTTAACCCGGTGCTTGACTGATGACTTTACTGAACCTCTTAGTATTTTATTATCTTTTTTTATGCATATATCCTCAAAATATTTTTTTTTACTTAGTATAGTATGTTATATTTATAGTAATTAAAACTTAGTATGTAAGTTAAATTAAAAAGCTGTATAAGGTTTCTTGCCTGGTTCTTTCTTATAGATTGTGTTGCTGCAAAAAAAACTTACGACGAACCATACTGATTATTATGCATAATATTACGTCTGAATGATATATTGTTAATGTTGTGTGTTCTTTATGGCAATAATATCTCAATCTGAATCCGCCATAATATTCTGTGAAAATGTCAACCGGCTACCTATTAGGTTGAAACTATACAGCCCTAGTACGGTCGAATGGACGGACAGACAGACAGGCAGACAAACAGACATACAGTAATACGCTTCTGTATACGGAACCCTAAAAATACAAAACCCAAAAAAATCTTTTATATTTGTCAGCCTCGATAGCTCAGTGGTGCAGACAATCGACTGTCGCTAGTACTAGTACTTGGATGGGTGACCGCTCGACTGTTGGAGGCTGACCGTGGTTCGGATTCCACGTAAAACTGTAGGTCCCTTCCCTTCTTAACTTACTAAGTGGTAGGGTTCAACCCGCCCGGGTTGGTACCACCGCACTGAATGAAACGTCGGTCGAAACGGCTATGTAAATAGTTTGTGTTTTCCGTCCAGTTCAGTGTAGCCGGCACGACCGAAGGGAAGCACTGACGTGGCACCTAGTTAACCCGGTGTTATGGGCTGACATCAGTCATCACATCACGAATGTTGTAGGTGATGTAGCCAACCGTGTCAGTTTCCATAAAAAAAAAATTTAGTATTTGGCTAGTCGCATTTTTCAGTATTTTAAAATCACGTAGATCTGTTGTATAAGTTCGCGTAGATAGACCGATTCACCAACAACGAGAGCAGTGATGAGCAGAGCCTTAGGCGCTGCCGGATAACGGAAAGCGAACCGCCTACGTAGAGCATTCCGTAGCTGTGCACTCGACTTAATGAAGTTGAAATGTATCGAAATACGAGCGCGCGGTCGCCTCCGAAACGCGAGGACGCGAGAATTAAAGGAGAGAGTTCCTTCACCCGACGACCCCGGTGGACATACATACACCGCCAACAGACAAACGCTTCGTGATCCAGAAACGCTGCGCGGGCGTCGAACGCAAAACGAAGCAGAAAAACCGGCCAAATGCGAGTCGGACACGCGCAACGAGGTTTCCGCAACAAAAAAAATTATAATGAAAAAACACGTTTCTTGTACACGTATGGCGACAACCATAATTTTTAACGTTTTCTATTTTTCATACCTTGTTGTCGTATCCGCCATAATAACACATATTCTGTGAAAATTTCAACCGTCTAGCTACGGTTCCAAAGATACAGCACTAGGAAAGACATACAGACAGACTGACAGACAGAAATAAGAAAATACAGGACAAAGCGGACTTATCACTAAAACTGATTTCTTCGAGTCTTCGAGTCGAAGACTCAACTGGGTCGATACCACCGTACTGGATGTAAAATGGCCGCATAACAGCCTCGTTCTGTTTTCTCCTCTAGTCCAGCATAGCCAGCAAATCCAAAGAGAAGTCTCCAGTATCGCACCTACCTACCTTCTCGGAAGTGTTATTGGTTGGTCGGAGGATGTGCTTTGGCCCCTCAGACTCTGACACGCATACCGGATTACACAAGAAAAATGTACGTGTCACTATACAGTTATTTAATTATTTATAAATGTTTGGAACATTCCGGAAGTTAAATTAGAATAATTTTTTTTATCCCATTGAGCAGTTTGTTATTGTACGGTATCTATTCAGGATACACTAAAAATACAAACAAATATAAATTGAAAATATATATAAATTTTCAGGAGGGTTTTATGACCATCATCTTCGGAGAGTGCCTCCATGTTTAAAAGATTTAAAATGGTGATCTCTCAAAAACCGTGACATTTGGTATTGAGGTAGTCATCATCATCATCATCAGCCCCTATCGGTCCACTGCTGGACATAGGCCTCTCCCAAAGCACATGTTTAAAAGATTTAAAATGGTGATCTCTCAAAAACCGTGACATTTGGTATTGAGGTAGTCATCATCATCATCATCAGCCCCTATCGGTCCACTGCTGGACATAGGCCTCTCCCAAAGCACATGTTTAAAAGATTTAAAATGGTGATCTCTCAAAAACCGTGACATTTGGTATTGAGGTAGTCATCATCATCATCATCAGTCCCTATCGGTCCACTGCTGGACATAGGCCTCTCCCAAAGCACATGTTTAAAAGATTTAAAATGGTGATCTCTCAAAAACCGTGACATTTGGTATTGAGGTAGTCATCATCATCATCATCAGCCCCTATCGGTCCACTGCTGGACATAGGCCTCTCCCAAAGCACATGTTTAAAAGATTTAAAATTGTGATCTCTCAAAAACCGTGACATTTGGTATTGAGGTAGTCATCATCATCATCATCAGCCCCTATCGGTCCACTGCTGGACATAGGCCTCTCCCAAAGCACATGTTTAAAAGATTTAAAATTGTGATCTCTCAAAAACCGTGACATTTGGTATTGAGGTAGTCATCATCATCATCATCAGCCCCTATCGGTCCACTGCTGGACATAGGCCTCTCCCAAAGCACATGTTTAAAAGATTTAAAATTGTGATCTCTCAAAAACCGTGACATTTGGTATTGAGGTAGTCATCATCATCATCATCAGCCCCTATCGGTCCACTGCTGGACATAGGCCTCTCCCAAAGCACACCACCACACGCTGTCTTCCGCTCATCTCATCCCTCCTCTCTGCTACTTCTCTTAGGTTGTCTTTCCACCTAGCCGGGGGGCGTCCCAAGCTACGTTTGCTTGTACGTGGACTCCATTCGTGCACCCGTCTACTCCAGCGGTTGAAGGGTCTGCGACAGATGTACCTAGCCCACTGCCACTTCAGCTTGCTAATTTTCGACTACCTTAGTTCTTTGTCGTATTTCTTCACTACGGAATTATCGATCAAAAAAGTGATACTGAGGAGATAAATATGGTTACATTTTATGTTACTAATGACCCCATTATCATCTACAAACCCTTACTATTTATAAATAGGTACAAAATACATTACCCTTCTGTTGGCTTCGCCGTAGTCGGGTAAAATCAACGTTTATATATAACACTAAGACTAGATATATAGATAAGTACTGTGTGAGGCCGGTAGTTGAAAAGAATAGCCCCACTGCGTCTCTTCCCTTGCATGTCGTAAAAGGCAACTAAGGGATAAGAACGAGATGCCGTGCTAAAGGGCGACAGGCTAGCCACCTATCACCTTTTGGCACGGCGGCCCTTCCACCGAGTCGTGCAGCAGGTGGGTCTTTGTGCCTTACTTGCTGCTTGATAGTTATCTTGTCCGAATACTTTGCTAAACGTGGCGGTCGATATGTTGTGTTGCAATTTTCCAGAGTTCTTGCAGCACAACACCGATTACTCTGCTTACCCTGAATGTCGGGATACAGCGTGTGCGGTATGTATGTAAGACTATATACATAATTTTCTACCCGCAGAAGCTCTGCGCACGAAAGCTATAGCAAATGCTGCTGGCATGGCACCTAACTGAGCGTGGTTTCGCGAGGAGAGGTGATTTTGGCTCTGTCCACTGCACCATTGGTCTCTCGGCACAGCCACCCATGCTGGTTTACATAACAACAAAAAAAAAATAGCAAATCGTCCGGTGGCAATCATGCGAATCCCGTTCATATCGTATGCAAATAAAGCCAAAAAGTTATTTTAGCCAGTTCCTTCTCCTGTCCGACCTTTGTATATTTATTGGTGGCCAGTGCGTGTACGGTCTGAGGCGACAAGAGTCCGCGCGTGCGTCGCTGCGCGTTTGCACCCACACGCTGCGCTCGCTCCGCCGCACAGTGGGGCCTAATTTGGGCTCCTTTGCCCTAGGATGTCAATTTATTTCATATAGCTCAACAGTAAAGCAAGTAAAGCAGGACGAAGCCGTACGGGGTTCTGCAGCAAAAGTACTTTATTAATGGTCGTCGATATTGCTTTAAGAGAGGCATGCTCATGCTCACTCATGCTTTCGAGAAAATTAATGAAATGGTTCCCGTCCCATACAACGAAAACACAAATAATTTGTTTTCCACGTAATGCACTTAATTTAAATAACTGTTTCTTTAAGCTCCTATGGGCTCCTGGTACTTTCATGCGAGCAGTTACTCGGCAGTCATTTTTAGTTTTGTTATATATAAGTGGGTAGAAGAAATTATTTATTTATAAGCAATGTGATGCCAGCAAATATTGAAGGAGGTGTTTGCCCGTCATTGGGTCCACACTATAGCTTTAAATACGTTGTACTTATACATATTGAATGTAAATATGTCGGCTGATCTACATACAGTCATTAAAAACTGATTGGAGTAGGTGAATGAGTTTGCGGGTAGATGTGTACTGAGAATTAAGAATTGAGATGTTCTTGTTACTGGGTAGATAGAAGTGTACAATTTACTGATCAACCACCTATAATACAGCCATCAATGGCCAGTTTAGGTGGGAGTGATCATATTTATGTCTATCTAAAACATGCAAAATGTAAAAAATCTGAGAATAATGTTATTTGTATTTGTAATGTTTGTATTTGTAATGTTTGTATTTGTAATGTTTTTATGTTTTAGAATTAATTAATAAAATCTTTTTTACTTTTACTTTTACTTACTTTAATGTGTCCGACCTGTTGGTGAACCTTAAATAAATAAATAAATAAATAATATGCTTACTCAGAATGTCTGCCCGGATGTATTTAGTATTTTTATTACGTAAAAAAAATTAAAAATTAAAAATCCTAGGGCAAAGGAACCCAAATTAGGCCCCACTGTGCACCGCGCCTGCGCGCCTGCCGCAGCACCTAGCCCGCAAGCACGCGACTCACTACCTTACGTAATGAGATCCCGTAATAGGTTTCAGATAAGCGCATTGTTAGTTGCAATCTAGACCCAATTCATCAGTGGCCGTTGGCGTGGCGTAAATACAGAGTCGATAAAATACGCAGTTGTGTAAAACTGCCAGTTCGTACAATTCGCCAGTTTAGGTGGGACGATGTGGGCACTGTTCCGAGGACACTAGCGGCGTTGCCTCGCTGGATGGCCACACTGATACGCTGCCTCAGGAACTCGAGCGAACGTTGTTCTCCTGAATCAGCGTACAGGGACATCCCGATGTCTTTCGCGAGCCGCTTCGCCTCCTCAGACCATGACCCCATCGTCTCCGCCAAAAATGCAGCGAAGATGTGCTGGTGTTCCACCGAACTGTATTTGGTGTCTACCATACCTTTGAAATCCCATGAGTGTATATAAGTTTTCTGACTAATAAAATAATTAAAGAAATTAGAAAATCTTCATTGCACGCACACCAAAACATTAAAAAAAACAATGATACGTAAAGGAAATAAATACAGAAGAACAATATAAATATACAATAATACATTGAGAAGGACAATAAATAATCACTATAAGTGATTTCATCAAGTCGATTAGATCAACTACAAGAACTAAAACTATATCAAAGCTAGGTATAATAAGTTTCATAGAATTAAAGTAGTATAAGGATTTTAGCCAGGTAGCCGGGAGTGGATGGATGAGAAGAGCGGAAGACCGCGTGTGGTGGCGTGCCTTGGGAGAGGCCTATGTCCAGAAGTGGACCGATACAGGCTGATGATGATGATGATGATGATGAAGGATTTTAGGTTAGAATTTAGATGTTTTATTTATTTTTTATACAGAATATATAATGTTCGAACGGAACACCGAACGGTCAAGTATGTAATGTTTGCACAAAATATTCAGACGCCTTTACGACATTCCGATTGCCTTCTTATCGCGACCTTTTCACATTTATGTTTTTTTGTCGCACATTGCGACTTTGATACAGCGCGTGCTTTATATAGGATGTATGTATGTATGTATGTATGTATGTATGTATGTATGTATGTATGTATGTATGTATGTATGTATGTATGTATGTATGACAGTATGTATGTATGTATGCATGCATGCATGCATGCATGTATGTATGTATGTATGTATGTATGTATGTATGTATGTATTTTATATTTATATTGAATAGGTACGGATGTACATCATGTTTCATCCATTGCATCTTTTTAGGGTTCCGTATCCGTCGTACGGGACCCTATTACTCGGTGCGCGAGTTCGACTCGCACTTGATCGGTTTTTTTAAACCTACAAACGAACACATTCATCTACAAATGTATGAACGTATCATTATTTTTAAGATTATGTGCAAGTTTTTTTTTATAGAAAGCGCGATATGTGGCTTTCGGCCACCCATAAGGTGTCTAACGACGGCCATAGACATTCGGTCATACGCGGGGGTTGCGAATGCCGTGCCGGCCTTGCTGTACTTGGGGGGAAATATGTACGGTACATTTAATAACACTATGAATTCCTGAGTTCAACTTGAGAGATAATCAAACAAAATTAAATAGATAAAACAAGAGTAAATACACATAAATCTAATAGCGAAAATACCTAAAAGAATCATTAGTATACTTACTTACACTAACAACATAACTACATACACACTTTTATACACAGGCGTAGGTGCAACTCAAATGGCAATAGATACAAGAGATTAAATTATACCCATAAATCTTAGATATAATGGCACCTACCTACACATTCCAGTCCCAAACAAAAGAACTCGCCTGCCACCTATCGTAGATCCTTCGAAAGGCTTGTATGAATTTTGCTAGACGATTACTGAAATCAATTATTATTTGGATGCAATTAAAGAAAACTAGTTACTTTCGATATTTTTAGGGTTCCGTATCCGTCTTACGGGACCCTATTACTAAGCCTACGCTGTCTGTCTGTTTGTCTGTCTGTCCGAGGGCCGTATCACTTGAACCGTATTCGGTTACGGTGAAAATTTCAACGGGCTACCGAATTTCGGTAGACCGTTGAAATTTTCACAGAATAAGTGTTATTTATTATGGCCGATATGAAAAAATTATGAAAAAAAAGTAAAAAATTCACGGGGTCCCCATACAAGAAACTAAAAAGTATATGCGCGCTATCTACCGAAAACATTATGAAGAAGCGCTGACCGATACGGAACCCTCGGTGCGCGAGTTCGACTCGCACTTGGCCGGTTTTTTTGTTATTTTTGAATTACTGTTCTTGTACTAGCATTATTTTGTACACAAGTCAATACTTACAATAATATAATAAAATGTTCTCTGCCTTACTTGCTGCTTGATCGATTGAATCTTTTTCGAATACTTTGCGAAACGTGGTGGTCGGTGTTGAGCTGTAATTTACCAGACTTACCCCGATTGTCGGGATTCAGCGTGTGTGATATGTATGTATGTATGCATGTTCTCTGTTCTCACTCCACACTCTTCCTTCCTTACCTTTAATAAAATCCAACGTCTGCTTTCTGTCTGTGTGTCTGAGTGTCTGAGTGTATGTCTGTCTGTCCGCTTATAACTCGAGAACCACTGAACCGATTTTAATAAAAAAAAATCTACTGATAGCTTGATTCTTCCCATCAACTATAGGCTACTTACTATCACGCTAAATGGCTTATGAGATTAGCAGTGAAGTTAAATATGAGAGCGGGCGGAGCCGCGGGCACAGCTTGTTCATGATAACCGAAAGGTTGGCTGGAGGAGAAGCTGTTGTGCTGGCAATAAATATATTTTTAATTAGATTTTATATTTATAATACTACTAGCTGTGCCCGCGGCTCCGCCCGCTCTCATATTTCACTTCACTGCTAACCTCATAAGCCATTTAGCGTGATAGTAAGTAGCCTATAGTTGATGGGAAGAATCAAGCAATACGTAGAATTTTGTTTTATTAAAATCGGTTCAGTGGTTCTCGAGTTATAAGCGGACAGACAGACACTCAGACAGAAAGCAGACGTTGGATTTTATTATAGGTAATTATAGGTAAGGAAGGAAGGAATATGGAATAAGGAAAATGGTACAGTACAAAGTCTGAGCCGCGCGTTTATCCCAGAACAAGAGATGCTGTGTGCTGGCTGAGCTGAGAGTATACAGAGTCATTGCGAATGACAATCGTAAGGAGAAAGTAGTGCACGAAGCTCATCCATCGAGTGCCTTACTTGCCAGCTGGCGTTCACTTTATGTTGGTAATCATACTATGGTGGGAAATCGATTTGAATATTATGATCATAATTCGAGAAAATCGCAAATACATACATTAGCGTCACGCCTGTTTCCCAGTGGGATAGGCAGAGAGACAACGTATCTCCACGCGCCACGATCCTGACACACCTCTGCCGTCTCTTCCGCTCTCATAATGTTTTTCATACATGTGTATTGTTTATTGTACAATTTCATCCATAGGTAGGTAACTTACGCTTGGACATGTCGAAAATTCCGCCAGTTCTAAATTCAATGCGAAGAAGAACTGACAAACAAACTTCGCTAGTCACAATGTTTTCATGCTCGTCGGTAAAATCGAAAATTCATACTTCCCAGTGGGATAGGCAGAGACGACGGACCTCCACGTGTTTTCAGTGTAGCCGACATGAAATGAAGGGAAGCACTGACATGGCACCTAGTTCACCCGGTGTTATGGGCTGACATCACCGATGTTGTCCAATATACCACTTTAAGATCTAAACAACCTGCCGTCAGCACCAATTTCTTTGTTAGGTTATTGCAATGGTGGTTATCGCTCTAACATACTGATCCTCCACATAGGCGCGGGACGCGCGCCGATTTCGCAAAACTATATCCGTCTTTACTCGAATCGAGTCGCCTTATTTGATAAAAGATTATCTTTCATGCGCCTGCGTAGGCCGATCTATTCGAACGTGCTCCAGCGCATTTACCTTACTTGCACTGCGTGCGAACTGCGATGTAGCAACGCTCAAGTTTATATGCGTACATAGTGAACAGCAAGCGTTGCAACGAAGTATAGCTCTTAAAATACAAGAGATAAGGCGCAAAGTCGATTGAATAGACTGACGCTTTACAAAAGGCTTTCTAGTGCTCTTCTTTTGATAACTAACTGCATTCGAACGAATACAAACTCATCTTTATATCTATCGATAAACACAGGCTGAGGCTGCAACGAACACTCAAAATTCCTACGGAAGTAGTTTCGTGTTTTTGGCTTTTGCTGTAAAAATTCATTCGGTTCGGAGCCCAGATAATTATTTATTCCAGGTTACAATGTAGTTTCAGTGTAATTTGTTTTTCGCGTGATTGACGGACAAATGTTTTCAGACCTTTTCATGACGTGTATACAAACATATCGTATATTGTATTGTATTTGTATTGCTTATTGATCATTCATATGGCAGTAAGACTCTTAAGTGCACTCGAACTTGTCACAATTTGTTCTACCCGGTTCGCTTCGACCCACGAAGAAGAACCGACAAGAAACTTCCCTGCGATTTTTTTTTGTACATATGATTACAATTATTTTAGTGACTAGCCACACAATTACATCAAGACTTATTAATTAAATGTATCAGGTGTAAAGAGCCTTTGTCAAACTTTGATATGTAATTTGTATCAACTTAATTATGTTATTAAATTAAACATACATAATACCTATTAGTATAAGAATTGTCAAAAAAAAAACAATTTACATACTTATAAATATAGATATTTATTAGAAATATTCGATTTATGCATAAACAGTAGGAGAATAGCTTCTTCCACTTACACTGTAACCTGAAGTAACCTAGCCTGTAACTGCTATAGAAGTTGCGCATGTCCCTATAGATATCTCTTATTTTTCAAGAAGTCGGCATTGAATTTTATTCAATGGGTTAGCATTGAGCAATCGAGCGCGACTCGACCTCTTGACCTCCACTTACTTTTCATTTTAGGCAGTTTCGTTTCAAATCGCTCCTATGGCTCCGTTGCCTGCGAATAGTATAACCCTGAAGGTAATGTTACTGGGGTCTGTGACGCTCATGAAATTCTATACAACAGGGTTGACGAAACACAAGATTTAATAAATATGTAGACAAAAACAACAACAGAGGGATTAATGTCATCGTTTAGACATTTTATGTAAATTATCTGTAAAGTAAAATTATGTTGTTTTGTTTAATAATCCTTGTGTTTTTTTTAATTAGAAACCTATACATTACATTACATTAGAACACATTTTTTTCGTACATTAGAGCAGGCCTCCGGCCTCGCCCTTAGTTACTTACTTCCTTCGACAAGGTTTATTGTTTATCTGAACCCAGTTCGGCCTTCGGCCTCGCCCTTAGATACTTACCTACTTTTTTCTTTTTAAATAAGAATATAATGCGATCGAAGCCGCGGGCAAAAGCTATATGTCACTAAATATGTTCAGTTCATAACCAGTTTAACCGTTTTGTTTGTATTATTTAGTATCACAAAATATTCATTTTCAAATGATTTTGAAAGAATAATTTGTCATTGTCAGTTATTCACGCGGACGAAGTCCTTTCCAATAGATATTTATAAATAAATAATAATAACGCTGTGAGCGTAAAATTCGCAGATCTCGTGCGTTACACGACCTTCGAGGTACTTTGAAAATGAACTCAACAAAATAAAAAAAAAGTATTACATTTATATATTTTTTATTATTTTTCAAAAACACAAGCAGCTTAAAAAATGTAAACTAAAATTTATACAGAAAAAGAGATAAGCTTGACATAATGTCTAACTAAAGTAACAAATTAATAAATATCAAATATAAAAATATTATAATTTTATTTTTATATTTTATTAATATTATATTTATATGTAAAAATCATAAACTTTAATGCCACTACTCAGATTAGTCCGCGCGCCGCACATACCTCCCGCGATATTCAAAATTCCGCCGCATAAAGGATAAGCTACAGCCTAGACCGTGAGAGATAGCGAGGTCCCGTTTTTTGCAAATTGTAGCCCAACTCAATACTCCGCGGGTTTTTTTTTCATTTTTTCGATAACATTTTTCATTTTCGAGAAATCGCCGATTCAATGAGAGAAGACACCAAAAAATCACGTCATTTTTCGATTTTTTTTTATTTTTTGAAAAACGTTTTTGATTGGTCCAAAAAGAATTTACGCAATATTGTAGCCCTCACCGAGACGCATCTTTTGACACTCCAATCATCCACGTAGCTGTAAAATTCACGACACCAGGGCGATGTCGCACTTTTCCTTGAAATGGGTGCCCTACCAACGCGATCGAAAAAACATTTTCAATGTTAAAAAATGCCCATATGTATAGATAAAAATTAAAATAAAACAAAGTCCCTCATCGTGATATCCATTACAGATGTTTTAACTCACAAAGGCGGGCGAGCCATACTTGTAGTCACGCGCGCTTGTGTGCCATGCCACACGCGGCTCGCGCGATACTGAGGTCTCTCCAGCTTACGCACACAAAAAAAACCGGCCAAGTGCGAGTCGAACTCGCGCACCGAGGGCTCCGTATCGCCATGTCATGGTCAGCGCTGCTTCATACTGTGTTCGGAGATGGCGCGCATACACTTTTTAGTTTCTTGTATGGGGACCCCCGTGAATTTTTTACTTTTTCCCATTTTTATTATTTGTTGTTATAACGGCCATAATAACACAAATTATGTGAACATTTCAACAGGATACTTATTACGGTTCAAGAAATACACCCCTCGGACAGACGGCGTAGGATTAGTAAGTAATAGGGTCCCATACGACAGATACGGAACCCTAACAATGTACATGTCAATCTACACTCACAACTAAAACCAATCAGCCTTCGTGAGATAAACCAACTAGGTATACCCTTACCCCAACTAACGGTTGAATTATAATTATCTAACCTAACTAAAATTGACTCTAATAAAATACCATATGCTCATCATTTCAGAATGCTTCCAATCACAGACAACATACCAGATTCCAGCGCGTCGAATCGGCTCATATGCAAATGCATAAAGAGCGTAAGAGGCTGCAAATGAAACGTCGGAAAGTTACCGGCGCGTCGTGTATACTTGATTAGAGGCATTAATTCGGCCGGGGCCCGAGCTACACGGAAAAGCAATCAAAATAAATCGCCATGGATGGAAAACGACGCCCGATACCACCAATGCACACCCGGTTACCTACTAAATGCATTGACACCGTTCTTATTCATGATCGTATGTTCCCATAGAGCAACGCTGATAGATTCTGAAATTAAACTAAGTTATTTATATATGCGCAGAATTGAAGTAATAATATTGGATGCAAGCTTGCTGCAAGAGATTCCCAGTAACGGTGCAGGTAGTATGTGACTAGTTTTTAGGTTTCCATACCCCGTACGGAAACCTATTACTAAGCCTACGCCGTCTGACTGTCTGTCCGTCCGCCCGTCTGTCTGTCTGTCTGAGGCCTGTATCTCTTGAACCGTAATAGGTAGCCCGTTGAACCCCCGTGAATTAGAAGAAACCAAATGTGTATGCGCGCGCGCCATCTACCGAATAGAGGGTGAAACATTTTAACTAATCATGACATTGCAACACACATGACAACTAATATGAAGCATTACATAACACGCCATAGATGGCGTGAGTGGCGCTAACCATGACATGGCGATAAGGAACCCTCTCGGTGCGCGAGTTCGACTCACACTTGGCCGGTTTTTTTTTAGGTTTCCGTACCCCGTACGGAAGCCTATTACAAAGCCTACAACGTCTGTCTGTCAGTCTGTACTGTCTGTTCGTCCGTCCGATGGCTGTATCTTTAATAGCTAGCCGGTTGAAATGTTCACATAATAATTATGATGTGTTATTTATTATGGCGGATATAACATAAAATAATAAAAACATGTTACGTATATAGGTATTATATACATTTTTTATTCATAATACCTTTATTTAAAAATTTAAAAATTTAAAAATTAAGGACGGTCCAACAAGAAACGTGTTTTTAAAGTTTTTTTTAATGTGGTACAGAAATCTTGATGGCCTAGTCCGGCTCGAACTCGGCCGCTTTTTTATGTAGGCTTTAAATACAATTACTTGGAAGGGTGCATTGATATTAATGGAACTTAACTGACTGGTACTAAAGGCAGCCTGACATTTTTAACACGACCTTTCTCTTCACATCCGGGTGTATGAATGTAAATACAAATCCGGGTGTATGAAGTCGTATATGGCACTTGCTGTGCACTGTGACGTTATTATTGTTTCACCTTGATAAAAGCACATTGTCTGGTTTTGCAAAAGTTTTTCGACACCGGATTTGGAACACAAAAGCACGTAAAATACGCAGTTCGCGATCGTTGTCAGATTTTGATAGCACCCTGTGGCACCGTCTCCGCTTGTAGGTATAGTCTTCGCCCTCTAAATACAGCTAAAAGCTGTATGGTAGCTGTTTGATACATGGATGGACAAGTATGTATGTATGTATATTTATTTGTACATAATACTATATATTTAGTAATTTATATGTATTAACACATGTATGGCTTGTATATTCTTATTATTATTTTATCTTCAATTCTCGCGCTCAACTCTTTTGTTACTATAGTAATGTGATATATGTCTAAAATGTGATATATGTGATGTATGATATCTGATATATGTAATAAAAATGTAAGTATGTATACATACTTACATTCCACTATATTATCGAATCTCAAACATCGAAAGGTTGACTGTAAGAAATCTCTCTAAGGGATAAGTCCGCCTTTGCACCTTATGTAAATTTTCCAATGTAATTGTTACTGTTTATTGGACTTGGTTGGTTGGTTTTTTTTGTTTACTGGACCAATAAAGCATTTTCTATCTATCTTTTTTTTTTTTTTTTATGGATCTATCTATCTATCTATCTATCTATCTAAAAGCAGTAAAGGCATCAACCCATCATTGTCACCGGTAATGATTTGCCATGCGGTATACGTCCTTATGCGCTACTGCAGTAAAGTTCAGTTTAGCATAACTGATGCCGTGCTATAGGGGGACATGCTAGCCACCTCTCATCTTGGCTCACACCGAATACTTTGCGAAACGTGGTGGCCGGTGTTCTGCTGCAGAGTCCTGGCAGCACAATACCGATTACTATGCTTACCCCGATTGTCGAGATACAGTGTGTGGTATGATATGAAATAGGTATAAAACTTAGGTATACGTTAACATAGCTAGGTACGTAGATAATCAAACTGAAATAGAAATAATTTAAAATATCTTAGACCAAACACCATTATATCACCAACGAAAATTTTCAAATAAATAATATATAGGTACAACAGGTAACAGTAGGACCTATATTGTACTTATTAATGAAATACATAACATTGTGTTAGTAAACAGTCGACACCAAACCATAACTGAAGGAGTTGAAAAAAAAGTAAATTTTGTAATACAATGTAAAAAAAAAATAAAACCCTCCAAAACCCATGGAATGTCTTTTCGGGGAAGGTGAGTGGACGACCCAAATTAACACCTCCCCGTTTAGGTAAACTCCACACAAACAAACCCCACTTCTACCAACAAAGAATGGAAGAGCGAGTACCTTATTCAGAAATGCCTAAACTTTAAATTTGGAATTTGAAAGAATGACGCGTTCTAATTTCACACGCATGCAATAACGTCATCAAACAAAGGTATTTTTTTCGAAAGTTTTTTTTAACTAGGTACCTACATGAAAAAAATACTGTGATTGTAGAAATGGTAATGTAGGTTCCACTCATGATATTAAACACGGAAGCCTATTCTAAGCCTACAACATCTGTCTGTTCGTCTGTCTGTCTGTCCGTCCGTCCAATGGCTGTATCTTTGGAACCGTAATAGCTAGCCGGTAGAAATTTTCACAGAATGTGGTGTTATTTTGCGGTTATACCAAATAATAAAAAAAAAATAAAGCCAAAAATCAAGGAGTCCTCATACAAGAAACGTGTTTTTTCTTTTTTTTTTGTGGTGCAGAAACCTCGGTGCGCGAGTCCGACTCGAACTTGACCGGTTTTAAACCGACTTCTTCAAAAGGAGGTTATCAATTCGACCCGTATGTATTAACTATACAGTACACAGGAGTACAGGACACAGGATCTACGTTACGTCAGGGCTACGTTATAGTGTTCCGGTTACGCTAAGATGTGCCTCTCATACAAACCGAATTGTTACGCGCTCCGATATACAGATACGGTAGCGGGCTTACTTACTTTCTTCTTTTTAAATACGAATTTCACGCGAGCGAAGCCGCATGCAAAACTTAGTAAGTATAAAATAATTCACAACAAATTCTGACACGCGGAACAGATATCGACCACACACAAAACATACGTATAAAGATTTGGTAACACTTTCGTGCGGGACAAATTTGATACCCTATCATATCGGCTCGATTTAATATTCTCTCATCGAAGTAGGATGCTATCATATGCTTATACTATGCTATGCTATGCCCACTCAACACCGCTACGAAACTGCTTTATGTAGTCCTCGTCTTAAGCTGGAGTTATAGCCGACCCTCGCTCGCTAGATCCGATCGCTATCGATAGGATGCCGCAATCGCAAGTCTAAATTGGATCGTAAAAAGCAATGGTCACACACATCAGTACATTTTCTCTGCATCCGTTTAATTAGGAAGACTTATGTTGTAGCGAGAGAAGAAAGTTGACTTGTTGTGCATTTTGATTCAAATTCAAATTCAAATAATTTATTAAATAAAGAAACATGGTATACAACATAGAACAATTTGCGTAAAAATAAATTGAAAACATGTTCCCTTCAAAGGATTGTTTAATTTTTGATGCTCAGGTCGAGACATTTGACTTTCGTCTGTGACGTCTCGAACCCGTTTTCTCGGTCGGTTCTCAAAAAATAAAAAATAAATGTATGTACAAATAAATATACAAATTATTTTTACAAGTATGCATGTATGTGAGTGTATGTAGGTGGGTAAGTAAATGTAGGTAACTATAATGAATGAATGATGACTTCATCATTCATCATTCCTACTGAAACACTTGTTTCAGTGCGTGTGTATGATACTTTTGTAAGATTAACATAATAGTGTGTATGAATGAGGGTGAGTGTGTGTGTGGGGGGTCGGGTGATGGTGTGTGTGTGTAAGTGATTAGGTGGGGTGTGTGCATTATTGCATTATGTGGCAAAGCATGTGTTCACATGTGTTATGGGAGTTTGATAGGAGCCATTTTTTAATTTTAAACGTAAAAGTTTTTTTAATAAAAAGTGTTTTTAATTCTTTGGGTATTTGGTTGTACAGATTGGGGCCTAGGAACTTAGTTGTATGTCTGAAGAATGATGTCTTGTGTCTGTCACGTGTCAAGGTTTGTCGGGTGTTTGCTCTTGTTGGTATGTTTATGTAAATGTAGTTATAAGTATATAGGTTTATAGCAAAGTTTTAGGACAAGATAACCTATCAAGCAGCATAGTAAGGCACGAAGAACCACCTGCTACATGACTCGGTGGAAGGATCGTGCCAAGGTGAGAGGTGGCTATCCTGTCGCCGTTATGCACGGCATCTTGACCTTATAACTTAATCGTCTTATACGACCTACACGGTGAGAGGTGCAGCAGAGGTATTCTTTTTAAGTACCGACCCACACCGTTCGTGGTGGTCGATGTTGTGCTGTAATTTACAAGAGTACCTGCAGCGCAACACCGACTACTCTCCTTACCCAAATGGTCGGGATACAGCGTGTGGTATGTATATGTAGATATATGTGTAGGTTTATAGGGAAGAGATGCCGTTTTTAATACTGGCCAACTTTGAAATTAATTGTCTTTGGTTTGATGTGAAATTCCATGTTCATTTATTTTTTCAAGTCATTTTACCAGTTAATACGATAAATTATAAGAAAATTATTATAACCTACTTCTATTCTTCTACCTACTTACAACAGTTTTGTAAATACTTAATTAAATATAAGTACATATTATTTACATTTTCAAATGCCGGTTACAGCGAGCTCTGGGTTTAGTTTCGCAACCATTCAGACTTAGTTACACGTGGAATACAAAACCTAACCATCTCGCTTAACTTGAAGTTTATGAATACAAATTGCAAAATTTTCAAGTTTCTACGTTACTTAGTTTTCGAGAAAACACTCCGTTACGGGCATGGAAGTGATCTTATAAGAGTTGCGTTTTTACCTTTAAAGGTACGGAACCCTAAAAAAATCATAATCATAATATACATATAAATATTGTCATTGTCGGCGTCAAACGTCTCGTACATTCTTGGTACATGCACCACTGACTAAACCACAGAGCATGAAATGCGCGCGCCCGCCCCTACTAGAGGCGCCATGAGCGCGATTTCTCTACAAAGCCGTTGAAGCCTGTGATGACTTACATATGTGTGTTGTGCGTGTGCATTTGTTTTGTGCGTGTGCCTAACTTGCTCCTCTTTGTGTGTAGTGTCGATACTAGCACACACACACACACATACGAAGCGCTAGCAGCTCAGCGTACGGTTATTGGGTTTCAAATATCATCGCTTAGGGCGCCTCTAGTAGGGGGCGCGGGCGGTAGGTATTTGATGCTCTGTGGAGTAAACCTAATCAGCTTGTTTATTTGATAAATGTTTTCTCTTTTCTTTTATTTCGGAATAATTAGGTACATAGGTACATTGTCAGCCTCGGTAGCTCAGTGGTAAGGTCGGTCGACTGCTGTTAAGCAACCCTGAGCGCGGTCAGTACTTGGATGGGTGACCGCTCGACCGTTGGAGGCTTACCGTGGTTCGGATTCCACGTAAAACTGTAGGTCCCTTTCCTTCTTACCTTAGGTACTAGGTGGTAGGGTTTATCCCGGCCGGGTTGGTGCCACCGCACTGAAGAAACGTCGGTAGAAACGGCTATGTAAATAGTTCGTGTTTTTCGTCCAGTTCAGTGTAGCCCACATGCATGAAATCAAGGGAAGCACTGACATGGCACCTAGTTCACCCGGGTGTTATGGGCTGGCATCACGGATGATTGTAGGTGAAGTAGCCAACCGTGTCAGTTTCCTTACGTTGGAGGCTGACCGTGGTTCGGATTCCACGTAAAACTGTAGGTCCCTGCCATTCTTACCTTACTAGGTGGTAGGGTTTATCCCGCCCTGGTTGGCACAGCAATGAATAAAACCTCTGTCGAAACGGCTATGTAAATAGTTCGTGTTTTCCGTCAAGTTCAGTGTAGCCGACATGAAATGAAGGGAAGCACTGTCATGGCACCTAGTTCACGCGGGTGTTATGGGCTGACATGACGGATGTTGTAGGCGATGTAGGCCAACCGTTTCAGTTTCCATAAAAAAAGGTAGTTTTATGTATTTCTATCAATTGTGAATAAATTACTTGCACGTGCAGAAAGTGTTGACGTTTGTGTGACAATCGCAGAGCAGCGATGGGCAGCTGTTATTGTTAGGTGGAAACTTTCATTATCACTGTACGTGCTCGTGCGTGCTCGTGCGTGCGAGAGGCGCTGACTATTGCAATAATTATTACGATGTTTCATTACAATAATCACTCTCGCTAGCACAATACGTACTTCAGACACATTTATATAAACACGAACGATCTACTTACAGTTTTCAATTACTAATAATCATCATCAATCATCAAATAATAAATTTGTAAGGGATGGTCATGGAGTAAGTTACTTTGTTTTAGGATATACTGCGTTTGTAGACTCTAAAAATTGACGATTATTAGAAATATTTTCTGTATGTATGTATATTCCTCCATAACTCTTAAACCGATAATCCGAATTCGATGAAACTTGGTACAAGCACATTTGTTTATACGGGACACGGGATAGGTTAAATTAAATTCAGTTCCGGTTACGCTAAGATGTGGTTCTCATACAAATCGAATTGTTCCGCCGGCACGGTACGGTAGCGCGCTTGCTTTATTATTTTTAAATACGAATTTCACGCGAGCGAAGCCGCGGGAAAAAGCTAATATTTATATATAATTTTTTGACTATCATACTACTTTATGCATGTTTAATACTAGCATAATTAAATTGATACATTTCACGTATCAAAGTTTGACAAATAAAGGCTCTTTACACCTTATACACTTAATTAATAAATAAGTCTTTGTAGTCAGAATTCTTAGTAAAATTGTTAATCTTGCTCTCCAGCTGTGTTTTCTATAGACTGTAAGCGCTGTTATTGTGGCTATGTAGTAATTAAAATGTACTTTCAATAATATGACGTATGAAAAAAAAAGTAAAAAATACCCTTCGAAATTTCTTGCCGGTTCTTCTTCGTGGGTGTAATCAAACCGGATAGGACAAATTTGTGACAAGTTCGAGTGCAGTTTTACTGCCATAATAAATATCAATAAACAAAAACCAATAAAAACAAACCAATCAGAATTGATCAAACTCTACCATGCGTGGGCAAGGAAAAGGACCTACGTATTATACATTGAAATCCGAGACAATTCAGTAAATCTTGTTAACTATTTAACTAACATACATATCACACGCGCTGAATCCCGACAATCGGGGTAAGCAGAATAATCGGTGTTATGCTGCAAGAACTCTGATAAATTACAGCACAACACCAACCACCACGTTTCCCAAAGTATTCGGACAAGATATCTAACAAGCAGCATGTAAGGCACGAAGGAAGACCCACGTGCTGCATGACCCGGTGGAAGTACCGTGCCAAAGTGAGAGGTGGCGAGCCTGTCGCCCTTAAGCACGGCATCATGCCCTTATCCCTTAGTCGCCTTTTACGACATGCACGGGGAGAGATGCAGTGGGGCTATTCTTTTTACGTACCGGCGGCCCCACAAAGAATGAGGATTAATTTCCTTATGTTATTGCACTAAACGCTGATACCACGCACATTCATTACAAAATCCTTCGCTCTAGTACCATATGTACGTGCGCTGAACTTTCGGATGTGTTTCACACAAGGCTAGCGACACCGCTAGAGCCGCTGTTTACTCAAAGCTCGTGACACAAGGATCTAGGCAAGCTGCACTCCGTGAGCTATGAATTCTAGCTTTTAATTTGCTCAATCAATCCGTCTGGCGCAACTTGCTTCTCACGAAGTATTTAAGCTTACGGTAGCTTGGGCAAGCGCCGTCCAAGACTTTCTCGAGTAAACCGTTCTATAGCTGCTTCGATCTGTTTAGTACCTACTTTTAAATTTATTACAGGCACTACTTTACTTAGTAGCTTTTATTGAAGGTTCCGCCGGCGGCAGTTGAGTGGATTTACCAAATGATGAGATATTTTTGAATATTGATGTGATAGCTTGGTATATTTGTGAGATATTTTAAGTATATATAGGTATATTTAATGCAATACCTTTTTCAATTTCCATGTCTACGTGTTTCGTTCGCCACAACACAAAGGTCAGTTTGTAAAGAATGCTGCATTGTATTAAACTCACTTTTTATGATCTTTGTTATATTGGTAAGCAATTAGGTATATTTTTACATTTATTCACACATTTCTTTTTATATTTAAAAACAAATGGAGTTTCCTCCACCGGCGGAGGGGCGAGCCCAGGCTACCTATGGTCGGGTCCCAAAGAGAGGAACCTCCGGACGATGCGTGCAGTGTCGAGCAGGGCTGCCTTCTGGATCTGGCCCTTGACCCAACCACTCAATCGAGGCTCTTCGCTGTCAGCCCATGCGCTGATACGACTATGGGCACAACGATCGTCGAGTCGACGGGCCACATTTTGGTAACCTCGTGCTGCAGATCTAGATACTTCATACTTATTATATTACTAGCTGTTGCCCGCGGCTTCGCTCGCGTGAAATTCGTATTCCAAAGAAGAATGTAAGTAACTAAGGGCGAGGCCGAAGGCCGAGCTGCGTTAAGGTAATCGATATACCTTCTCAAAGAAAGTAACTAACTAAGGGCGAGGCCGAAGGCCGAGCTGCTTTCAGGTAAACGATAAACCTTTCTCAAATAAAGGAAGTAAGTAAGGGCGAGGCCGAAGGCCGAGCTGCGTTCAGGAAGACGATAGACCTTCTGGAAGAAGGGAAGGAACTAAGTGCGAGGCGGAAGGCCGAGCTGCGTTCAGGTAAACCAAAAACCCTCTTCCGCCTTCGGGCCTCGCCCTTAAAGACTTCCTTTCTTCGATAGAATATAATATCGTTTACTCAATCTATTTATTTCATAAAAATAAAAAAGTAATATTAATAACTAAAGAATTAAAACCTACCTAACAAACATTAAAATAACTATCAAAACGGGCATTTTCAAATGTTCTTAGAGCACTTGCGGCATTACTCCGCTGGATGGCAAGGCTTACCCTTTGAATGAAGTACATACGCCCTTGATGGCGGGACATCAGTTGCGTCAACCAGCAGAGGCCCAAGCCTCTTTTGGCTTCACTGCTCTCGGACCGAGGGTTTCAACCGCAAACGCAACAAATTCGAAATCTTGAATTATATTTCTATATTTGTTGCGTTTGAGGATCTCCGCCCCAGCCTCGGCCGCGCCAGCCGCTCTTGAAGATGTCCTAACACGACTTGGAGCCAATGTGAAAATAGTCCATGGCACTAAGGTGATAGCATCGGGCCTCTTGCCATCCAGCCGGGAATAACCGCGAGGTTCTAGGATGCACGGTATATTTGCCGTCAGAAGCGTGGACTTTATAATAAAATTTAAATTAAATTAACTCAATCTTAATATTAATTAACTTTATTCGAGATGGTTTAGCTTCTTCCTGAACGCAGCTCGGCCTTCGGCCTCGCCCTTAGTTACTTGCTTTCTTCGAGATGGTTTATCATTTATCAGAACGTAGCTCGGCCTTCGGCCTCGCCTTAGTTACTTACTTTCTTCAAAAATGTTTACCTTCTTCCTGAACGCAGCTCGGCCTACGGCCTCGCCCTTAGTTACTTGCTTTTCTCGAGATGGTTTATAGTCTTCCCGAATAGAGCACGGCCTTCGGCCTCGCCCTTGGTTACTTACTTTCTTCAAGATGGTTTAGATTCTTCCTGAACGCAGCTCGGCCTGCGGCCTGGCCCTTAGTTACTTGCTTTCTTCGAGATGGTTTTTCAATTATCAGAACGTAGCTCGGCCTTCGTCCTCGCCTTAGTTACTTACTTTCTTCAAGATGGTAAGCTTCTTCCTGAGGGCAGCTCGGCCTTCGGCCTCGCCCTTAGTTACTTGCTTTCTTCGAGATGGTTTTTCAATTATCCGAACGTAGCTCGGCCTTCGGCCTCGCCTTAGTTACTTACTTTCTTCAAGATGGTTTAGCTTCTTCCTGAACGCAGCTCGGCCTGCGGCCTCGCCCATAGTTACTTTCATCGAGAAAGAATATCGTTTACGTGAGCGCAGATCCGCCTTCGAGCCCGCCTTTAGTTACTTACTTTCTTTTTTTGAAATACGAATTTCACGCGAGCGAAGCCGCTGGCAACAGATATATAAATTTTATTGCACCTTTGACAGCGAATTAACTTCGACTTTCAATTATTTTTTTTATTTATCAAACAATTTGTCACCGGCCAGCTCACGTCGAGATGACAGTTCTCCGTTGTCAACATGACATTTAAAATTGTTTTTTGGATTACGTGATTTTTATTATATTTTTTAATTATTATGTTAATCCGGGATATACACTGTCACTATAAAAAGTTTCGTCAAATTCCGTTCAGTGGTTTTTGCGAGATGCGCGTACAAATAGACATTTTTGCATTTACGATTTTATTATAATGTATAGAAAGAATGCATAGATATGTATAGACTATTGTGTTCAAGTTATAAAAAAGAAGAACTTGTCATTTTCGTTGTACCTATCTACTTATTTTAAAATTTCGAATGAATATTTTATTCAAATTGTATTTGCTGCCAGTTCTCAAGATATAATTATGTACTTTGGACTACGTGATTTTAAACGCGCAATAATGTTTTTATTATTGTTTAATTTTTTTTTTATTTTTGTTATTTTTTTTACCTATTATGTTAACCCGGCATATAAACTGCCACTATACAAAGTTTCGTCTAATTCCGTTCAGTGGTTTTTGCGTGATGCGCGTACAGACAAACAAACAAACAAAAATTTTAAAAACTGTTCTAAAATGTTCAGTATCTCATTTTAAGCCACCCTGGTTAGTTTTTTTCCGAATACATTCAATGTACAGACTTTCTTACCTTTACGATTTTATTATATGTCTAGATTTACCTATAAAAATGTATGTGACATTTAAAAAAGCCTGTTAATTGCGAACCTCGTTCAAATACAAACTGGCACATGAAAAGCTATTGCCTCCGCGCGGCGCCGCGCCTGCACCGCAGGCTCTCAATACGACCGAACCAACGAATTAAATCTTAAAACCACGAAGAACGAAGTATTGTCAGCCTCCTCGCTAGCTGAGTGGTGCGGTCGGTCGACTGTTGTTAAGCAACCCTGAGCGCGGTCAGTAGGTACTTAGATGGGTGACTGCTCGAACGTTGATAGGTCCTTTCCCTTCTTAACTTACTATGTGGTAGGGTTTATCCCGCCCGGGTAGCTACCACCGCACTGAATGAAACGTCGGTCGAAACGACTATGTAATTAGTTCGTGTTTTTCGTCCAGTTCAGTGTAGCCGACATGCATGAAATGAAGGGAAGCACTGACATGACACCTAGTTCACCCGGGTGTTATGGGCTGACATCACGGATGTTTGTAGGTGAAGTAGCCAACTGTGTCAGTTCCCATAAAAAAAATCTCAGTTAAAAAGGCAGCTTTTTTCGCAGACGCTTGAAGTAAAATTTGTAGCCTATCTATGTATAACATGTACGTAGTATAGTAAAATTCACTGTACTAAGTCGCTCGCTCGTCATGCTGCTACATCCAGTGGCGGCGCTAGGCGTCGTCGGCGACGTCGGCGACCCCCGCGCCGACAGCCTCGCGCCTGAGGGGGCCTCGCAAAAATTCGTTTACCCTAGCTGACTCCCTTTGGGATCGCGCGATCCCAAAAATGATCATCAAAGTACGGTCGGCTATTGCTTGTTGGGTTATTTATTTTAATTTGTGATTCAAATTCAAAAGTATTTATTGTGACATGTGATATTTTTGGAGAAAGAGCTAAGTGGTTCAAGGTAGCGGGTTGGCTCCTCGTTGGGTTTTTCGAAACCGTGTCTAGTCGAAGCAGGGTTGCCAGATGGTTCAGTTGAAAAAGCCGGACATTTTTCATCAAAGGGCCTTTGATTTTTTTAGAAACTAAGTGCAAAAGGTTTCATGACCTTTACTTTTAAAAATGAAGGGGAGATAGAGTAATTAAATAAAAGGGTTGAATTGATCGAACTTACTGAACAATCAAATAATACGGTAAGATTAGTATTAAAAAGTTGTAAAAAAAATATTATATGAAGTTATAGTTATAATGAAGAAAAAACCGGACGTTTTGATGTACGGTTTTTCATTATTTAGGAGACCGGACACAAGCCTCAAAAGCCGGACTGTCCGGTCCAAAACCGGACATCTGGCACCCCTGAGTCCAACAATGTTCTGTATGGATTGTTCATGTAACTTTTGTCAACATTTGATTAGCAATAAAACTCATATACTCATACATCAGTATCATTCTACTTATAGTTTTGTTTCTGACTGGAAAATGAAAGGGGCCTCGCAAAGCTGATCTCGCTGACGTCTACTTTGGTCTAGCACCGCCACTGGCTCCATGAGGTAAGTAAGTGTATAGTGTACACAGATGGCGGTTCTTTACATACTGTCGCAAGTCGCATGGCAGAATCAAAATGTTGTGCAACATCGTCACCGATGTTAAACGCGAGGTTCAACGTTTCGACCTCTTGGTATTAGATTAGGGATGCGTTACGTCCATGAGATATCTGGCCGTGTAGCCAGTATGAGTGCCCCTATTCCGACCGAGGAGGCGAGATGAAACGTAATAAAATGCAAATAAAACGTGAACAATAAAGTGTAAGTACGATATGTGGATGCGTGACTCACAGATCTTATTGCGTACCAATAAATACTTACACGCACGTGAGTAGGTGTTGCTCAGGGAAGTGCCACCCTAGAAGGGGCATATCTTCGTTGAGGAGGTGAAAGAAAGTGAACAAAGGCTCAGTACTATAAAAAACTATAAACTGCGCATGATGGAAAATATTAGAAAAACTAATTTATGGGAATGAAGGATAAGTGAACAATTCATTACAATTTTTTTTATGTTTGTCTGTGTGTCGGTTTGTCTGTTTGAGTGTTTGTTTTGCTAAGAATCACGTGAAAACGACTGATCCAATTCGAATGGACTTTAAAAAGAACGAATAATTGATTACTTGATTAATTAATTCAATGAACATATAGATGGGCTACATATCATCACTTCTATTTTAATTTGAGCTGAGCATTGGGGTCGGAAGTGGACACAGTCAGAAGATAATTTGTGTATATAAAACAAAGAAACAACAACAAACACAACTTATAAATAAAAGATGTCCTCTATAGGGGCCAATAACATTTTCCCTAGGACGGACGCAGCATTCCCCCTCTGAATGGCGATAGAAACACGCTGACGGAATATATATGTATATAAGTATATTATTATTGTTTATTTGTCGTTGAATATGGCATTGGTTTCTCTAAACTGGCATTAAAAAAACAATACCAGCAGAGCCACGGACTCAGCTAGTCACAAATATACATATATTTTTTTTGTTCACACTTGTTCATTGACGCATATTTTGTCTGCTGCAGAATGGAGTGAATGCACACCAAATGTTGGTAACAAGATAAAATGTGTGCGATACCGTTTCTGCGTATCTATTTATTTCGATAGTGTTGCTTGCCTGCAGCTGGGGGGAAGGGGGAAGGATGGGGCAGCTGTTAGCGTGAAGTCAGCAATGGTAGTGTTGCTCAACCAAAACAAAGACCCTGAGACGACTTCTTCGCCTTCGATTGTCGTGTCGTTTTGCACTTATGACTCTTTCCAACGAGCATGACGCTTTCGGTTCGTATAGGACAAAGCTAGGGACCAAGCTTGGCTTAGTTCGAGAAGTACGTACGTGAAATAGTAAAATCATTTACAGAAAAAAAAACCGGCCAAGTGCGAGTCGGACTCGCGCACCGACGTTTCCGCAGTTTCCGCACCACAAAAAACCCATAAAAAAACACGTTTTTTGTATGGGAACACCCGTTATTTTTTTACTTTTAGATTTTTTATTATTTGTTGTTATATCCGCCATAATAACACATATTCTGTGAAAATATCAACCGGCTACCTATTACGGTTCCAAAGATACAGCAGTAGGGCAGACAGACAGATAGACAGGGTAGGCGAAAAACATAAATTTCGTCATTTCTTACGTTATAAAATAAGAAATTAAAAAAAAAATGTATAGAATAATTAGCGAAAATGTTTTACTAATTTGAGAAACTCTGTAAGTAAGTAGGTACACACTTTTGAGCGATGGCGCTTCCTTAGTTTATTTATTAACAAAACTTCACCGTTATATTGCCTTCGAATTAGTAGTCACCCACCACCCCGGTATGTACCTACTCAAACATAGCGAACACTGGCCTGTGTTTATGAACGAACCTCACTGATAGTAACTGACGCGTTTTCTGTTTGTTTGTAACGCAGCTATCTCAAAAGAGGATTTTTCAACCACACACAGATAAATTTGTTGAGTTTCGCCGATATTGTTAAGTACTGTGGCTACATAGTCTTACATAGGTTCCTACCTACATTAGGTATCTATATAATTATATACATAATCTATAATTTTAAAAAAAGTACCCTTTCTTTCGTAAAATGATCTTCTGTTTGAAAATAAATCAGTTTCAGTTCTAGTTTCATTTTATTTATTAAGTACCTAATCATATTATACTCGTATTATGTATACACATTTATTATACATGTAACAAACAAGACATAATTATGAATCCTGATAGTGTTGGCTATATCATCTACTACACAACTTGTTGATCTTGCTTGAGTCATCTCAGTGCTTCCCACTTGAGCGAGCCTGCTACACTGAACTGAACCACAGAACAGAAGTAATAATATAGGGCTACCACTGAAACGGAACGGAAAATACGAACTATTTTCATATTCAACAAACAATTTTGGCCCTCCTCTTCAATCAGTGCGGTGGACGACACTTGAATAAATACCTACTTCAATATAATTTATTTTTCTTTGTATTATTATTTATTAGTTTTTAGCTTACACCTAAAATTATCTTAACAAACTGAAAATAGGTAATAAAAGCAAATAAAAGGTGTTTTAAGTAGATTTTTTTAAGTGACCAGTTATTGTTAAGAGATGATAAGATAATCTGGCTGAGAGAACGTGGGAACAGAAAAGGATTAACTGCCATAAATCACATTTCCAAAGCAATATGTATGACACAGCCTACTATAGTGAATGTACCGTTTTGAGGCCATTTTTTAAACAAATAAGTACCTCTACTCTGGAAAACTGAATAGAATTTTTTTTTATTTGATTACAGTACAGAAGATACTTTAATAAATAGTATAAAGTTGCTTCGTAAACTCAGATGCAATTTAATGCTTAGTTTAGCAGACATTTTTAAATAATTTTTTTTTTCAGGACAGTCATACATACCTGCACATTTTTTTTCTTTTATTTACACAATACGTACTGAATTAAGACAATTTAAGGAAAACGTAAGACAATCTAACTTATGTTTTTTTTGTTCGGTTTTTTGGGCTGTATACGATTTTGAAAAACAACAACCTGTTTTGGAAGCAGTAACCGCTGTTCTTGGATTCGCTAGCTCGGATTCTAGTAAGAAATATTTATTAGAAATGTCGGTTTTATAAGCCCAATAGTGGGCCTATAAAACAACTGAATAAGATTTGTATGCTCATCATCTCGAGTGCTTGAGAAAATAATTGGGCCTAAATAGCTGTTTGTGAACGATGCCCAGTGCACGGCGAATATTTTTCCAATGTGTCAGTTTCTGAGGTTGGGGCCTTACACGTTTGAGCCATTGTAGTGACGACGCTTCAATTATTCAGAATTCCGTCATTTTCGCTTTAATAAACCAATTCATTGTGCAATATTTTACATACATGAATTCCGACAAGCAGTGTTCAAGTAGCCCGCTAGCAGATAATTTTACGAATTCGGCTTTTGGGAATCCATAGAAGTGTTGACGTAAGTAGTGCGGTCACACGCACAGATTGAGAAATAATGTGCGAGTCGCACATTGCGCAGCACTGACATGGCACCTAGTTCACCCGGTGTTATGGGCTGATGTTGTAGGTGATGTAGCCAACCGTGTCAGTTTCCATTAAAGAAAAAAAAGTGCGACAAAATGTTGAACAATGCATTTTATTATAACACCGCCGTTAATTTCTCTTCTCTCCGTTAAATCCCTTCTTATATTACTAGGTGGTAGGGTCTAACCCGCCCGGGTTGATACCACCGCACTGAATGAAAGGTCGGTCGAAACGGTTATGTAAATAGTTTGTGTTTTCCGTCCAGTTCAGTGTAGCCGGCACGACCGAAGGGAAGCACTGACGTGGCACCAAGTTCACCCGGTGTTATGGGCTGACATCACGGATGTTGTAGGTGATGTAGCCAACCGAGTCAGTTTCCATAAAAAAAAAAATTGCGACCAATGAATTAAATAATAATTTTTTTATAGACATGGCGACGAGACACTCACATAAGGTATCTAACGACGTCCGTGGACAGTTGTTCGTACGCGGGGGTTGCGAATGCCATGCCGGCCTGACAGTTGCCTATTCACGCCTCTTTTGAAGGACCCGAGACTATACTTGGGGGGAAATATAATATACGCATAGATATTTTATAATCACTGATTTAAGCAAGTTTTATTAAAATATGTTTTATTATAATTTTACCGTACCGTGTGGGGCCGGTACTTTTTTATTTTTATATGGAAACTGACACGGTTGGCTACATCACCTACAACGTCCGTGATGTACTTACGATGGTACCACGTGATGGTACTTAAAAAGAATAGCCCCACTGCATCTCTCTCGACGCATGTCGTAAAAGGCGACTAAGGGATAACGGCAAGATGCCGTGCTAAAGGGCGACAGGTTCGCCACCTCTCACCTTGGCACGGTACTTCCACCGAGTCATGCAGCAGGTGGGTGTTCGTGCCTTACTTGCTGCTTGATCGGTTGAATCTTGTTCGAATACTTTGCGAAACGTGGCGGTCGGTGTTGTGCTGTAATTTACCAGAGTTCTTGCAGGACAACACCGATTACTCTGCTTACCCCGATTGTCGGGATTCAGCGTGTGTGATATTTATGTACATGTATGTATAGTTTTACCTACTTTATTCTTATGTAAATTTGGGTAGAAACAAAATATCACGCAGACATTGCAATTCAATTAAATATGGTACAAGAAAAATGTCTCACATTCGCCTTCCGTGGGGCATTTTGCCCACGAACATTCTTAAGTATTAGGTACCTAAGTCGGTAGATACTTATGTAGATACGAAACCAATACGAAACAAACAACAAGCCAGTTTCAAATAATAAAAAGCCGTGCACGGAACTGTTCGGTTGGTCAGGTACCCAAATTAATAGGGTGGGATTTCCACAATTCCAATTTCTAAAGGCCTGCTTTCTCTCTCTCCTGTTACTTAGCTGACCACTACTTTATGAGGTGGCTTGATGTTCTTTGCGTTTCTAAATAAATATTCCAATTTTATTGTGGAATAGATACGCTTGAAGATATTTGGTGCAGTTGTACAGTGAATGAATCCAGAGAAGTCTCCGGTATGGCACCTACCTTCTCGGAGGTGATATTGGCTAGTCAGAGCATGTGCTTTTGCCCCTCTGACTCAGCCACCCATACCGGATTACATAAAAAAAATGAGATACTGCGTTTGTAGATTCTATGTAGGTATGATAGTAAAACTAAATTGACGATTTTTAGACATCTTTTCTGTATGTACGTATGTATGTTCCTCCATAACTCTTAAACCGATCATACAAATTCGATGAAACTTAGTACAAGCACATTTTACTATACGGGACACAGGATAGGCTATAAAATTCAGTTCCGGTTACGCTAAGACGTGGCTCTCATACAAACCAAATTGTTCCGCGCGCCGAAATAAAGGTACGGTAGCTAGCGGGCTTACTTACTTTCTTCTTTTTTTAAATACAAATTTCACGCGAGCGAAGCCGCAGGGAAAAAATAGTCATAAATATAACTTAAAAAGTCATATTACCTGAGCGCGGCAGGCCAAAGACAATACACTTACGCACTTCAGAAGAATACAATGTTCTCTTTGTGCGACCTTCGGACATACTTGTATGAAGATAATAATAACTCATACCGACGCATTCTGTGTGTGTGTGTGTGTATGAATGTACCCAGATGGGCAAAGCAAAACAGCTTGTATTTTTGTTATTATACCTACATTTTTCTGTGGGTTTATCATTTTTTTTTTGCACATGCAACCATTTTCGCAATGGGGCATCTTTTGTTACAGTACAAACATAACAAATAATCATAAATCTACAGTAATCTAGATAATACATCTATAGCACAGTGTCTATAGTCATATTATTATTACCTACTTACCTACACTGCATTCAAAGATAGTGGGTTCTACGAATTCAAGGAGTTTTATTAAAATGCAGAGGTAGAGCGCGCAAGGGAAGGATTCGTTATTTACATTGAGATCATCGATGCATTGAGATACATAATACTCGGTCATGTGGGACGACGACATCAAGTAGGTACGTTGGCGGAAAACAGTGGTTCCGTGCCGCTGAAGGTCTGGGAGGACTGGAGAAAAATTGGAGATGCATATGTCCAGCAGTGGACGCATACACACTGACTGACTGGCATAATATAGAATTATAGACTAAAAAAATAACACAAAATATAATCAATGTATTCTACATAGATTAAAATATAAAGGAACAAAGAGAATAAAAAGGAGGAACACCTTCATAATTTACGCAACTTAAATTCATTTTACTACGTGGTTGGATTTAGCCCGCCCGGGTTGATACCACCGCACTGAATGAAAGATCGGTCGAAACGGCTATATGTAAATAGTTTGTGTTTTCCGTCCAGTTCAGTGTAGCCGGCACGACCGAAGGGGAGCACTGACGTAGCACCAAGTTCACCCGGTGTTATGGGCTGACATCACAGATGTTTTAGGTGATGTAGCCATCCGTGTCAGTTTCCATAAAAAAAAAAATAAGTAGGTATAATACATATACCTACTTACTTGTAATACTGACAAACGTAGTATAATACAAATAAAGTTCAAATTATGTTTTACCTGCTCGCTGCATCCCAGGTTTCAAGAAACTTTGAAAAAAAAAATATTGTCTATAGTTTTTAAGTCTTCGCCAACTTCCACGAAATGTCTTGTTGTCTCACATAACAAATGACTCAAAGTTCTTATCAAACACTGAACAATAAAATGTAACAGCCAAATGTCAAAAGAACGATGGGGTTCTCTCTCCCTCAGTTCGTCGATTTAAAATAATCGGTTACAGTGCCAACTTTATGTATCATTTCAAATTACGAAAGATCCGTATGTTTCGAAAGATCCGATATGTTTCGTAACATCGGAAAAAGTGTAGTAGTGTGTTGTAAGGCTCTTGACTTTGAAACCTTCGAGAATAACGTACATACAGCCGGCAGGCATTCTGTGCAGTCACGTTTCTTTTGTTACAACCATTAGACACGATGCCGAAATGTCAATCGAAAAGGCATATTTATAAGATTAATTAAATGTTCGCTCCTTTCGTTAGAAACTGCAAAAAGCATACACACGTTCGGGCGGCACTTTAGAAAAAACACTGCACATTAAAAGTAACTTTTTCACTGTATTTTTTTTTTTATGAGACGCCGAGTTGCTTGCGCGGGCGAACGTGTGGGCGATCGCGGCGGAGGCGACGCGTCAGCGTGCGTCGGCTAGCGAGGGACGACAGACGGCGAGCGAGCGAACGACAGACGGCGAACAAGGCGAGCGACCGATCAGCGAACGAAACACGCACGCAAGCGAGCGAAGCGAACTCGCCGCAACCGGCCTGCGACCAATCGAGCAACTGAACGTGCGAGACGAGGACGACATAGCGATCGAGAGAAAGAGATACCGAGAAGTAGAAAGAGAGAGACTTGAAAGCCGCGTCTCCTGCGCATGTTTTTTCGAAACAATACACAAAAAACGTGAAACAAAACATTATTTCTCTATGGTTTTCATACAAATGTGGATGGCCACGCCCCAATGTTTCGACGTTTCTGTGTAATGTTTCGAAAAAAGCATTCGCAGGAGACGCGGCCAAGAAAGAGAAGAAACGAAAGACAAAGAATTGCAGGGAAATCAGTACCTAACTAAAATCAAAATAGAAAGAGAGATATATAGAGAGAGAGAGATGACGAAATAGGAAAAGCGAAGAACAGCAGACAGAGAGAGAACTTCAGGAATTTTCATAGAGGTGGTCACTGAGGGATGACGACGGCCGCCGATTCCGTTCTGTGGATGGAGAAACTTAAGGTGAATGTTTCGGTTTAGATATTTAGATCTAAATCTATTTCAGGTAGATATGGGTACATTATCGGTACCTAGACCATTGAATTAAAAAAAAACTTAAAATAAACTTAATAAATTCTTTAGGTTATTTCTAGAGGCACCGACCAGTAATAGCTAGTTCGTCCATGAGGCACGAGTTATAGGGCACTGAAGAGATAGTGCTTGCAATTTTATTGTTAAAATTACAATTTCCCGACACAATTTCTAGACGACACACCAGAAATATATGGTTTACACATAGCAAAACGTTGTGATGTGGTGACTGGTGACTGATGTCATGCTGTACACGACCATTCTGGTAAACGATACCTATACACTCACGAAAAAAGTTTGTAAGTCAGTAAGGGCGAGGCCGAAGGCAGAGCTGCGTTCATGCATACGATATATATTTCTTGGAACAATGTCACTAAAGGCGAGGACGAGGGCCGAGCTGCGTTCATGTAAACTACACGGTGAACAAAAAACCTGTCGAACACCCGAAGGCAGGAAGTACAGTTTCAGATACTGAATCGGATAGGCTAGTTTTAATTTTTTTTAATTCGGACAAAATTTTTAAATAAAAAAATAGAATTAGTATCACGACCTTTTACTTCTAATGCAAAATTCTCTAGGAGGCGCGGGGGGAGGCGGCGCCCCGCTCCGCTTCGCCGCCAGTGTCATACATAAATTATCTTGAGGCGAGTCGAATGAAGTGAAGGCAGACAGCGTGTTCTTATGTCTTTAGTGAAATTCTTTGTAAAGTAATTTGCCGATTTTAATACTTTTTTTTGTCTTCTGTACTGAAAATGAAGTCGGTAAGTGCTTTTAGGTCAGTTAGTGTGCAACAAACTATAATTTTGTATACCTAAGAAGTTTTAGAATATTACCTAGGTAGTTACCTAGAAGACTGATATCACGTGCTTAAGACATATGGTAGTAGGGTTTAACTTCACATCGTTGTTATGATGGCATGCAGACATAATTTAGTTATTTAAAGACATCTTGATACTTAGAAATAATTGAAAAATTCCGAAAAAAAAACTAGCCTATCCGATTCAGTATCTGAAACTGTACTTCCTGCCTTCGGGTGTTCGACAGGTTTTTTGTTCACCGTGTATAATAATATACTCTCTCAAAGAAAGTAAGTCACTAAGGGCGAGGCCGAAGGCCAAGTGGCTTAGTGCCGACTGCCGAAGCACAGATAAAATAGTTACTTCGTGGCCGAACGCTTAGTGACTTTTTTCAAGAAAATAGGTATATCATTTATTTGAACGTAACTCGGGCGCGGGCGGCGACAGGCAAAAATTATACATACATAAGTGATCGTTTCTATTTGCGTTTAAAGTCAAATAGGATATTTTTAACCCCCGACGAAAAAAACGGAGGGGTGTTATAAGTTTGACGTGTGTGTGTGTGTGTGTGTGTGTGTGTGTGAGTGTGTGTGTGTGTGTGTGTGTGTCAGGGTGTGTCTGCCTGTGGCATCGTAGCTCCCAAAGGGATGGACCGATTTGGATGCGGTTTTTTTATTAGGAAGTTTGTTTAATCGGGATGGTTCTTAGCTATGTTTGTAATCAAGTAATCAAGTAATTAAGTAATAAAAAAATTGATTATCTTAAAAAGTAGACCGATTTTCATGCGGTTTTTTTAAAAAAGCTTGAAATAAAAGTTAAATTACAAATTTAAAAAACCCCCGACCCTCAAAAAGCCAAAAATAATTTCCGTTTACTTACTTAAAGGAGTCGGGGGACCGCTCAGTAAATAAAATATAAAAACTCAGAGCTGCGCGGGAATTTACTTAGCGGTCTCCCGACTCCTTTAAGTAAGTAAACGGAAATTATTTTTGGCTTTTTAAGGGTCGGGGGTTTTTTATATTTGTAATTTATGTATTACGGTTACGGTACATCTATCGAACTACATCTATCTATCGAATATGAACACTAGATATACTTTATCGTTCGGGGAGATAGAAAACGTGACTTTACTAAGTGCATATATGTGTACCCTGATTCTATATGTGTATTCATGATTCCTCTCTCAATTCCGACAAATCGTAACTAATGAGTAATGAATGAAAGATAGTCGATGTACAAATAATGTATAATTAGTAAGACATATATAAAATCTAACACTATGACCAAACCGTTTTGGAGTATTAAATAATCTAATTTAAACTGTTAATAGACTTTTAGAAAATTAGGCGAGAATAATTTTGAACAACAAAGAGTTATTATTTATTAAGCATACTGGCGTTAGATGACAATAATTTTATCTAACAGTCTTGACTACTTGTTTGCCCAATAACAAATTACACTTCGAATGTTTGCATTTTTAAGATGGCATTACATATTACATTATTTTGATAGTACCGTGTCGGGTCGTTACTTAAAAAGAATATCCCCACTGCATCTCTCCCCGTGCATGTCGTAAAAGGCGACTGAGGGATACGGACAAAATGCCGTGCATAAGGGCGACTTTACGTTATCTTGTACTAATACTTGGCTAATTGTGGTGGTCGGTGTTGTGCTGTAATTTACAAGAGTACTTGCAGCACAACACCGACTACTCTGCTTACCCCGATTTTAGGGATACAGCGTGCTGTAAATAATAATGTTCTTGTGAGCATATAGGCGCCGACTACGTGGGTGCTCAGGGGCTCCAGCACCCACGAGGTGTGAGCAGTGGGTAACTATTAAGTAATCTGTGGCAGTGGGTGCGGAGCACCCACGACGATAGATATAAAAACTGATCAGTAATAGGATTTGAGCTACATAAAAGTGCCTTATTTACTTACAAGCCTTTGAGCGGCCACATTTACAAATTCGCACTAGTGGCGCGACGAATAACGAACGTTACTACAGTACTCCTATATTATTCCATACCATTCAATATAATATAGGGGCACTACATGCGTAGGTACATCGTGCAAATGTGTAAATGCGGCAAATGCAAAACATTGTGCGAACGTTCTGCGAATCCATGCTGCCGGGTGCCGGGAGAATTAGTGAAAAATTGGAGAAGCATATGTCCAGCAGTGGACGTCAACACGTTGACGATGATGATGATTGTTCAATAAAAAAAAAATTGCATGAGCACCCACGAGGATTTCTAAAAGTCGGCGCCCCTGCTTGTGAGCATCACATGCCACAGACAAACACACATACATACACACACACACGTTAAACTTATAACTTCCCTATCTTTTTGCGTCGGGCGGGGGTTAATAAATTGTAAAAACTCTGAGCTGCGCGCGCGGGTATATACCTAGCAGTCCCCGGACTCCTTTAACTAAGTAAACGGAAATTATTTTTGAATTTTTAAGGGTCGGGCGTTTTTTTAAATTTTGCATAATAATTTTAAAAAAAACAAAGGCTTTGCGTGTATGACCCGCCGAATGCTGGCATAGCTGTTGGTTAGCTAGTCCCTCGTCCTTCTCTGCTCTCATTTTGCTTCACTAACAGAAATAAAGATGAGCGAGACGTTATTCATTATAGGCTCAGTAATCTATGGTCCAACCAAGGCTGTGAAAACACAAGTCGTCCCTCAAATAGCAGGAAAGTGGTATGGGTGAATGTTTTGGTGGTTAAAAAAAAAATTACCGGGGTTAATTTATAGAAGACTAGCTGTGCTCGCAGCTCCGCCCGCTCTCATATTTCACTTCACTGCTAACCTCATAAGCCATTTAGCGTGATAGTAAGGAGCCTATAGTTGATGGGAAGAATCAAGCTATCCGAAGAATTTTTTTTTATTAAAATCGGTTCAGTGGTTCTCGAGTTATAAGCGGACAGACAGACATACAGAAAGCAGACGTTGGATTTTATTAAAGGTAAGGATGCGTCGCTACGCAAAAATAAATTAACCCTAACCTAATGTTGAGGCGGGCATGTCGTTTTTGTGCGTAGGGCACATGAAAGACTTTTCTTAATCCCTCTAATCCTTCCTCCTACTCCTTCGCCCGGAGCGAACCAACAGAAGCCGATATTTGGTTGTCTAAGTAATTTGTTAGCTCAGTGGTAAGCGTGTACGGTTTGCCTTTTTTGGACCATGGGTTCGAATCCCACAATTTTTTTTTGCTTTTTTTCTTGCAATGTTAGGGTGTTTAAATTTTTTATGGTGGTTATTTTTTTTTATAACCACCTAAAAGCTTTATTTTCGGAAATACAAACGTAACAAAAACGACATGCACCGCCTCAACATTAGGTTAGGGTTAATATACGCGACGCATTTTCTATATATTAACCCTGGTTATTTTTTTTAAACCACCAAAACCTCATTTATTTATCACTTGCCGAAGAACCAAACGAAGGATTGCGGGATTAAGGATTCGAGGGATTGGATAAAGTCTTTCAGGTGGCCGACCGCATGTTTCGTTTCTCGTTGACAGGGATGATGAGCCGGCCTTCGCTGTACGAATAACGTCTCGTGTGAAAACGGTTGTTATTATGGGTTGATTATTTGTAAGTACCTACCTAATTGTAATACTCATTATAAGGTACTAATAAAACATTGCGACATGCGAAGTTTGTTTGTCAGTTCATCTTTGCACTGAAACAGAACGTCGAATTCTCGACATATTATTAGCCAAGGATAGGTTACCTACCAATATTTAGCAATAAACAATTCCCAACACCAAAATTTACAATTTTAAACATAACATGAAAACATTAGCTTTAGACTATTTCTATGCATC